>CAKOAT010202932.1:161457-309557 GCA_932364175.1 Eruca vesicaria subsp. sativa
CCACGACCATTGTTAATAGAATGATCAATCTTGCCCCCAAGAGATGTGAAAGAGAACATCATATTGTAAGCTCGTATGAACTCTCGAAAATGTTTGCTTAACTCGTCTCCCTTGCATAACAAAGTCATTAACTCCATTGGAGGATTCGCGAGCCGTGGAAGCACAACTTTACCACTTTTACAGCACATTGTGAAGACAGGATTTTTACTACGACGGCGTTTTCCAATTCTTTCACCATACCACATATATGCTTGACAATGTTTACAATTCCAAACTGGATCTCCGTCGTTGTAATAACCTGTTTAAGAAGATATCCTCATTAACGGTCACAATATGTTAATGGAATATTATTTATATAGGCTTAGCAGTTTTTTTAACTATTGTAAGAGATTATGATATATTTTAATAAGCTTGAATAGTAATTTATAAAATGTATCAAACTATTTATTTGATATTAAATGAGAACTCATTTATTTAAAATAAATATATTGTTACAATAAGAATTAAATATTTAAATTTGAGAACAAAGTGATTACCGTTTTTCTGTATCCCGCTGACAATAGGCGATGTAACTGTATGATTTGTTTGTTCTGCGATATGTTGTGGTGATGGGTTTATCAAAGACTCTCCAGCTGGATAGTTAGTGTAAGTTTGATTCTCGTCATCTTCATTTTCACTTTCAGACTCACTGTCCATTTCATATCGATTATTGTAAGCTGCGTGACAATTTGTATGCGATAGTCAAAACATATGATCAATGAATATAATTTTCTGTCTGATGTATATAAATAGAAAATACATTTTACCTTGAGGATGGTCCTCCACGATGAACCTTGGTGGAGGAACGAATACATTTGTTTTGCCTTGCTGTAATGAACTTTGCATAGCTGAAAATTAAAATGATGAACATATAAACGGAAGTCTAGAGCAGACGAGGAGAATAATAACTATGATTATATATTACTATTTACCTTTAGTGAGTCATAATATTACTACAATTATAACAGAGGATAAAAATACCTTCAGGATTTCATCTGTTAAAAACAGTCTTGGAAGAGTCGGATTTGATTGTCCTGTCATGTTGTGACCTTGACTTGCTGTTAATATTTGCCAGAGTAAAATTAATCTCACTTGACTGAATAACATAATAGAATAACTATACGCTAAATTAGTAATAACCGTTGTTACCTTTCGTTTGTCTTCTCTTTGAATTCACCGATGGAGGTGATACAAGAGTCTTTCGTTTCCTGGCTGAAATGTTGGTACTCCGTTCAGATCCTTCTAGATTACCAATTCTACCTACAAAGATGACATTAAATGTTTTATGAGTAACTTGTAATTACGCGGTCTCCCTAATGATTAGTCTTAGCTACTTCTTTATGATCCCTAATACAAAGCGATACCAAAAAAATACACTCCCGTTTTGACCTACCTATGCTATTAATCGCAGGGTGCGGGCCATTTCCAGAACCAGTCAAAATTACAGTGCTAGGTGATCTTTGCGTCTCAGAATGGGGGCATGCAGACATAAGTAAAATGAACAGATAAATAAGGAAGCTAATTGTGAGAAAGGTTTTTCCAGTAATTCCTCCTAAATTTGTGATTTCTATTGATTGTAATGAAATTATACTCGAGGTTGGTACAAGTGATGGCTTTGTTGGCTTGAAAATCCTTGTAACTCCTTCAGTGTAATGAAAATAAATTGGTCAGATTATAGCTTATTGTCAAGAGATACATAAAAATAAACATGGGGAAAATGAAAGGTCTAATGAGACTTACCTCTATTTGAGGTAGTAATGCCAATTGTTCTTCTGTTATCCAGGATTTCCTTTCTTGCAACTCTTGCTCTCAGTGTCGCATGTTTAAAACTTTGAAAAATACTACTTAATGGGACAGTATGTGTCGATGAATTTTCAACGAAGTTTGAAGGATTAGAATGTGATGGCCGTTGAATAATGGGTCGAAATACTTGATTCGTAACATTCTGGAAGGGCACCCTAAAATGATTTTCGATACTTGGTGAAGGTGAAACATCTATGATAGATGAGTTTTGTGTTTTGTTCCCCACAACTGTATTCTCTTTGTCATTGGTACCTGCGTTTCACAACTCGAACACATTAACCCATATCATTAGAACGTAATATGATCATTAGCTCTTGATTCAGTAGAACGAACCCTAAGAACACTATTAGATATTTTGTTTATTTTCAGTAGAACATACCCTCTTTGGCTTTCTTATGTGATTTATTCCCAGTGTCTGTGGACAATGCATTGCTTCTCTTCATGCTTCCAAATCCACCTGAAAGCTTGTGTTTTTAGTAAGAACAAAACACTTTCTGTATATTGAATCTTATGTACTTGGGAGAATAAGGATTGAATGAACTAACTATGTTATAGTAAATCGAAGAAATCGAGTGCAGAAGCCGACGTCTGTTTTCAAAATATAATAGAGAACTAACCTAATTCATTACGTGATAGCCAGTTTACAAATATGTACAATCCTTAAAGATTGATAATATTTCCTTATTATAGTGTTGGCAAGAAAATAATAATTAATTTTTTTGGAAAACACTTTATGACAATATAATCCTTAGTATCTTCTTTTACATTGTTTGCACTTCCAATTCTGATTTTCTTACAATCTCCTTTTTTTACTCTGGATGGATTCTGTTGCCAAAATTAATAATTGAGAAATAACCTACTTCATTACGTGATAACCACTTAAAATATATGTATAAATCTTTTAAAGATTTATCATATTTGCTTATCAAATTGTTGCTTTATTCTACAATTTATTACTTGCGCAGATGTTAAACATGTACTATATTGGAAAAAAGCTTTATGATAAGCCAAATACTTAAAAATGTGTAAAATTCGAATTGTATCATATTTCTTGGAAATTTAATAAGTTGTTACATAATAAATGGTTTAAATAATGGGTAAACAATAATCGATCAAATGAGATGAAAACATAAACGAAACAAATGAGGGAATTATTTGATGCTAATAAGTATAAAACTAAAAACAGGGACACTAAGAAAATAAATAAAAATTAAACAAAACATGCACAAATCAAATACTGAGATTCATCGACTTTGACATGCAACATGGACTTCAACTTTCTCCATTTCTTTTGGAGTAGTAAGCANATCGATCAAATGAGATGAAAACATAAACGAAACAAATGAGGGAATTATTTGATGCTAATAAGTATAAAACTAAAAACAGGGACACTAAGAAAATAAATAAAAATTAAACAAAACATGCACAAATCAAATACTGAGATTCATCGACTTTGACATGCAACATGGACTTCAACTTTCTCCATTTCTTTTGGAGTAGTAAGCAACTCATATAAATTCCTCTTCCGAGCCATAATCATTAAAAATCACAACATGTGGCTGCACAAAATATTGCAGTTGGTTAGAATATGTACTGCGTATTTTTAATATGAGTTCACATATAAGTTATATCTTACATGTGGATGAAAGTCTTGAACTATTTCTGCATTGTCAACCACTAAATCAACAACATATGTTGAATCTTGATGTTTCAGACCATAAGCACTGATAGTGATCCAAAATAAAACTTTCCTCCCAATTAAATCTGTTAGAGATTGAGGTAAAATATGTGGATTTTCCTGTAAAAAAAAATTAAAATGACGGTTCACAATTTATCTCTATAATGTAATATTACTTACTCCCCCTTTATTACAAATTTATGGAAATACCTCAACAACCTGTTGGACTAACTGAAAAGCGGGTCTCCTAATGAGTTGTTGAGCAGCATTGTTGAAAAGCAAAAACTTGGCTTTTGCTTTTGATTCATCAGATACAAGTAAAACCAAGTAGTAACTAAAAAATACAAAATTGAAATTAGTTTCAGAACATGTAATAATATGTGATTATAAAGGTATGAAGATAAAAGGAATATAATATGGCCATACCAGTGAATAACATGTTCAACATCCTTCTTGCATGTAATGCAATTGTACTGACGATTCAACTCAACATGGTTGTCAATAACATCAAAACCATCTCCTTTTCTTACCACTTTTCTATTGCAAAAATTGCAGGCAGTGTAGTACCATGATTTTTCCAAATCAACAGCGTCAATTGTTGAAACAACCACGTACTGTCCAGCCTATTTTGATTTATTTCAATGATAACAATAAATATGTAGTGATATCATATTCGAATTAGTTAAAACCAAAATTATAAATGGTTGGCCGCCCTAAGACAGTAACATATTTACCGTTCTTGAGTCAATAATTTCAGAAATTGTCTTCTTCATGCTTTCCATTGTTTGAAAAATTCTGTGTATTGACAAAGAAAAAAAAACAGGATTTAATCNTTATTTCAATGATAACAATAAATATGTAGTGATATCATATTCGAATTAGTTAAAACCAAAATTATAAATGGTTGGCCGCCCTAAGACAGTAACATATTTACCGTTCTTGAGTCAATAATTTCAGAAATTGTCTTCTTCATGCTTTCCATTGTTTGAAAAATTCTGTGTATTGACAAAGAAAAAAAAACAGGATTTAATCGTTTTTATAACCCAACGGGAATACTCGTAATATAGAACATATAGAGTGGAGATTGTAACCTCTTTGGCAACTTAATTGATATAGAATGACGACAACATGAAAAAACCCTTAGAAGATCACCAAATCAAATAAGTGGTTCTTGCTTGATTGTAACCTCTCTCAAACAAATAAAGTTTGATTGCATATAAAAGTGTATTTGTAAGAGCAAGCCTCAAAACCTAGGTGCTATAGAATATACGCAGAAATTATATTTGGTAAGAATAAGGTCATGAGTAGGTCTCAAGTAATCATTTAATTCTATAATCTTTTATTAAGAAAGCAAAAAGGAATGTCATCATTAACTTGAATGAAAAGATCCGTGAGAATATAGACCAACCGGAAAATTTCTAAAAATACTTAACATAATCCATTATCAGATTCCCTGACATTCATAGCCGATATTTAAGGAATTAAATTATAATAAAACAATCATATACCTTTGTTTTTTTCCGTCTTTTTAGCCTAACTATTTACGTAGGATTTAGTTTTGATACACAGTTATAGGTTTTTATGTTATAATTTTTGCTACTTTGTTCATTGTCCAAGCAGTTCTACTTTCTCCAAAGCATAGATGTTGGCTTGTTTTGTAATCTCTTCATCTGAATTATGTATTGTTATGTGTGTATTTGTGTTTACTCGATATGAAAAGATCGAGCAAACAAAATATAATCGTCTATGCATCAGTGTACTTTCTGTTACTTATATGTGCAGGTGTATATAATGTAAACTTCTTTTTTTTATGAATAATGTCGTTTTTTTTTTAAGATATACTTAGTATATGGAATAAAATGTTGTTATTAATGATTGTCATTAGGCCGTTATTAAGGTTGTTTTGATGGATTATCATTTTTCTTTTATATTTAGTCTCCATGATTCTTTCACAGACAGAAAATTTTGAAAAATAAAACATGATATATTAAGAAAATACTCGGATCATTATTAAATAGTAATGAATAAATAATAAAAACATGACATTAGGATGATAATAATTAAAAGAACATGAATAATAGAAAATAGATATAATATAATGACAAATTGTCTTCAAAACTCTTGATTTGCAATCCTACATATAAAAAAACAATAATTAATAAGTTTACCAAACAAAACACAGAATATTAATATTTTAAACTAAATAATATCATTTACTTCTTTCTGAATGCATCGAGTTCTGGAACATTATCAGGTTCAAATAATATTTTTGAAAACCCATCAATGTTTGAGATATTCTTCAATTTTCCTGGCCATGAATAAAGAAAAACGATATCAGTAATCTTGTAATATGATATAGAAAAACCATATCAGTAACAATACATTACCTACTCCCCAATTAATTTGCCAGAATTGTAAAACACAAAGTACAACATTCTCGTCAATTGAATTCCATATGGTTTGGAAAACATGAGCAAGTGCTCCAAATGCAACACACTTAACGACAACGTTACTGTAAGCAATAAGCATCAAAATATTTCAGCAAATTTGTTACTAAGAATGTAGGAATACTTTTTGCTTGCAAAAGTCCGGAACTTACTCCATATTTTTTACAAAGAAACGTATTTTATGGTCGATGAATCCAGAGTTTCCGTGAGTAGGTTTTGCCACGAATTCTTCAAGAAATCCTACTCCTACTATAGCGCCATAAACATCTGCATCATATTTTAAAACAAATTATTAGCAACGTGTAAGTAATCAATAAATATTAACATACTAAACTGTAATTACAAACTTTAATACGACAAACATACTAGATACTATAGAAAAAATACCAATTGAAAATTTAGGATGGACTAAACCCCACGATAGAGATCGTCAAAGTCTGTAAATGAGAAATAGTTGCTCATAGAAAAATTATTGATCTTTGATGTGACGGAGGAGCAATCGAGGTTAATATGGTGAGGGTTCTTTGTCAAACGAAGAGGCTCTGATGCAGGTGTGACTATGAATTGCTTAATTTCATAGCAGTGACATTCCTCCAACGGCATTTCAGTGGATGCATGTAAATCTCTCAAAAATGTTGCTTCAATGGTGTTTCCCTGTTGAATAGCAATATAAAGTTGTTAGTAAATATGCGATAAAAAACCTAGATATATAATCATCGAATGTAACAATAAATAGCTCACTTTCTCATCTCCTATTATTAGCACCGATTTCTGGACTTCTGACAGAACCTGTGTTTTCCCCTTCCGAATAACCTTAACCCATATTGGAAGCAAGGGTTTCGCAAAACTCAATTCTGCCAATGTCATATGACTACCCATTTCGAAGATTGCAAGATGTTTGTGTGAGATATAGGATTGTCGATGAGGTTTATAAGGTTTGAATGCATCTATATATAACAAAATGTAAGTCATTTCTGCAAGTGATTAAATATGTTTAATGGATCTTTTGCTCTCTATATTAAATTAGCATTTCCATATACGGTATTGCAATTAATTAAGGGATATAATTCTTTAAATAACCAAGATTCTGCAATATTCTTGTATTTAGTTATTCCTATTGTTTTCAACAATTCGAATATATAATTGTCGGTATTAATTGCCTTACGTATTGCTGAAGCAGCAGAATATTGACTTCCTTATATATATTTCGTAATTGATATAGTTTGAACTGAGGTAATTAGTTATAAATTAACATATTTCGCGAACATAATATTTGGAAACGAATATTGATTCATCTGAATAAAAAGTTTTTTATTGATAATGCAAAGAAGGATATTATATCCATGGTTCCCATAAAATACAAACTGGTTTTCTTGATTAAATATTATTCCTAAAAATGGCTATGGCTATCCCTTATTTTTAGTGAATCATAATCATAACGATAATCATAATATGTGAATCTGATTTTATAATATTGTTGTTATAAATGTTATAATTTTATAATGTAGGGGGATTCGAAGTATTAATATTAAATAATTAACATTAGAAGTATAAACATTATTAACATTATTAAGCTTATTTCAATATTATTAAGTTTATTTTCATACTGAAAGGATAATTTATCAGATAAGCAATGGAATAAAACACAAGTTTGCATTTTAGACATCTAGTGTACATAAAATTAGGTCGAAAGCAGAGAAAATTAATAATTTCAAGTCATTGAAAAAGTAATCTATGATAATCCCCTACAAATTGTTCTGATATCATAAATAAGCAAAACTAAGATCATAACATAGAATCTAGGCGGTCATATTTACCTCATGTGTATTTGCGGCAGCTAAAAAATGTGTTTGCAAATTTGATTAGAGTTTTAAGATCCTGAAGCAATTACAGCTGATGTCAATGTNTCATTGAAAAAGTAATCTATGATAATCCCCTACAAATTGTTCTGATATCATAAATAAGCAAAACTAAGATCATAACATAGAATCTAGGCGGTCATATTTACCTCATGTGTATTTGCGGCAGCTAAAAAATGTGTTTGCAAATTTGATTAGAGTTTTAAGATCCTGAAGCAATTACAGCTGATGTCAATGTTGTCTTTATCTATGGAGATCGTACGTACGTGATCGTTGTCTCGCATGGCAATGTTGTCTTTATCTATGGAGATGGTTGCAACTTATTGTTTTTGATCAGTGGGTTATCACCTTTCACATCAGCTTTTTTCTCTAACTTGAAAGAACCTTTACTGAAAACCATTATTCTTGGAAGAAAAACAATGTGACAACACATTGAACAACAGTTTTATCTTGTCTACTTCCAAAATATTCCTCCTAAATATTACCAACACATCGAACAACATTGATCTCTTCAAAGAATACATAGAGTGATAGATTGAAACCTCGAGAATTATTTATCTTCTTCTTTTTTCAGTCCTCCTCTTTTTTTTTCCTTTTTCAAGTAAGTGGGTTATGCAATAATAGATTGGATGAAACTTCCAATACAGCTGTATATATGATTTTTATAATCCTTTTATGTTTTCATATAATCTTCTACTCTTATTTATTTATGCAATCATCTATCATCTTCAAACTAATACTAAGCAGTAGAGTGAGAGTCGAAATAGTTCTCAAAACAAAATGAGTTCCGAAAACTCTGTCAAGAATTACAACTCCGCCGAGAGTGATGCCCCCTACACCAACAATACGAACGCGGACTCCAAAGACGACGGGGATAGTGGTGACTCGAACTTAGATCACAGCCACTATTTCTGAACCATGAATCTCAGATACTTTGTTGCTGAGCCACGACTTATGCTCGAGGACCATGCAAAGTTAAAGGATCTTTGCTTAGATAATCATAACCCCGAAGCTTTCTACATTGAAGGATTATTACAATACTTTGTCCACAAGGCAGAACACAAAGGTCTTCGTCTTCTACGTCTAGCAGCCCTTGGAAACAATAAAAACGGTATGTATGTTTATGGTTTGTTAATGCTTGTCCGAGGTCACTATTTAAAAGGCTTCAAGTACTTGGATTCACTCAAATGGAGTGAGAAATTGTCGACCTCTGATAAATGCTGGGAAACTCTGAAGATCTCACTAAAAAATATCGATGTTACTATACCGCAAGACTACTATATTAACATGGTTAACCTTGCACCACGGTCAAAGTGCAATCGGTATGATATGAAAGAGTTTTGCAAGGAGTGTTACTACTTCAAAAGAGCATACCAGTTTGTGAAAAATTACACTGATATTACCTGAAAAACTCATGTATTACCGATATATGCTATTTCCTCGATGTCTTCTACTCTAACGCTGTGCTGAGTTGTTTTTCTATTTGACTTCTCATAATAATCTTATGTGCTTGATTTCGTATGCAGTGTTATCAATGCAATGATTTGTCCGTTTTTAAATAAACTCAATAACCTATGTGCATCTCATGTGTATTTGGGTCTGCGCTTTTCTTGTGTTTACAAATTTGATTAGAGTAAAAAGTGTAGAAGGAATGACAGACAAATCATTGTATTTGCAGTGTTCATGAAGTTGAAAACCTGATGTACAAATTAAATATTAACTTATGTAATGACAGACTTGTAACTTGATAAAGATAGTTATTCCAACTAATTCCTTAAACCAATCTCGTTAAGCACATTCAAGTTAACACATTAATACCTTACCAAAACGTTAAAACATGTTCATTACAAATAATTATTATGTGTATATATTGTACCCTAATTTTGCTCTCAACATATCCAATCTCCTGACTGAAAGTAAATATACATTGGTGATTTCGTTTAGAGTAAATACATTCATTTATAAATATATTTACTTTGTGAATAAAATATTTTTAGATATCTTGATGTCTATTTGAATTACCGTATTTTCCAAGGTCTTATCTTGATTTCCTGACATAATGGCGAGTAATAAATTTTAAATTGATAATAAAAAAAAACAAAAACAAAGGTACTTTGACCCAATAAAATAAAATAAGTAAACTAAGAATGTGAAAGTCTTCCAAAGACATAACAGTAGGAAATAAATATATTTTTAAATTATAGAGATCAATCGCCAAAGATTTTTTTCAAATCCTTAAATCTAGGGTTCCATATCATAGCTTTTGGGCCCCAGCAAAAATAGCTTATGACTGGCCGATGTGCGTATTTGAGATTGGAACAATCAGAATTGCTATTGTGAATGTCCATCCAATCCATAAACTTTTGCAGACGTGGATCGTGTGTAAATGTCATGACCTTGTGATATTGATGCCACACATTATCTTTAATCTGTTGATTGTTGTCGTTGTCTTCGGATCTCTGCGAAGTTAGAAGGTTAATGTTTAGTTTCACGTAGAAGTTGATTTATAAAAACTATAATATAAATTTCGAAGGAATATAATAAAAAAAACTTACAATAAGGTATAACGATGAGAAAGTTTTATCTTGATCCCATGTGAATACTTCCTGCATACAAAAAAAAAGTTTAGTTGATGTTAAAACTGGCAGTCTCACTAAAATGAATCTCGAGAGATAAGGATACCTGCTTAGGAAATGACCATAGATATTTCGACGGCTGCATGGTACCGGAACAGGAATTTAGGACAAAAAGAGTAATCGATTTCTTCTTTTATTGCAAACGAAACAATAGAGGTTATTTATAGACTTCTAATATTCTGATACAAATTTAGGGTTGTAGGTTATAAATGACTATTGGGCTTACGAATAAGTAAGTTTAAAATGGATTGGTTTAAGCAAATATAGTCATTTGGGCCAAGTTATTCAAAATTTACAAGCTTGTATCCTAAAAATTATATCCGAAATGCAATACCTTCTTAGGAAGTGACAATAGATATTTAGATGCCTGCATGGTACCTACAAACAGAAATTAAGGAAAAAAACGAATAATTGATATATGATAAATGGTGACATCCAGGCATCGATAAGCTTGTATATGATAAGCTTCTATATGATAAAACGACTAACTCATTAATAAGCTTCTATAAGATAAAGCTATTTAAGAATTTAGGATTGTAGGTTATATGATATTGGGCTTAAAAGACACCATAAATACCAAAGTGTTAATGTCTGTGTTTGGGCCCCCAAAACCTTTGGACGCTCGGAAGTGGTCTAACGAAATAATCATAGACAAAAAATATTTTGTTCTGATAATATTTAGCAGGCTTTTTGTACATCTAGCATGCTTTGGTGCTACTATCTTGTTATTGGACCTGGTAGAGTCCAGCAACGAAAATTATAAACTAGATAAACCACAATTATGCTGTCTCATTCGATTGCTGGTTAGTTTTGGAACAGATATATTTGCAGGTGTTAATTTTCTGTCAACTCGGTTATTAAGATAAGCGACAACAAAATCTTGTATGAAGAGAGATGTCCAAATCAAATCACGTCACTGATATCTGTATCAAAATAAAAGATATAATTTCTATAAACATAAGGAGGAAAATCAAATATGAAAATGTTATTTAACATCACTAAATGCTCAGTTTTAACTTAATGCTATACATAATTTTGTAAAAAGTGTAAATCTCTATTTTGCAGGAAATGTTATAGAATGGAGTTGTGTTCCAAACATTAGGTTTTATAACTTATAAGTGAATTGACGAAGAAAAACAGAATTTTCATAAAGTAGTTTACAATCTGCAAGTTGCAACCACTTAAATTATAAACAACTCAGCTTTAACCCATATTTGATGATTTACACTTCCCAATAAATTATGACATAAGGAACCATATGGTGAATAGATAAATTTGCCATAACATAACAAAGGAATATTTAAAACAAACAATTAGTAAAAAATACTATGTATCAGATAACTACGACTAAGGACAAGTTCATATATACTCAAAGATAGATCGAAAACCTAATCACAACTAATTTTTGAAACCAACAATTACTGAAGATAGATCAATTAATCAAATCTTATGTATAAGATCATACTGACTCGAACCTTTGGATGATTAAACCTAAACGTATTATAAGTCTAATGCATTTCAAGTAATCAAAGAAAAAGAGATACTCAAAAAATTAAAACAAAATATATTAAACCATTAAGAGTACTTCAGTACCGGAGCAATACTTAATAAAAACTGGTTTTATAAACCAGAACAAAAGGTTCCTGACATTCATAGCCGATAAACTTAAAAACATAAACCATTAACGAAGATGCAGAGAGGATTAAGTAGATTAGATTAACGCCACATATGTGGCTCTCCCAACTTGTCCCAGTTCATAGTCGGAACCTTCTTATCAGCAAGATTAGCCTCAGCAAGTACAAGTTCACTCTTAAGCTTCTCCTTCACCTCCATGATCGCATCATCGTTGAAGAGATCTTCAATCACTACCAACTTACCAGAAATGCGATAGACTTCGAGCTCTGCTTGGTGTCGTTCATGCTCAGCATGCTGCAACTCCCTGTACATCTTAAGAAGTGCTCAGTAATGCTTGATCCTATCATACATTCCATTCCAGTACCCCTCTTTTATTGAGCGTCCATAATCTTCAATCATAGGTTGCTTGAGGTTCCTCTCGCGGTTGGATGCCATCCCTTGATCGTGATCTGCATGTTCATTTAATAAAAAACTTATTAAAATATATGCATGCTTATCTACACACAAATCTGTTAGATCTAAACAAAGTAAAAAATATATAAATATTATCTAAACAAAATACAAACGATTATGTAAACAAAGTTTTTTTATCCCTAAATAGATCTACAAATCAAATACGTTTCTACTTATCACGAATCTCCATTTAATCTTCAATCTAAACTGTCTAAACTCGATAAGATCATAAAATAGTATACAAAAAGCCATAAAGATTATCGAAACAAAATATAAAAGATTATGTAAACATTGTTTTTTATATAAAATAGATCTACAAATCGAATACGTTTCTACTTAATCTCTTTCTCTGTTTAATCTTCAGTCTAAACTGTCTAAACTCGATATATGAAACATAGTTAAAAAAGAACGAATCAGGAACCAAATCTAAAAGTTTATGAAAATTTCTTACAAAGATCTTCTTTTTTTCTTGAAATAAAAAGAGAGAAAGAGATTATGGTGCTTTGGTAGAAGAGATATGCGCAAGGTTATATATAGGCTAACTAAGAGGCTTCTAGATTTTGGACGGTTGAGTTGCCACCTTTTCAACCCAATAATAACTGCTGCGTGTGAAAATTAATTTGTCGATTCCCGTAAAAAAGTAATCATTGCAGTAAATAATTAATTTGGTTTATTTATCTCGAGTCTTCGAATTTTTCGACATTGTATGTGTTTGTTGATTTGTTCCATAATATTAGGGGCCTTGCTTTCTTGAAATCGTGTAACGAATTTAATATTAGGGCCCATATTATGAAGATAATACAAAATGATTTTGATCCACCAAATCATTATTATGCGAAGTCTTCATGCGAATATTATATAGAATGGGTTAATTACTTTCCTTAGGATAGGTTTTGGAATAATAATAAAGATATACCGTAGTGGAAGCAAAGGTTAAATATGTTTATTGGATCTTTTGCTCTCCATATTAAATTAGCATTTCCATATATACGGTATTGCAATTACTTATGGGATATAATTCTTTTAATTTTGAATATTCTGCAATATTCTTCTGTTTAGTTATTCCAATTGTCTTCAACAATTCGATTATATAATTTGATGGTATTAATTGCCTTACGTATTGCTGAAGCAACATAATATTGTATATCGATAATTCCCATAAAATTGAAACATATATTCATAGATAATCATTTAGTATTATTTCCCTTTTTGCATTTAATAATATACTCAAAGCAATAAGATTAAGGAAAATGAGTAGTGTTCAAGTAATATTTTAAATATTCCGATTTTGGCAAAGCTATACTATATCATAATTCTCATGACGTAGAGAATACTCAAATGCATAAGATCCATCATAATGAGTAGTGCTCAAGTATTAAATACAATATTCTGATATAGGCAAAGACATGAAACATCACCTTCGTATTCTCTCATTTGTATTTATTTAGCTGTTTTGCCTTACCATTGGTCAAAATTAACATGGTTTAGTGAAGAAAAATGCAAGTTTATAAAATTTAACCAAAATCCAAAACAGAAAAATCATGAATAATACACTTCACTTAACATGGTTTAGTGAAGAAAAATGCAAGTTTATAATAACATTTAACCAAAATCCAAAACAGAAAGGTTCTTTAACCAAAATTAAGAAATGACAATAGAAGTACTCTCATCGAGAAAGCCATAACAAGAATAAGAAGTTAAAAAAATTTTAAAATAAGAACTTAAGAAATGACAATAGAAGTACTCTTAACATGGTTTATTGAAGAACAAATGCAGGTTTATAAAATTTAACCAAAATCCAAAACAGAAAGGTTCTTTAACCAAAATTAAGAAATGCAAATAGAAGTACGCTCAGCGAGAAAGCCATAACAATAATAAGAACTTAAATAATTTAAAAATCTTCAACGATCACTCGCCCTTGATTTTCTTCTGGGATGGTTTCTTGCTGACGGAGTGTTGATCCTCAAGACTTGTGTCATGATCTTCTCGATCTTCGTGGCTTTTTCTTTTAGACAAAGGAGTGACTGAAAACTCACCAGAACCAAAGGAAATAGCATCCGAGTTCTGCAACATTAGGACCAAAGACATAAATCTTACTAATTAAACACTATGTTATATTTAGTTTTTAGCTTATGTGGCAATGAAATCATTTGTTTTAATACCTCTGGTTTAGGAGGTAAAGCAGCAAATTCCTCAACCATTTCACGGTCTTCGGTGGCCAATCGAACTACATACTTCGAGCTCTTTCCCTTGATGTTGTCAGCATCAACTGATATCTCAAAAAGGAATCGCTTTCCACAAAGGTCGGTAACCGCTTCAGGTAAGACATCGGGATCTTCATTCTACGATCATATATAGTAGGTTACAGTGTAGTTATAGAACCAATCACATAATGTCTACCTTATTAATTAATAAAAACTACCTCATCATAAAGTTCAGCGGCAGGATGATGGACAATAAGTTGAGCGTTGGCGTCAAACAAAAGAAACTTTGCCTCACCTGAATCGTCCTTAACATTTGCAATTAATTTGAACCTGAAAAAAAACATCAAACTAAACATGATACCTAAGCTTTATATGTCACAGAGCGAACGCTAGTTGTAAAGCACATTCCCTTGTAATAATTGCAACAGTCAGTTATGAATACATTACCTTGAAATGACCTCAATGTGCTCCTTATCGCATGTAGTGCAGAAGAACAAGGGACGGCTAAGCGCATCAACATTGGTTGTTGGCATGACTTTTTTGTTATGGTATTTGCAGCTTAGATATTGCCACCCACGATCAGCATCGATGCTTTCAATTGTGACAAGAGTGACAAAAGTACCAACCTACAAATATGCATGCAAATTAATATTTTTGTAACTATTAGATGCACAAATAATGATTCGCAGCCTTGTTTAATAAATATACCAGATCAGTATCGATGATCTCCCTTATGGTTAGCCTCTCATTAGTCACAAAAAACCTAGCACGAACAGATGTAGCACTACCAACGGACCATTGGCTACTATCATTGTTTGTAAGAGCAAGTGAATCATTGGGGAGACTGCACAGTAAAACAAAGTGATAAAACCTCTAGTTTCTCGTATAAAGGTAAGATGAAATTACGATGAGACATACCTAGCTTTAAAATTTGCAATTAAATCCAATGTTGGGTTCAGCAAAATATGGATTGAATTGTACCCGCTAGATATGGAGTAAGCACCTGCGGTACCACGAAGCTTATGAAAATGTTATGAGATAAGTCATTTAAGAAAGTAAGTGTAGGAACTATACCTTTCCACTCTTTAATGGAACAAAACCGGATTAGAGAAATGATCATTGTGGACATGTTTAACATACTGTAATCATATACTTGTTTAGCATAACAGCCCCAAAGAGTACACATCAACTTCACATCACTGCATATAACACCACTATTATTAATGGATAACACAAGAAAAGCTGATCCAATAGTTTAAAGGAAAAGGCATAATATTAAAACTTACTTTTGGTCCCTTAACTCAATCAATACTCTGAAATTATCCATTCTTTTTATGACTTTGTTTTCCAGAGATCCGAAGTTAACTACTTGGCCAATAACATCTACATATCAAGTTAAGAAGTAAATATTGTGTCATTTAAAAATATTGTAAGACAAAGCAATAGTACGAATTTGACTCACCAACCAAACAACTGTTATCAAGCTTCCCATCAATAATATCACTGTAATTGACAAGATACTTCTCCGGAACTTCACTTGGGAAGTCATCTGCTGGTCCAACAAAAGTAGTCTGAAAGAATCCAATTTTGTAGGGATGCGCGGTGGTTCGATAATCACCAGTAGCGTCGTAGACTTTAAATAAGTGGATGACCTTTGCATCGCCTTCGGTTAGTTTCCCTTCAAAATGTTTTATGAGCACTTCACCGACTTGAGCATGGATTCTTGTCCCCTACACGGTGATGAGAAGAGAGTTAAAGATGTTTGCTGTAAAAAATTTAAGAACAATCGAACTAACATAGGAAATCAAGTAATGAACTTACTTCTTTATCGACAAACACCATTTCGATGGTGTTTCCGGAATCTCTGTTGTAGTTTCTCCATAAACGCAGAATCCTAACCTCAATACGCCATGTATCTTTACACGGTCTCAATTCCCTGATAGATGACACTCGATTTTTCGTAGCTTTAACCATTGCATAGATGTTTTTGAGACTTGCGTTAGGTCTACAGACATTATGACATCGTTAATATATACTGAATTACTTTCCTAATGGTATGAGATTGACATCTTTGGCATTTAATTTCCAACTTGTTTCGCAAGTTATCGAATATAATGTAAGCTCTCTAATTAACGTAACCAAATATTTGAGATACGATTTATTGAATATTATATAAGGCAAGTAATTAAGGTAACCAAATATTTGAGATACGATTGTCAAACCATTTGTACGGCGAAAAAAAAATACCAAAGAAAATTGAAATAAATCAACCAATCATATTGTCAGAATTTCTCTGAGAAGACTTGTATGAGTGACATGTGTCCAAGTGACTTCTCTTTTAATGTATAGGGGAATACACAAAAATTTAAAATTTAGAATCATCATTTGAATAACAATGGATTGTGTTTAGATTTAAACTCTATTAAAATACATGATTGAATAACACCACCTTACACGTGATCACAAACTAAAATACTACAAAAGAAGATGAAAGCACAGATGAACCATCTCTGTTTTACTCTTTAGATGATTAGATCACATTGGTGTCCAACTCTCGGTCAATCTTTCGAATTCCTCTGATTCGTGTGAATGTTGTCGCTTCGTCCTTTTCCATGGCGATGATGAGGTCTCACTTTGTGTCTTTCTGAACTCTCATCAACACGTGATGTGTTAACTTTGGGTTTATTATGGACTTCCAACTTAAAACCAATTGGTGATAAGTGGATTGGCCCTAATCCTTTATATATTAAATAATTACTTCTCCAATTACCGATGTGGGACTTAGTTTCATTCATTAACACTCCCCCTCACGCTTATGCGTGGACAACTGTGGGAACAACATCCACGGAGTGGCCCAACATGGGTGGCTCTGATACCATGTTAACTTTGGGTTTATTATGGATTTCCAACTTAAAATCAATTGGTGATAAATGGATTGGCCCTAATCCTTTATATATTAAATAATTACTTCTCCAACTACCGATGTGGTACTTAGTTTCATTCATTAACATGATGAACCACTTGCATTCTCTCTCATTCCATTCCTGTCGAGTTCTTGCGCTTCTCCGACGCTTACACCATCTACCAAGCTTCCCTGGGGTCGTCGTTATCCTTTCCTGCTTTGATCAGAATCAGGATCGCCGGGCTTGTATTTATCTCTTTATCTGACTGATATTCTCTGGGACTAGTATATGAATATATTGAAGAAGGGCTTCCAGAAATTAAATGAATCAAACCGGACTGTTGGTTTACCAATTGATATACAATTGAATGAAACCGATATAAAATTGGAATAAACAATACCAAACCGGATAACCCTAGTTGGTTAACCAATTGACAGTGAAAGACTCCAGGTTGCTTGGTCGGAGCTCTCTCTCTCTCGTTAGAATTAGTAAAAGTAGAAAACTTTCGTCTCGACTTTTGATTTCTTCTTCAATCACACTATACCTTAGTAAGCATCACTCCTTGATTCCTCTGTTTTCCTCTGTTTCTAGATTTCGAATTTGCAAACTAAAGTCACCTCATTTTTTTTTTTACTCTGTTTTCCCCTTTGTAGATTGCTTAATCTTTTTTGTTTACTCTGTTTCTCTATGTAGATTGCTTAATCTTTGTAAAAGTTGTATGCTTTCTACATCCTTGCCTCTTGAGGATGCCCTTCACCTTCTCCAACGTTTCTTCACCTCCACAAACCAAATCAAACAGATCCACTCTGTTCTCTTCACAACCAACGCATTACTCCCTTCCAAACCAAAAACCAAGTTCGTCTACAACACTCTCATCCGATCCTACCTCACAACAGGACAACACAACACTTCTCTATCTCTCTTCAACCACATGCTTGCAAACCAAGTCAAACCAAACAACCTCACTTTCCCTTCTCTCATCAAAGCATCTCACTCTTCCTTCTCTGTTTCCTACGGTCTTTCCTTACACGCCCAAGCTCTTAAACGCGGTGTTCTAAAAGACCCATTTCTCCCCACTTCCTTCGTTCGCTTCTACGGTGAAGTTGGTGACTTGAGAAGCTCGAGGAAGATGTTTGACGAAATTTTGGATCCTTGTGTTAAAGCTTGTAATAGTTTGCTTGATGCATTTGGAAGAAACGGAGAGATGGACTCTGCTTTTGAGTTTTTTAAGAGAATGCCTGTGACTGATGTTGTCTCTTGGACTAGTGTTATCAACGGGTTTGGTAAGAACGGGTCACACGCCAAAGCTGTAATGCTTTTTAGGGAGATGATAGTGGTGGTAACACCTAATGAAGCTACTTTGGTTAGTGTGCTTTCTTCTTGTGCTAAGTTAGATCGAGGAGGTGTTTATTTAGGGAAGCAGATTCATTGTTATGTTATGAGGAAGGAGTTTATCGTCACTGCTACATTAGGTACTGCTTTGCTTGATATGTATGGGAAAGGGGGTGACTTGGAGATGGCGTTGATTATTTTCGATCAGATTTTTGATAAAAAAGTTTGTGCTTGGAATGCTATATTATCAGCTCTTGCTTCAAATGGTAGACCTGAGGAAGCATTAGAGATGTTTGAGATGATGAAATCAAGGAATGTGGAGCCGAATGGGATCACTCTACTTGCAGTACTCACGGCTTGTGCTAGATCTAAACTTGTGGAGTTAGGTATCCAGCTGTTCAGTTCTGTATGTAGTGAGTATAAGATCACTCCAACGTCAGAGCATTACGGTTGTTTGGTTGATCTCATTGGAAGAGCTGGACTATTGGTTGACGCGGTTAATTTCGTAAAGAGTTTACCGTTTGAGCCTGATGCTTCTGTTCTTGGTGCTCTTTTGGGTGCTTGTAAGATTCATCAGGATGTTGAACTAGGAAATGAAGTAGGTGAACAGCTTATTGGACTGCAGCCAGAGCACTGTGGCCAGTACGTGGCGTTGTCAACACTAAAGGCTTTGAGTAACAATTGGACAGAAGCAGAGCAGATGAGGAAGGTCATGGTAGAAGCTGGAATACAGAAAATCCCTGCCTATAGTGTGCTTTCTTGAGTAAGTGAGAAATAGATTTTTTCAGACAAGAGTTACTGAGCAATCTCTGTTCAGGTCAGTATTCAGTAAATGTGATAAGTTTTCACTTCTGTCTTCTGTGAAACTCTTGCTTAAGCTTAGTTCATTGTTATGGTTTGCAATATTCTCATATAAGCTGAACAATAGAAGAACTCTCTTAAGGTCATTCTTCTGTTCTGAAGTAAGCCTTGACGGGAACAAGACATCAAATCCGACTCTGAGGTCTCCTCTTTTCAAAGGGTGTTTAGTTGGCATTCCTTCGTTTGTGATCACAATCTCCTGACCCGGTTTTACAGTATCCAGAACCGGGATTGTCAAGTTCCTCCTGTCAAGAGTTGTTAAGCTGATTGTGACTCCGGTTAAAGCTTCTATTAAAGAGGCTTTCTTCATGAAAAATCAGATCGTTAAGGTCTCTTGTGTAAACAGGATGAGGTTTCTCGTCTACAACGAAAGTGAGATCAGCAGGAGAGACGCCAGGTTCTTGGTTGCCTTTCTCAGGGAAATGTTATCTTCGTGTCTTTATTCCAACCTGGTTTTATGCCTATCTTCACGATATCTTGGACTGTCTTTGGATTCCTGTAATGAAGATATCAAAGATGATTAATGGAGTTAACGAGATTAGGAGATGCTTCGCAATGGTTGATCACAGTCTCTTTGCCCATTTGCACAGACAAGAAGTCTTTGGTCTCATCACAAAGTTTATAAGTTTATGGTTGGCGTCCAATGACTCTCACCAACCCAAGAACAAACAGAAAACCAAAGAAATCACAATACCTTTATAAACAAAATGTTTGATAGCTTAATTAAATATGATCACTACAAGATTGTTACATGATTACCAATGGTTATTGCTTGCTATAATTCATACAGTTTACAAATATTCCCGATTGAACAAATGTCATCACATTTACAAGGTTTTCAGGAAAAAATGTATTGACTGAAAAGGAAAAGTTTATTTATCATTGTTTTTTTTGTTGTAAACTTGCTTTCTTAATTTAAAATGCAGAAAGAAAATAAAACCTTACAAGCATAATGCTTCAGTTTGTTATGGGTAAACCCAGTAGTAAGCCCTATTGGAAACACATATTAGAAACTAAAGGCCCAAGTGAATAAGCCAAAACTCAGTTGATGATTAAGGAAGTTGAGACGAGGAGAGGAAGAATCGAGAAGGGATTGCTTAGTTTTCTCCGAAGAACTCATGATCGGAGAAACCAGGCTGTGCCATCGCCGAGGAAGCTCGTGGGTTTGCATGTCGAAAGCTCTGGAGTCGATTACGAATCTGTTTGTCAATGAGGGAGATGATAGTTTCCGGTGGTTTAAAAATCTGTTGGTGAAGTCTTTTGTTACGCTCAGTCCAAAGCCAATAGATTGTGGCTTGAGTTGCTAGAAGCTTTAGGCGCCGAGAGTCACGATTTGTACGAAGGGATTGAAGATGTAAGATAGTATCATCCCAGGAGTAAAGCGGTTGAAGATCGCAGCGAGTAGCAATCTGTATCCAGACGGTGGCGCTAAAGTGACACTCAAAAAATAGGTGATTTCTGCTCTCATGATTTGTATTACACAGCAAACATTTAGGATCAACATTGAGACCCCATTTGTTTAACCTGTCTCTCGTAGGACACCGATCAAGTAAAACCAACCATGTGACAAAACTATGACGCGGGATACCATAGGAAAACCAGACGATCTTAGCCCAGGGAACATGAGGTTGATGCCCTTTGAGGTAAGTATAGATCTCACCAGTGTTGTATTTCTGTCTCAACCTTTCGTCAATCTCCCATTCATAGAAATCATCTGCTTCAGATAACTCAACAGTAGTCAAATATACCTGAAGAGCTAATTGGTTTTCCGTTCTTGCAGGAGGGAGGTGCCAACGACCAGTGGAATAGAGAGATGCTAGTGTTGTTGTCTTCGGGATTCCGAGGCGAGAAGAGGAAGCATTAAGAAAAGTGTAGAGACTTCCCACAGGGGACCAGTTATCAAACCAAAAGCAAGTGCTCTCTCCATTCCCAATGCGACGTTTAAGTAGCGGATAAAGGTGATCTCGAGCCTTAATCATTTTGTTGACTAACCAAGAGTAGTTAGTGCTGGTTTTAGTCGTCCAGTAGTTTGATATGTCACCTCTCAAAATAACTTCTTTGAACCAGCTAACCCAGACCGATTTCAAACGAAAAAATAGCATCCATATAAGCTTCAGTAGACAAGCGAGGTTCAAGGAGTGAAGATCTTTAACACCAAGACCTCCTTGATCTTTGGTAAGGGTAACGGTTTCCCAACTTACTCTAGCTGAATGGTGTCCTTCACTACTTCCTTTCCATAGAAAAAGACTACACATGGAATTAATTTTGTTGATACACGCCTTTGGCAGGATAAAACTGGAGCACCAGAAAGTGGATATTCCAGATGTCATTGTCTTTATCAAAAGTAATCTTCCAGCAAAGGACAAAGCTTTAGAGGACCACGAAGAAAGGCGTTGCTTGACATGCTGAAGAAGCGACTCACAGTTCTGAAAGTTGAGCTTTTTTGTACACAAAGTGACCCCAAGGTAACACATAGGTAGGCTTCCTCATGGCATACCAGTCGATGCTTGTATAACTGCAATTTCAGGATCCGAGAGACCCGAGGCAAAGAAAGTAGACTTTTGAAAACTCACTGCTAGACCTGACCGTTTTTCAAAATTGTGCAGAATTTGGAGCACTCTATGGACTGATTCTAAAGACCCATCAATGAAGATTAGAAGATCATCAGCGAAAGAGAGATGAGCTAGCTCGTCTTATGGCACTGGTGATGGTAAGTTAAGTGTCCAGTCCTTGCTTCTTTATCCAACATTAACGACAGGTAGTTCATAGCTATGACAAAAAGGTAAGGAGAGAGAGGGTCTCCTTGCCTAAGTCCTCTTTTGCCTTTAAAAAACCCGTTAACCATGCCATTATAACCAATCATAAATGTTGTTGTGCAGATACAAGCTTTCAGCAACCGAAGAAAGGGGGCAGGAAGGTGTAAGCTTTCAAGTGCTTAGAAGAGGAAGTCCCATGAGAGAGTGTCAAAGACTTTAGCTTTATCAACCTTTATGGTAATCTTATTACTCCCTTTATTCTTGTGGTAGCCATTCACAAGTTCGCTGACGAGGACAGTGTTTTCTACTAGCAATCTTCCCTCAACAAAAGCAGTTTGGTTGGGCAATAACAGATGTTGTAGAATAGGCTTTAGTCGTCTCACTAGGAGCCGAGAGATGACCTTGTATAGTGTGTTCAAGCATGAGATAGGACGGTAGTCTGATATTCTAGATGCTCCCGTGAACTTAGGAACCAAAGACAAGATTGTTGAATTGGTCGTATTTGGCAGGAATCCAGAATTGAAAAACTCTTGTATCAAATTGATACATTCAGCACCATGCAGAGACCAAGAAGCTTTAAAGAGCCATGAGGTAAGTCCATTCGGACCTGGAGCTTTATTTGGGTTGAGGGAGAACATTAGTTTAGTAATTTCTTCTGCTGTTGGCATCAGGAGGATGGATTGAACCTGGTTCTGGCTGCAAATGAATGGAGTAAGGCTATGAAACCGGTGAGTCGGAGTGTACCAAAGCGAGGGAAGGAGAACAGGACTAAGGACAGCTTTGAAGTGAGAAATTGCATGTTCACTCATCTCCATCGGATCAGTAATGGTAACACCTGACAATAGGAGGAAAGATCGGATGGCATTGAAGCTAGCTCTGACTTGACAAACACGATGAAAGTAGGTAGTATTAAGATCTCCTTCTCTAAGCCAAGTTATCCTTGACTTTTGCATGAAAAAACATTCCTCGATTTGCCTCAGGAATTGCCATTTTAGGTTAAGCTCATGTTATTCCGCAAAAGTTTGGGTAGTAGGATCCGTTAACGCATGTACCTGCGCAAGTTGTAGCAAACAGTAAGTTTCATTAACTCTTTGTTGGATATGTGAGAAATTTTCTTTATTAAGTGTTTTAAGATTCCTTTTTATGCTTTTCAGCTTCCAACACAGAGACGCAAGGTTCGTAGACACACTTCCCGCAAGCAACCAAGCATCCGTAACAACTTCCAAAAATTGCGGGTGTTATGAGACTAACCTCTGAAAATGTGAGCTTCTGAGCTTTTCCACAAAATAGAGGTCTTAACTTGTAAGAATATTGTGTGTACCAGGCCAGTTATCATGGTTTACTATATATATGTTATGTAGATAATATGTACAGCTGAACTAAGAATATCTACATGAAAAAAAATCTCATGAATATCTAAAGAATGATGAGATAAATATATAAAGAAATGAAAAATAGGAAAAATGTTAAAGAGAGGTTTTCTAAAGCCATTTGTCCATTTCCTGAATGACTTATTTTTCTAAATAAATAAAATCTAATTATTTACTTGTGTCATATTAAAAATAATGAAGATTTATTGTTAAAAAAATGAATAAGCATGGTCCAAGTATTTATCTAGCAACTACATTTAATATCATTATACCTTATTCATTGTTTATTCAGATTTTCATTATAGAACATTAGTGATAATTAGCCATAGTGATATTTCATCACTTAGAGTACCTCCATTTTCATGAATTATTTATATAATTAAAGTTTAATTTAAAAATTACATTATTCGTAGAGAAACAAAATGTTAAATAAATTATTTAGACAAACCTTATATGATAACTTCTTCTCATAGTTACTCTCTTCTTTTTATTATTTTGATTATAAATATTCATACTAGATGTTGCTGGATTTTATTAAATATCATTGTCTTACTTCTCAATCAACATAAATAAAATTACTTCATTCACCAAAGTCTGATACAAACTTAACATTCAAAATACACTTAGCAACACCAAAATGAAAACATAAATAAATGAGTATTATCACTCTTATTTTATTATTGCAAGAACTCAACACACAAAACCACAAGGACCACCAAAACCATCAGCTTAGGCCGGGGGCTTGGCGAATATCTTCTTAGCGAACTCAGCTAGCTTAGCAGTGTCGGGCATGACAGGTTTGACAGCAGGATCATTACAGAACTGTTCAGCCCATTTGGACAGAGAAGGAGTCTTGGCCTCATCAACAAGTTTATGACCAGATAGCAACTCGGTGGCTCTCAACCAACCCAAGAAGGACCCAAACGCAATGTCAAGGTAACCGATGTGTTCACCGTTGAAGAACGCTTTTCCTTTGCTGCAATCAATGAAGGCCTTCTCGATGAACGAGTTCTCTTCTTCCACTTGAGCTATCGCTGCTTTCTTCTCTTCTTCTCCCTCAGCTTTTAGGATACTTCTTAGAGACCGGAACCACTTCATTCATGTTGAATATGGACACATGTAAACCATAAAATTATTTAGTGACATGACATAACAAATCTTTAAAATAATACTCCTTCCGTTCCGCAATATAAGATGTTTTGAAGAAATTTTGATGTTTCAAAATATAAGATGTTTTGATACTTTTAAGATATTTTATTGAAAACTGATAAACCAATTACATTTTACGACTGTTATCTTTTTTTTTTTGAATAATTTGTTTAGGGGTGCAACACTTGTACTTCTCGGGAGTTTAATCTATGTTTAGTTTATATTAATTAATAATATTATCTTCTAGCAATTTTTTCTAGGGTCACCCATCCTATGTTATCTATGATTGTTTAATCTATGTTTAGTTTATATTAATTAATAATATTATCTTTTAAAAATAAGTTTTTTAATCTTTGTGCCTTCAAGCAAAACATCTTATATTAAAAAACGAAAGGAGTATAAATAAAAGATCTTGCAGAGGAAGTGAAAGAAGGGAACCTTTTCGTCAAGGTAGGAAGCCCAAAAGCGAGCGATGGCTCGGTCATAAGGAGTGGAAGGTAGCAAGGACGGTCCAGATGTGCTCCAAGTCTCATCGATATACTCAACGATGATGCTAGACTCACAAACCGGTTTGTCACCATGAAGCAGAACTGGAATCTTCTTCTGAACCGGGTTTGATTTAAGAAGCAACTCGCTCTTGGAACCAAACGTCTCTTCCAGGAACTCGTAGGGAATAGACTTGAGGTTCAGAGCAACCCTTGGCCTCATCACAAAAGGACTCGCCCATGCGCCGATCACCTTCACTTGCTCGCTAGCCATTTTCTTCTCAAGATACAGAAAACAGTGGAGTTGAGTACAATACGTTGAAGCTTTTGTGATGGATCAATGGGCATTATATGCAAGCAAAGAGGGGTAGGTAAGGCCGTAACGCAAGGGGATTGACGTGAAGATATTATTGAAGAATCACCACTTAAGTTTGACACGTGTCATAAACAGTTGGGAAAACGTTGAAATGTTGGTCCATCACTTTACTAGGGGCAAGCGTTACATGATGAGTTATTCTTGCATTCAATATGATTACATTATTTCATATTTGATAGCTTAAAAAAAAAACAAAATCGTATTAAGTTATATTATGTTTTTAAAAATAAAAATACAGAAATAAATAAAAATAATAATAATTAATAAAAACAAAAAAAATTAAAAATAATTTTTTAACACTAAACACTAAAATTTAATCCTAAATCATAAACCCTTAGATAAATCATAAACCTAAAGATAATTTTTAGTATAAAAAAATATCTTAATGAAGATAAACCTTCTGATAACTTTTAATCCTAAACGAAAATATTTTGTTTCCTTTTTAAAAAGATATCAAATATGAAATAAATCTTCGGATAACGATCGTCTTAATGAAGATAAACATTCAGATAACTTTTAATCTTAAATCATAAACCTTCGGATAACTTTTAATCCTAAGCGAAAAGATTTTATCCCTATCACTTCGGATAAAGATATCTTAATGAAGATAAACCTTCGGATAACTTTTAATCTTAAATCATAAACCTTTAGATAACTTTTAATCCTAAATGAAAAGATTTTGTTTCCTTTTTAAAAATATATCAAATATGAAATAATATAATTCTATTAGATGGTGAACCAAAACATTTACTAAGGGGGTGAACCCAATAATAAATCTTACATATTTTGTTCGCATGCCTTGCGTGAACTGAACCCAATAAAACTCTAACAACTTACATATTTTGTTCGTATGCCTTGTGTGAACTGAACCCAATAAAACTCTAACAACTTACTCACGTGGTATGCCTTGCGTGAACTGAACCCAATAAAACTTTAACAACTTACTCACGTGTTTCACATTTGTGTTTCATGCATAGATCGCTTTCTCTCATTGGGCCATTTAAGAGCTTTGTACTTGTATAATTACTAGATGTTCACTTGCACCATGTTCAATAAGAAAAATGAAAATATTTTTTTAACAGATACAATATAACTATATTTAAAATTTAAATTTTATTAATATTATAAATTTTCTTTTTCTTATCATTATTTTAATACAAAATTTTATTTAATTAAACATAAAAATAATAGAAAAATAATTTTTTATTTTAAATTATATTCAAGAATATGCATGTATATATTTAAAATTTTAATCTTAGATAGATTTTTTATCTATTTATTTTAATTAAATATATTAAATAATTTGTAGAAAATTTGATAATTATCAAAAATTAAAATTAGACAATATTTATTAAATTTGTAAATATATAAAAAATTAATAATTTTATGATTAAATTTTAATAATTTTCAAAAAGTTATACATTTTTGAAAAGTTTGTAATAAAATTATATAATTTTAAAATATATAATAAAATGATATTTTAGAAATTTATAATGCTATATTGAATATATTAATTTTAATGATGATTTATGAGTTATTACCATATTTTGAAAATATTTCCAAAAATATAAATCGACATAAAATCTAATATATATTTTATAAAGTTTTCCAAATTATGTTTAAAGTTAAAATTTTATTAATATTATAAATTTTCTTTTTCTTATCACTATTTTAATACCAATTTATTAACTAAATATAAAAATAATAGAAAAATATTTTTGTTTATTTTAAATTATATTTAAGAATATGCATGTATATATTTAAAATTATAATCTTAGATACATTTTTATCTATTTATTTTAATTAAATATATTAAATAAATTTGTAGAAAAATTTATAATTATCAAAAATTAAAATTAGACAATATTTATTAAATTTGTAAATATATAAGAAATTAATAATTTTACGATTAAATTTTAATAATTTTCAAAAAAGGTATACATTTTTGAAAAGTTTGTAATAAATTGTATAATTTTAAAATATATAATTAAAAGATATTTTCGAAATTTATAACGTCATATTTGAATATATTTATTTTAATGATGATTTATGAGTTATTACCATATTTAAAAATATTTCCAAAAATATAAATCGACATTAAATCTAATATATGAGTTGTTACCATATTTTATAAAGTTTTCCAAAAATATATATTAACATTAAATGCAATTGTCCATGTCATATTTAATCATATGTCATGTCATCAATTCTAGTAGACATGTCATCATTTTTTTTGTGAAACTGATTGTAGAGAGGACATGTGGCAAAATCACTTCGCAAATAATATATAGGAGAAGTTAACACTTCCTTCCTTTTTTTAATATTTGAAGTTTTAAGATTATAAACATAGATTAAAAAATATTTTATTTTTTAAATAAAAACATAATAAATTGTTTTACTTTTTTTAATAATGGAGTGTTTTGACCTCACCGAGGTAGTCTAGACTAGAGATCGAAATGAGCAAAGGCACTACCACAGCGTCACTATGTGGTTTACTGTGAATAGTCTTCGGTCTCGGGTGCTGGAAGGTCCACATGTAAATCCTCTAGTAACTGTATTTCGAATCCAAATGACAAAACTTACAGCTGTGAATCTTTTACTACCAGAACTAAAAATCCCTATTATGATTAATTATTTATCTAATCATAGTTTAATCAATAATACAACAAAACTATTATATCATTAATTATTAATAAATTTTACATAGAAAATTGAAAATTTCAAATAATTTGGAAAAAAAGAATTTCTAAAACATCAAATATTAAAAAAATGAAGAAATGTATATATCTCTTGGTTTTAACGATTTACGGAGAAACAAGTGAAACTCTATATTGAATTTTATAGATACGATTATACAAATCTACCAGTCGAGTATTCACTTATCCAAACACCTCATATATATATTCTCATGTAGTAAATACTTCATGCAAGTCATCATTTGATGCTGTTTACTATATGAGAATATACAAATCTACCATTCGAGTATATCAATTTTTTTGCTCTATATATAGTATGTACATTGAATATTTGTTTTGGATAGTCATGTTTTCTATATTTACTTTTTTTCCTATAACTTTTAAGATATATTTTAGTTAAATTTCATGAAATAATTAAGTATTTAACAAAATAACAAAAGAAGATAGATCGAATGAAGTATAGTCTAGTAGCCCTTCTGTCAAAAAAAAAGTATAGTCTAGTAGCTATCATCAAATGTAAGCTAGACGTTACTCTTTTTTTCCATTTTATTCCTTTGTGATAAGTTTTCCTTACAACCATCTTTTTTTCATAAACTAAGTTGATCGGCTTCCAGAACAATACCTTGAGACGAATACCAAATACAGAATAATGCGTTTGCAAGATGCATCATATCTTCACTAGTTATAACTTAACAGATCATTATCATACAATGAATTTAAAACAAACTAAAGTTGAGAATATATTTTTGAGAAACTTTAACTTATCCTTTAGGTTTCTTTATTATATTCTGCTGAATCTATTCCCTTCTGCCTGCCCTTTTCCTTGGTTGGGTGGGAGCTTTAGGGTGAGTGGGCGCTTGACATTGATGATGCTCTGCAATTATGTAATATCTTCTAGGCCTTATTTTCTGGTTAGTTTGGGACACCTAAAGGGATTTCTTTTCAAAAAATACTCTTATTAGTTGTATTTTTCTATACACTTGACTACACTTTCAAAGGTTTAAGTATATATTATCATGCCAATTTACAAAAAGAATGAAAAAATATATATATATATATATATATATATATATATATATATATATATATATATATATATATATATATATATATATATATATTTGGTACTTATTTCTCAAAACGAGTCCGCTAGACCATCAATTTCACACACTTAGTAAGACTAATAATCATTTTAAGAAAGATATTAGTAAAGATATTAACTTTTAAAATATACTGAAACTATATTGTAACCATCACTAGTACTAAGCAGGCATAAACATATTTTGGTGTATGTAAATCAAGCATATTATTACTTTACAACGTATTCAAAGTCGAATGTTGTCATGAACAAAAAAAATGTATATTGAAGTCATCATATAATGCTGTAATCCACTAGGGTCTGATTTAAAATATGCAAATAGAAACCCAACCAAGAAATTCTATGAGTTAACACACAAAAGAAAAATTATATATACAAATACAAGAATATTTGTAAACATATATGCATACAAATGTAAATCTCTCTGCAAAATTCTATATATTCCTCCTCTTGCCATCCATATTATTAGGTTACATTCACACACTCGATTCATAAATAAATTCACATTGCTCTCTCCCTCTTTCTCTTAAACGTCTAGCAAATGAGTATGAATCACTCTTCTTCGACCTTATTCTTCTTTCTCCTTTTCTTCTTCTTCCTTTCGTCTCACGTCTCATCACAAGCCTGCCTAAAAACATGCGGCCAAATACCCATCAAGTACCCGCTTGGAACCGGGTCAGGTTGCGGTGACCCACGTTTCACACGTTACATCAAGTGCGACCCAGACCAACAGACTTTAACGCTCACCACCCACACAGGCTGTTACCCTATCACTTCCGTTGACTACACCAAGCAAATCATCTACGTTACTGACTCGTCAATGTCCACGTGTGCATGTACCCGACCCAGCCAGGGATTCGGGTTGGATTGGGACGCTCCGTTTTCTTTCCACGACGACACCGTTTTCACGCTTCTTGACTGTGCTGTTGACGAATCCCCTGTTTTTAAGCCGTTAAGTAACAGTACTGGACGGGTCTCACTATGTGACCGTCAAAGCTCCTCCATTTGCAACTTCTTGTACTCTAATTGCAGGTAAACCAAAATCCCCCTTTAACCAATATAAATTAAACCAGGCCACTGGTTCAATCTAAACCGAAATAATTTAAATCAGTTTCCCAGTTTTTTTCTTGGAGATATCACATAAGAGATGGTCTAAGTAAGTTATAAGATTATTAAAATGTCTAAAAACTATATAATTCTGGAAAGAGTACACAAATTTGACTTGTAAAGGGCCCCGGTTTACTATTGATTTTTACTTACCCGGTTTAATTTTCCGGTTATGATAGGGCCATTAGTCTAATAAACCTCCAAGAATCAACGTGTTGCGTCTACGTACCTCTAGATCTCGGACCATCGTTTGAAATGGACTTACAGAAACTCAGGTGCTCGTCGTACTCCGGTTTCTACAATCTTGGTCCGGCCCAAGAATCTCACCCTGAAAATTGGAACTATGGAATCGCACTAAAGTACAAGTTTAACGTCTTCGATGAGTACCCTGCCGTGTGTGGTGGCTGCGAGCGTAGTAACGGTGCTTGTGGATACAACACTCAGACTAGCTCCTTCGTTTGTAACTGTCCTGGTGGGATCAATACGACGTCAGATTGCTTCTTCCTTTATAACTCGGGTTCTATTGTTCTTCCTTGGTTCTCAAGTAAGCCCCACTCTCCATAGTCCATACTATTTCACATATTATCTTAGGCTCTTAGCTACAACTTCTTTATTTCCAGTCAAATTTCGTTTCAAAAGAGCTTTAACAAGAAACTTGAATTTTGAAGCCTTATTTTAAATGAAGTATTTTGATCTAGCTTACATTCATTAGAACTTATTTTTACTTATAATTTTGGTAGAGTATTTGCCTTACATATTTTATATAATTTTCTTTATATAAGCAGGAGCATGGATGATGTACCCTTTGTCATGGGTTGCTTTTTGGACAGTGATGAACCTTCCTTGAAGGAATTTGAATGGTTCGTAGATAAAGTTTAATGAATGGAATCTTTGCTGCTTCTTTCTACATTCTTTGTGATAACATCATGTGACAAGATTCTCTATTGGTTCTCTGTGATATCAAGGATGTAATGGTACGTAGATTAAAAAGACTATCGTTTCACATAAAGTAAGAGATACCAAATACACAAATTCAACAAGAGGATAAACTACATATAACGAAGTCTGTAAGAACGGTTTAGAAGACACACACAACAGATAGAGATGGGTACTATTTCTTACTGCACAACTCCAACATTCAAACAGAATTAACACTGAGATGAGACTTTAAGCTTCATCTTCGTCTTCATCATCGAGCCTATAGGAACTAAAATGATCGACCCTAAACTTCCACTCGCCTTTAACAGGATCAAAAGATACAAACTCAGCTCCTTGTGCTTCAGCTTTCCTCTTAAGCATCATCTTATACTTCTCCACTCTCTCTCCTTCAGTAAACTGTTTCCCTGTTTTCTTATCAATACATTTTATATTAAGTAACGTCACCTCCGCCGGTTTATTCAGCCCTTGTCCAACCGCCGGTTTCTTGCTCTCGTCCAGGTATACAATCACTTCTCGGTTATTGAACTGAACCAGAGATTCTAAGTCTAGCTTACGAACATCAGTCTCTCCCATGAACTTTATGCTCCCATAACCATGTCTTCCCACCACAAAGTCTTTAACCCGCCTGCAGTAACCAGGATCCGCTCTTTCCTTAGCCGCTAGTTCTCGGATACTTGGTTCGGTGAAATAATCGGATTGGTGTAGCTTCGGCAATAGCGTCTCGATATCTGCACCGTTCTCGTTAACAGTTGAGGCTTCTCCGGCTTGGTGTCCACCTAGTGTTCTGGAGGGACGGTCTTTCATTCCAGCATGCTCTGTGCTTGTTGAGCCGTTTGGTTTCGTATCTCCATTGACAAATGGGTGAGTTCTTTCTTCAGTAGAACCAGATTCTCCGTTGTCATTTTCTGTAAATATTTTCCCTCGAGTCAGTCAGAGAATGGTCCAAACATGGCAAAACATAATGAAGCATTTTTTTGACATATGCATATTTTATATACTTACTGTCATGGTTTGCCGCATCAGTAGCTATTTCTGGACTCTTCCCTGAAATTTACAGACAATTTTGTCAAAAAGAGCCAGGAATCATTGAACTCAGTAGTCAGAGTACCATTTTCGTGGTGACATTTTCTAAGATTTGAACAAAAGCTTACCATTTTCAAATAGTGGAGCAGTCGGGCGGTCCCTTGGAATTGTAGATTTGACCCTTGAAGACCACTGTTGAACTGGGCGTATAACTAGAGCTCTAGGGTTCTCCCTCGGAATGAAAAGAGCATCTGCCTTTGGTGTACTTGAGGAGTTCTCCTCGTCATCAGTGAAAAATGGAACCTACAAAGACCATGTTAAGATTTAAACATGTAGAAAGATCATGTAGCACCAACATTAAGATCTGAGTAAAATATAGTGTGAGCAATAATTCACAAGACAGAAGCATGCCTTCGGACCATTGTCGCCAGGACGGTACTTTCTTGCCGGCAACCTGGTCCGCTTTTGTAAAAGGTGTCGAGAAGTAAGGAGAGATGATATTCTAACAGGAACAGGTTTGTCAACAACCTGGCAGGAAAAGAAACAATAAGAACAAAGAAGAAAATGAATGAAATGCCCAAGAAGGAACTGAGTAGAAAAACTTTCAGGTATGACAATAGTTAATTCAGAAAGATATCAAACTCTGAGGTATGACTTTGATTTAAAACTTTAATTTGTGAACTGGTAAGCATCGATGACAATACTTAATTTAGTAAAATATCAAATTTCTACTAATAAGTTGACTACTTGATTATATTTTGGAAAAACCGAGAGTTAAAAGAAAATGCACGATCTGTGTGTTGCCGAAAGAAGAGTAGGCTTACAGGCATGCTGGAGATTCCATATTGAATTGAAGGTGAAGTTCCACTTTGGTTTATTGAGATCTGAGGCATAGCAGGAAGTGTTCCAAATGGATTTGTAACAGCAACTGGTTGCAAAACAACAGAGCTAGGCGGAGCAGACCTGTCAACAAAAAAAAGGATAAAAATTGAAGCACCAATAGAGCAAAACAAAACTTCCCCAAAACGAAAGTCCTGCAAGGACTGATGTCAGAAAGACCATACGTTTGCCCGAAATTTCCTTGACCAAAAAACCCCAGTCCACCAGCATTTCCAGTAGCATTAGCTTTAGACCATGAATATTAAGAGTTAGCATCTAGAAATAAGATGATAACTTCAGTGACTTGGTCGACAGGGTACCTGCTTGTGTTTGACCGAAGTTGTTGAAACCAAAGCCATTTGACGCTTGACCTGGCTGAGATGATTGGAAAGGTGTCATACCAGCAGCCTACAGAAAAAAAGTTCAGGATTAGAAGGCCTAGATCAGATCAAAAGCGAAGTGCAGTAGCGGGCGTCAATGAAGAGAAGCAAAAGAACGACCGATTATGGAGAGAACAGGCATCACAAAAGAAATGGGAAAAAATAACTAAGTGTTTGGGTTTAAAGACGAATTCGAAAAATGAATCACCATTGTTTGTCCAAAGGGAGAGCTGGACGTAGTTAATGTTGAAGAACTTGAAAACAAGTTGCCAAATCCAGTGGAAGGTTTACTGAAGATGTTAGTTTGGCCAAATGCAGGAGCACTACTCTGTCCGAACTGTCCAAAGGCAGAACCAGTCTGTCCAAAGGCAGAACCAGTTTGCCCAAATGCAGAACCAGTCTGTCCAAATGCAGAACCAGTCTGTCCAAATGCAGAACCAGTCTGACCGATCGAGGGGTTTGAGCTGAACAGATTAGATGACTGAGTGTTCCCAAATGTAGGCGCTGCCCCCTGAGCAGAAGTTGAACCAAATATTGATGGAGAAGAACCAAATCCAGGAGTGCTAGACGAACCAAATAACGGTGATGAGGTCGTTGTTCCAAAAGCGGAGGATGATCCAAAGACGGATGTGGTAGTTGATGAGGTTGACCCAAAAAGATTGGACGACGAAGTTACACCAAAGGGCGAGGAACCAAAATTTGAGGTAGCCGTTCCAAAACCTGAACTGGCAATCGTTGGAGTTTGAGGGGCAAAAGGATTAGTAGACGTTGAGCTTGCAAAAGGGTTTGTTGGATTTGCTGGTGTCTGACCAAACGCCGGTGATGGAGAAAAAGGATTTGGCTGAGCAGTTGATGCACCAAATCCAGTATTTCCAGCAGACTGGCCAGCAGGAAGCGGTCCACCTGAAAATACAGATGTAGAGAATCAATCTTTGTTAAAAAAGTACAAGAATATAGCGTTAAGGAGAAGTAATACAAGATCTGTTTGATCAAGTGTACCTTTATCTCCTCGCTGGTAGTCTTCCCACCTTAACTCCTCATGGCTTTTATCTTTGTATGCCTGCATGGCAGAAATAGATTCTAACTTTCCAGCAGGCGCACCACTGCCTGTCTCTGTCTCAGCTGTTGGTGCATAAGGCACGGCTCGACTGCCCCCTTGTTGTTGTTGACCACCGAAAGGTGATTGACCAAAACCAGAATTCCCAAATGTTGGGGTTGAGGCCTGCGCACCTACAAAACATATCATTCGAACATATTTATTCATCTTTTATTCAAATGACTAACACAACAATTAGTTTATACATGCTAAAGGGAGAACCTTGGGCTCCAAAGGGAGAAGGTGTAGACCCAAATGCACTGCTGCCAAACGCTGATGTGGATTGGCCAAAAGCTGGAGAGGAGCCAAAACTGAAGGATGTGGTGTTTGATGCACCAAAAGTAGGAGTACTAGATGCTCCAAAGGCAGGAGAACTGGATTGCCCAAAGGCAGGAGTACTTGATGAACCAAAGGCAGGAGCGCCTGATGCACCAAAAGCAGGGGTACTAGAAGCTCCAAAGCCAGTGTTGCCAAACGTGGTACCAGTGCCACCAAAGGCTGGAGTCGGTGAAACTCCAAATGCAGGTGTGTTTGTGGCGCCGAAGGCAGGTGTGTTTGTGGCGCCGAAGGCAGGTTGGTTTGTGGCGCCAAAGGCAGGCGTGCTTGTGGCACCAAAGGCAGGCGTGCTTGATGCACCAAAGGCAGGTGTGCTTGTAGCCCCAAAGGCAGGCGTGCTTGTAGCCCCAAAGGCAGGCGTGCTCGTGGCACCAAAAGGTGTGGATGAACCAAAATTGCTGTTCCCAAATGCAGGTTGCGATTGCTGCGCTGTGCTTCCAAAAGGATTTGACTGAGGCGTTGAGAATCCCAGAGGTTTCTGCCCAAAAGCAGAAGACCCTGAAGAAAAAAAGAACAAATAAAATAGCTTAGTCCCCAAATGCAAATGTGAAACTTAAAATATGGACTAAAGAAAGGAAAACAACAACAACAAAAAACTGGAGCAAATATCTAGAAAAACCAGCAGAAGCCAGAAAGAGAACACAAAAAGTGAACAGATATTAAATCTGGTAGTGACAAACATTCTACAAACCACAGAACTGGATACTGTACACTGAAACAAACATCGCACATAAATTATTTCAAAACCAATGGAAAAGTCCACCTCCTCAGGCATCCAGATATCCATGATATTAAAGCCAGAAAATACATTCATATCCAGGAAAAAAAACAATAAATCACAAAGAAAATTGACAAACCATGCGACTAAAAAACATATAAGGTACATACCACCAAAAGGAGAAGATGCTGGAGATGCGCCAAAGGCCGGAGTGGAATTCCCAAACGCCGGTGACGAAGAAGCTCCAAAAGTTGGGGTGGAGCCAAACGGAGAGGAAGCTTGAGGTGCACCAAAAACACCGGTTGAAGTGCCACCAAATATCGAACCCCCAGTCTGTGCACCAAAAGGCGCAGACGCCCCGAACGGTGTTGCTGGAGCAAAAGGATTACTACTACTTGTGTTACTGGTCTGACCAAACATAGATTGGGATTGGGACCCAAACGGGCTGGTACCAGATGACTGTCCAAAAGCTACAAAAACAACATTTCAGAAGGTAAATTTATCTTACAAAACAAAGAAATAGCAAAAAAAAACTATAAAACAAATAACGAAAACAGAAGGCTACAAGGAGTAAATATCACTTACGATTAGATGAGCCAAACATCTTCCTCTATTGTTCAGGCCACAGCCAAAAGAAAGTATATTGACTAGTTGTAGCTGGTAAAAGAAAACGAACTATTAGGGCAAAGACAAGAATGAAACTAAAAGCACATAAGCAACAGTGTATTGGAAAAAGCTGGTTTTATAATTCAAATGCTGCTAAAATTCAACATTCTCATGATATCAACTTTAATTTCGTTCGCGTGTGAGGAGATGTAAATGAATCTCCACGCAGATAACGAACCTCTAAATAAACAAGGCAACATCACATAATATAGAAATTCAGTAACTCAGTTATGCAAAAAAGTAATCGAGACTAATCGCTGATAGAAAATTCATTACAGAAACGCGCAGTAGAGCTATACAATTAAAACCTGGAGCTAACCTAAATTCCAAATTCATGAAATAACGATGTAAAAAAACTGGTCACACGCTTCTTCAATCAAAGAAATCTTGCCTCAAATAGAGCAAGAGAGGAAGCTCCAAACGTGGGAACTGTTGTCTGCGCGGCGGAAATTAGGGTTCAGGAGTGAAAATCGCTAAGAAGGGAGAGAAACGAATAGGTTTGGAAGTCGGATCAAACGTGGAGTGTATATAGATTACGGAGAAACTGAACCTGGAAATCAGAAGAGCTCGATCTGAACACCGGCGGAGTAAGGAGGAGCGATCTCGCCGGAAAACTGAAAGAGGCGACAGTTGCAAGTTGAAACTTGATCAGAGAGGGCGAAGATTTGGTGGCCTTCCTTATTGTTTCTTTCTATTATGACGAGGAGACTTGTCTACCTGCTTTGCGACGAGAGTACGATAAAATGCGATTATTCATTTCTTTCTAATTTCTAGTGTCATTTGTTTTTTATTTCTAAACTTTTTCCTACAAATTTAGTATTTAATACAGACTATATGTTATGGTCAATTTTGGGCCTGCGTTAAGCCCATATAAGGCGATGATGTCGGCCTTTGAATCTTAAACTAGGGTAGTCAACTGATTAGCTTCCACAAATCTAAACTAGGTTTACCAAATTAGCATTTCGACAAACGTTCCTCCATAGATTTATTTTTGTCAACTGAGATTAGCTTCCACCAAATAATGCATCCATCCTCAAAGGGTAGAAATATAAAATGAAGACTTAACATATGTTGGATAATTAAGAGATTTGAAATTTTTATATATTCACTTGAAAATCATCACCCTTTTTGTTAGGGTTCTAAAGGGATGCTTTTTTTTTTTGTTTCTTCTTTTACAAGGAAAAGAAAGAATGGACTATTATTATTAGTCATAGGAGTGTTCTTGAGTTAATTGATGATAGTTCATGAAATCAATCCCATTTAGCCTCACACAACACAGAATCTGTTCTGGTAACTCCTCTGGTTTGTTCCCCTGTTCATAACACACAACCGCTTAAGCTTGTTGTTTTTTTTTTTCGAAATCCATTACAAATATGTATGTAACAAAACCTACCTGGATTGTGAGGCCAACATCAAGAACACAGATCTTGAGTCTGTCTATGAATGCTTCAAACCCTTTCCGAGATATGTAACTGAATCTATGCATATCTATATCAACCTCAAAGTAATTCTCACCCTACAAAAGATTAACAACAAGTCCATTAGTTATTAAGCACATATTTCAATCAAGAAGAATAGTTAAAGAGTTACCGTGTAGAACTCGTGCTGTGGACGGGAGAGAACAGGCTTCTCATTGTAAGCCTGCATCAGCTTCTTCTCTGGACCACTCAAATGGAGATCATCTACGTTTGCAACACGTCCCAATATCTTTAGCCGTTCTCTGAAAGATGCGGTTGTATCCATAGGGAATCCTTTAACTTTCTCAACCTCATCATCTATTAATCTCTGCACCAAAAAAAAAAAAACAAAAGACCATGCAGTTCAGTACAACGAGCACCATAAAGATGAAACTAACCAGCCGAGACAAGCTTTTAATTTACCTGAATACTTTCTTGAAAATGAAGCGGGAGTTCCTTTTCATAATTATCAGAAAGTTTGAAGTATAAAACAATATTCATTCCTTCTCCATCAGTTTCACCTTGAAAGATTGTAGTTGGATACAACGGAATCTGTTTCAACGGATGAGCAAAGACAAAACAATCACGGGAGATTCCAAAATAAGCTATCAAGCAGAGAATTAGTTCATACCTGAACATTTACGATAAGAATAGATGGGAGTTTTGTGGATGTGGTAGTAACAGGAAGCTTCACATATTGTGCGACATGGCTTATTTTACGTTCTGACAAGAAAACATCGACACCAAAAGGATTATACGCAGCATGACTAGGCGCAAACTCTTTCTTCTTTTCTCTATAACCAAAGAAATGAAACAAAGCTTCTTGTTAAGATGGTTACAGTTGTAACCATTAGAGTAAAATCAGTAATGGATTACCTTAAATAAGTTTTGCCACGAACACGGAAGCTATTTGGCTCAATAGTAGACCAACAATCAAGCATTTTCTTGTCAACTGGACAGAAAGGAACCTGAGAACCAGCTATTGGTCTCTTCAACTGCATTTTAGAAAGAACTGAAACAAGTTTTGAGACAACAAGTAAGTTCTTGACTGTCATCAACTTGCCAGATCCAATGCAATCAAGTTATGTACTTACACAAGGCCCCTGAAGCATGACCTTCTCTCCATTTGTAAGATAGTCTAAGAGAAGCTTTTTTCCTAGAACTTGGAGGGCTAGAGCTAAGAGCCCTTCTTTTATCAACACAAGGAACAACAGATATTGGATTCAGACAAGGCAAACAGTTACTCGGCAAGATCCTGCAATTCTCCAAGAGCCCTCCTCCTCCTCCTCCTCCTTCATCTGCAGATGAATCTATGGAATCAGGCTGCTGCTTTGTGTCGTTCAAGCCACTCTCTGACTGCGAATTGGCTTCGTTTGAGTCAGAATCTCCTTCTGTTGATGATGTGGTCATACTACTCGAGACTGATACACGCTCACCTCCGCCTAAAGACAAAGCATCTGAAAATGAAAAACAGAAAATCCAAAGAAATGAGGATGGATAAAAAGAGATAAAGCATATAGCTCCTAGACATGAGGATACGTAAATTTGTACCTTCGTTGACGCTGTGGAAATCATCGTCACAATCTGTTTCAAATGCGGCATTTGACTCAAACCATGCTTCTTCTCCACTTCCTGTTGACAATAACATGATAGTATCAAGTAACACGTTTCTTCTCTCTAACGTCAATTAAATAATAAACATCACATGAAATTTACTGAGTAATTCGTCAAAGACATAAGAGGTTTGATCAATAAAACAAAGGTTTTTAATTACAAAAAAAAATGAACTTTTTTATTACAAAACAAAAGTTAGCAGCTTTGAAGAACTGTATAATCAGAATCTAACCCTAAAGATTCAGATACTGCAATAAATGAAGCATTTAGAGAAAACCCATGAATCCAAATTAAGCATCACAACAAAAAAGACGAAACCTTTGAAGACTCGCAAACGAATCTACGAAACAGAGGAAAAACAGAGCAAAGAAAAGAAATTGAGAGACCTCTGAAATTGGGAGTGGGCAAGTTGGTACGAGGATGATCGAGATTGTCAAAAGATCCGTCGGAGAGACGAGAAGAGGCGGCGGCGGTGGCGGCTGCTCTCTTCCTATGAAGCTTTCGTCTTTTACGACTCTTCCTTGGCTTGCTTGACTTCAGCTTCGATCCCACACAGCTTTTCGGCGTCGACACGCAACCTCCCATCTCTCTCTCTCTCTGTAGATTTGAAGAAAGCTACAATCTTTTTGCCATAGACGATGATCACCGGTTTTTCTCAGGAGAGAGAAAAAAAAAAGCTCAGAAATTTATGTAAAAAGAGTTACGTCTCTCTCTCTTTCTCTCTCCCTATCTCTGGTTTTGATCAATGTCTTGTAATAGAATTTGTTATTATGGAATCCACTATAAATGCAAAAAAGGCCAGAAATCTAGAGGTAGAGGAAAAGATTTGGGACAGAGACTAATTGTTTGGTGAAAGAAAAAGTTTCTTTTTTTTTTCTTTATGAAGAACAAACAAAATCAGAGGTATTTAACACATAATTATATAAAGGAAAAAAAAAGATATTATCTTTTTGTTGGGTATTTAGAGATTTGCAAAGTCAATTATTTGGGGGAAAATATCAAAGTGAGGAGTAGTTTTTTTTTTGTCATCAAAGTGAGGAGTAGTTAAAAGAGCAATTCTTTTGTAATTGCCTAATTTCTCTTTTGATTTCAACCATTGAAGTAAACCGACTTCTTAAACCGGATCTGATTTGGTTGCTAGGACTGGTCTGACCACCAACCTTGTTAGATTCAATTATCAGACTAACTATCACCATATGGAGTTCGTCAATCATTTTTTGGGTTATTAATACTACTGTCATACATAAATGGAACGAATGTCTTGTTTTTTTAAGTAATAACCTTGCAGTGAAACGTTAATGTCATTTCAAAGCAGAAAAATTGTGTTTGGTTTAGTCTTATGGATTGTGATTTATTACCTACGGCCAAACTCAATACCTACCATCAGAAAATAAATTTGTAAGGAAGTAAAACTTATCTTACCAAAGAAAATAAAATATCATATGTTGAAAATTTGAAATTCTACCAACTGATTTTATTTCTCACAAGAGAAAAAAGAAATGGTGATAAGTTAGGTTCCGATGTGACAATCTTAACTTAACAAAGAAAAACTAGCCATGCAAGAGAGTGTGGGTCATGTCTGAGCTAAGTTATGTGGCTTGTTTGAATGGTTGAGCTGCTAAGACTTGGTCGACGGAGTGATTGAAATTATTATTTTTGTAAAGACTTACAGAAACTAGTTCTTTATCAATATTTATATTTTTGTATTCTATCAGTGATGTGCTTTCTAATAATAAAAGCCTTGGTGTATGTATTCAGAAGTCGACATTTTAGACGTCGATTCTCCAAGACTGATTGTAGTGTCGACAACGGAAAGTAAAAAAGTGAGCAAGAGGCGTGTTTTTTTTTCGTCAACTGAAGACGTGTTTTATAGTAGATATGGAAAAGTTAGGAAAATTTGTGGAAGAAACTGCAAAGAAAATCTAAATTATTAGTAAAAGATTTTGATAATTTCATTAAAATTTATAAGAGCACCCCAGTGGAAATTTTCAATCTAAAATTCTCAAAATACATATATACATATATATATTGAGAATCTTTATTGGAGGTGCTCTTAACATATATAAAACACTGTATAGCATTGGAAAGAAACGTGATATGTTATATTATGTTATGCTATATGCAACCTCCAAATTACAGAACTTTGTGAAATCAGACGAAACAAATATGCGGAGTATATTTCAAACAATGACAATCCATTGTTACCATGAGAAGACACAAAAGTCTAAAATCATGACTTTTTGTATGGTTTTTTCAACCTATGGTCTATACATTTTTAGATATGTATTTAGTTAGGCACACGGGATCTTTTATTATATTATAGCATGAACTTTTTTCATCTCTCTAAAATCTGTGGCACTAAAGTCCTTGAGGAAATCATCTGTCAATATAAAATATAATTCAGTTTCAAATGCACTAACGAGAAAGATGAATACAAATAGTCAAATGGTTTGAACACATATACTACTACAAGGAAATAATTAATCTGGGTTATATGAAATTTTGAATTTCGAGGTAGAGTGTCATGAAATTTACAAAAGACATGGATGGTTGGTCCACCTTTCATTTGACTCTGACAATCTTACAAGTTACAATCTCTCATCTCCATGGACCCCCTCTCCATCTACATCTCTTTCCTTTATATTTCTCCAAAAAATGTTATACAAATGGCATGAATATAATCTATAAATTTCCAGACTTTCTACTTTACACGTTTCTACATTTCACAACAACCATACAAATGGTATGTAAACCTGGATAGTATTGTATGCCATCCATTAAGAAATGAAAGAAACATATTCTTGTTTTTTTATGTCGACATAAATATATTCTTTTGTATATAAATACACCTTTTTATCAAATACATTCGGTTTTATTCAAACCAATAATTCGCTATGAAATTGGATTGTCGTGTTGTGGTAATAAAATACAAAATAATAATAGTGACAGTAGTAATGAGTACATATGATGAACAAACATCACACGTGTGGTTGCTGTTTTTGGCAGAATCTCGTTGTCATTTCGATTTGTTCAGAACTGACGCTTTCATGTTCCACACACGCCTCGCAGACTTCCACAATCCTTATGAATTCTTTCGAAACAAACAAACAATTACATCTACAGGTGAATAACTAACTGTTCACAACTATATAATTCTTAGATCTTTTGTTGATTAAACTAAATTACGTTAGAAATATTTCCAAAGCTGCATCCTGATGAATACTACTGTACTAGTGTTAAGTTAATTGGCATATAACCATTTCTATCGTATATGTATAATGTGCGTTATACACATAAATGCGAGTCTACACTAAAATACATTTTGCTATATTAAAAAAGTCACGAGCAAATAATGATGCGAAACGACAACGTGACAGTCTTGTTATAGAGATGAGGGGCCATTGTGAATAGTTTGCTATTGCTTAAGGATTGTCAAATGTCACAGATTTTTATATATATGCATATAACTGCCCCACCACTTAATTATGCTGATATATAGAATACAATTACTAATTCTAAAATATAATTCCTGAATAGTTTAGTAGTTAAAGCATATACAAGTGTAAAATATTACTAACCGAGTAATAAATAGTTTTAGAATATATAGTTTCAAAGATAAAAAGTGAATTATTAAAGCCTCTATTGTGATGGTTCGTTGATGTTTCTTTTGAAAAAGATTTTGGTTTAAACTTCTGAATAATATTCAGAAGATTTCAAATGTCACAATAAATCTTTTGATTTGTAGTAGATGATAGTATATAACACAAGGTTTTAACCGGAATAAAAACACTATATAAATATTAAATTGCATTCGTCATATTCCACCCAAAATATCTATGTACCGGTAACCGGTCCATGCACAGTCTCTTGTTTGCCGAATAATTGAAGTGCCAACTACTAATAAGTATATTCCTCCCAGTATTTTGTATTTTTCTATTGCATTGAAGACGATTGGCGACGAAGTATCGACGTAGCAATTGATATTTTTGGTTAAAATGATATTAAACTTGTGGTGTTTCCTTTGTTGTACGTGGCTTTATAGCATTGAAAAAGCTCATTTGCCCAAAAAAAAAAAGCATTGAAAAAGCTCTATCTGCATTAAAGAACAGTCCATAGCCTTGTCCTTCCTACAACAGTCTCTGTGTTATTGACCGCAAATTGAGTGAAATGACTTCAACGTTCCAAACGTACGAACGCAGTGACTGTAAAACTATTTTGTGATTGTTAAAAAAAATATTAACTACGAAAATGGGTTTAATAACTGCAAGAAAGACGTGGAGCATTAAATGAAACGAGTGAAAACTTGTCAACTTTCCCAACAGAACCATCAATTTCACCAACTTCACTCACCTAGTGAAGTGATGAGAAACTTTATTTGGCTTATATCATGTGTAGACTATAACCTACTCTAGTCTTATAGATACCTCTGAAAAGGAAAACCAGGACGAAAATAAGTCTAAAAAACATCATAATTGATCTAGAAATACCACGTAAATAGAATCCTTAAAGACCATAGACTCATTTTTATCGGCTAAACATAGAAAGTTTCCATCAAAGATCTTAAATCTAGTGGTTACGTGCTCAGACCTGTATCGATAGTTAACTTACATTTACAAAAAGGTATAAATAAAGTTAACACAAACATGGAAAGTCACGTTTCCTTTTTAATTATTCATTGATGCCCTTTTCGAGCAATCCCGTAGATGTCCATAACATTTTTTTCTTACTTTTTTTCTGTCAGCATTTAATTTATTTACACAAACTTTGGATAGTTGGATCCAGCGATGAAATGAATGGTGGACCCCATGTGTGTATCGATGTTCCCTATAATCTTAAATACACCGCTTTAATAGAAACGTTTAACAAAATGACATGAAGTAATTTTCATGTGGCCCCAAATGCCATCTGATAAATTAGCATTAGACTACTACTAAACCTAGGTCACTAACAGCCAAGTGCTCTGCTCATTAACCAGAATCGTCACAAAACATCTATCTTTATTTCATAACACATAGTAAGATTGATTCAAATAATGGCGCATGCGGACAATGCTGGTTTAAACCATTGGATTACAATCTCCGGTTAGATATCTTCATCTAGAAAATGGATCTTATGGAGAAGGAAGAGTTTATTTAAAACGAAATTGAGAGACCCATAATATTCAATTTCCAATCTTTATGAAAATGTAAAGAAAAAGTACCTTTTCTCTACGTTTAGTTCATTGCGTGTGAGAGTAGAAATCCCATGTTCTTGTCGTTTTTATGACCCGAGTCCTAACTAGTCGTGTACAAGAGTATAACTATAAGTGATAACAATCACAAATCGTGATTATGATACACGATTAGTTGAGCACTCTGAATCAGGCTGATTCATTAACTCTTTGCATTTGTCCTGCCAAACACCGACAAATATATTCACTTATGGTTTCAAGTTTGTAATTACTCTATAAGCTATATGATATTACGAGGATGCTCATAAGAATCTAATGCAAAAGGTATTTCCAAGAATTTAAGATTGGTCGATGAAAATGCATTCTACACTAGCTGATGACTCATATTGTGAGGAAGTTGATTCTATAGAATGTCAGAGAACCCGGTGATATCACCCATTTATGTTTGGGCGTTTATTGCTAACAGTGACTTTAACTAAGAAACATAGAGAAAAGCGTTTTTTTTTTTTTACTTGCCTTGGTGTCAAAGTGCTCGTTGTTATTAGTATTCTGCCAATGACCACCGACAGTGTTATCAGCGTCCTGTACCAAACTGCAGCTTGTGTTTTGGTGATGACACAATGGAGGAGACGCTGATGAAATAACGTTTACTGCAAAAGGAAGTTGGAAATAAGGTTAGTGCAAGAAATTCATTGATCAAGGTAACTCTCTTCTGCCTATGCAGCAAGTTAGCTAGATAACATTCTCTTAGCATTCTATTACAAGTTCATACCTGTTTACATTGACAAATACTGAAATTTTGTACAGGACGTTATCGCTTTTGTTTCTGGATTGTGGTATAGCTTACAGGTGATATTAGATTCTAAGGAAAGGAAACAACAAGGCAATAAAAGAAGAGAACATACCTGAATTTTCTTGGGAACCCATAACAGGAGCTTCACATGCAAGTTCCTCCGTTTTCTCAACTGTATCATTGTACCTAGTTAGCCAATAAAAAGAAATAAGCTTTGATCTGGGCCATTCCCTATTCAAACTGAGACAGAAGGCATCTGAGATCATATCAAAGTCGAACCACAAGATAGTAAAGGTTCACTATATCATGTCATATTCATTAAGAAATTTCTGATGCAAACTATCTGGCCTTGGACGGTTGGACCAGTACCGAAATAAATGTTCTCAAACGATTGTACAAACCTGGAATGTTTGTTTGTTTCATCCGCACCTTGTTCAAATGTCAGTATTGATGTGAACACCCTTCTGTCCTGTCATATCAAGAGGACTTGAAGTTTCAATATATTCGTTTGAATTTGAAAATCACTAGACTAGTATCAAAGGATGAAATTTTAGAAAAGAAAAAAATGAATTTATCTCTCACCTCGTCGGTCATATGCGTGACAGATTCTTGAATCCGCAGTAAGATCATCTCTAGACTCCTCACTTCAGAATGCAATGCCTAAACATTAGAAATACAATTTATAGAGGCTGTTTCGAGGGTGTAAAAAGAATCAAACCCGTTAAATAACTAATAATCTCCTTTCCTACCTCCTTTTCAGAAATCAAGTTCTCCACAACTAAATCTTTGACCCTCAAAGTTTTCTGAAAGTAAGGCTAGTCAAGCAAACAAAAACATGGCAAGTACTTCAAAATTAAACATCTTGCACTAGTACCCTTGCAGTAAAAAAAATTTCAACTCTATTATGGATATCTCTTCAATTTGAAGTTGATATTCATTTTTCATCTTTGCTTCTTCCAGCTTAGCGCTAAGCTCTGATATTCTATTCTCCTTGCTCTGCAATTCTGTTTCTTGATATTCAATCTTCTCTTCTAAAGTGCTGATTCTCTCTGCATAAATAGAGATGTTAGAAAACATTGTCTTCATAAGGGTAACCATCACTGTCCAAGTAAATGAAGATGGCATGCCTTAACTTCATAGCGTCCTTACTGAGAAAAGAAGCTAGAGAAACTAACACACATCATACACGCTACTACAGGATCCATCAGTAACAATATAGTGGAACATTTCGCAAGACTTACATTCATATAAACACCTCGTTCACACAAGAGAGACCACAAGAGTAAAATTAACAAATAAGTTAACTCTCGAGAATTAGGATGCTGAGAAACTCACCAATGAATACTTTCTCATATGTAGAGACCTTATCCAATTTCTCTTTCAAGCCAGCCACTGGATACACAAAAACCGTAAACACATTAGTATCCTGGAAACATATCCCTCAACAAAAATAGAAAGAGATGAGGGATCTACATGCCTACATCTTCTTTTTGATCCACAAGGCCCTGAACTTCGTGAATAACGTTTTTGATTGCAGACGCCTCTTTCTCAATTGAATCAAACAATGCTAAGTGAGATGTTATCTTCTGGTGAAGGATGACAATCTTCCTATCCCTGGCGTCAACTGAACATTTCATTTCACTAAACGACTCCTGAAAACACACCACCACTTCACTAATCAAATTCACATTATTCCTAGAGTCAGAACGTATTCATAAACATAAAATTTCAACAAGCGAAAGCACCTGGTAAGCATTTAAGAAACTCTCTCGTGACTGAAGCAGGTTTTGAATAGTATTCTTCAACTCGTTCTGCTTGTTTTCCAGCAAACTATAGTCGTTCTGAAGGTAACTCACCTGCAAAAAAATTCAATTAAACTTTCACTGATTCCAATATCTTAAACGGTAATAGATTCGCAGAACAAACAAACCTTCCTCTCGAGTGCCTCCTGTGTTTCTCTAGAAGAAGCTAACTCAGATTCTAGCTCATGCACTTTCCTGATGTATTCCTCCTCCGTTTGCTTCTGTTTCTGTAACCGAAGCGCCATAATCAAACGATTTGACTCAGAAACCGCAATAGAAACAAGAGGACATGTACAGTAACATTGATTCGGTAACCTGACTGAGAAGATTGATGTGATCTGTGACTGATCGCTCCCTTTCCTGCAAAATCGCCGGTAATGAAGTGGAAGAGAGAGCGAAAAAAAACTACACAAACCATAGATATACAAAAACCTCTGTCGTCTTACACGTAGATCTCGAACTTCCCCGATCATCGACTGAAGTTGCCATTTGAATTTTGAGAGCTTGAGCAACTCCATTGTTGGATTGTGGATTCTCCTCGGATTTTGAATTTTCGCTCGCTATTTTCTCGAGAAAGTGTCGATTAGGTCGTCGGGATTCTCAAATCAGTTAATACGTGTAGTTGTCAGTGAAGCTACTTTGTTCTATATGGGCCTGACTATATATGGGCTTTAAGATTTTGACATTGTTGTTTCTATTTGTTTCTGATTAATGAGCAATTATATATTTCTGAATTATGATGATTAATCTGTTTAGATTATCCATTCTAAACATTTGGCAACATATACGTAGATGGAAATTTTTGTTTCATGACCCAAATTTTTTTTGTTGGAAATTCTGTTATCGTAATTGTTGCTTAAAATTTAAAATGTATAGTAACATTAACATATATCAGTTAAGATAATTTTAGAAAATCATATTTATTTTGTCCTGCAGAAACGGTCCTGAGACTAAAAGGACCCTAAACGATTTAGTAAAGGTTTTTACTTTTTTTCTTTGAATATGGAAATTTTTCATATAATTTTTTACAAAAAATTCAGGGATTCTGGGCCAATGTTTCATATGACTAACTATGCCGAGAACTGTCCCTTCTTGCATATGGAAGAATATACTAAACAAAACAATAATTTATTTACTATGACGTTAATAATTTATAAATTATCCATAATAACAAACCTAACCACATGATAGATATATTTATATGTTTTCTTGGTAGTTTCAGCCAAATATTTTTTCATAGTTTGATTGTTATGGAGTTCTGTTTGGTAAAATAAGAAAAGATTTAAAAAACAAAGAAAAGAGCAGAACAATACTATTCTTCCAAAGTAGTTGTTGTAAAAAATTACATGCAGATCAAGTTGAACTCGTGTTAAAGCTTTTAGTGTTTAAAGTTAGAGTTGGGAAAAATAACATTTCAAGGTCATTTCCGAAGTTTGCATCGTGAAATGACCACACACAAGTTCATGTATGTTGAAATAACAGATTCGATTTGATCTTTGAATAATGTCTTGTACTTAGCTTTTAGCCAACCTTTCCCTATATTTTTTAAGATATTGTTGAACTTATACTACGTTGCGTTAGGTAACTAAACTAACCACCTAACATACAGCCTAAAACAACATATAATATATGTCAAATAATAAACATTTTTCTATACATGTGTATCAAATGTGGCTATGAAAACACTACCTTTCACAGAAATTAAGCACGCGGAGTATTTGCTTCTTGTTCGTACTACTACTCGTGAATCATGATGTTAACACTTATCTTCACATTAGGTTACGTATTTTCCACGTGCCTAAATTCCTTTTGATTCGTATCTATCTGTAACTGCATATAAATTATTGTGACGAGACAGTAGCTCGGCCCGGTTGGTTCCCGTTCGGATTCATATTCTTGCACATGCAGATAGAGCATAGAATCTAAAACCTAGAAAGCAATCAACATACTTGTAAAAGAGCATCATATTTATATATTCCGTTTTCAAAACCAACTTAACATGAAGATCGATCACTATAACACAAAAAAAGAACACCATAGCAACCATGTTACCTATGAATGATAGATGGATTATATAATATAGGATACGTTATAAAGCTTCCGTCGCATTTGATTTTTAAGAAAAAAGAGAGGAGAGTTAGGCCAAACAGGCCTAACNCAAAACCAACTTAACATGAAGATCGATCACTATAACACAAAAAAAGAACACCATAGCAACCATGTTACCTATGAATGATAGATGGATTATATAATATAGGATACGTTATAAAGCTTCCGTCGCATTTGATTTTTAAGAAAAAAGAGAGGAGAGTTAGGCCAAACAGGCCTAACTCTCCTCTCTTGCTTGTTCACATAGTATGGTGCTTGTTCACATAGTTTGCTAGGAATATAATGGTGACACGTTTCAGATAATGATTGTGACTCTCAAATGTGAAAGAGGAAAGACAAACAGAAAGCTTTATACGGTGAGAATGAGGTGCCTAACGATCACTATTCATTACACAACAGAAATGGTAACAAGACAGTGAAGTGTTTGGCAGAAAATGCTATTCCTATTCTACAAGTCTTTCTCAACAATAAAGCCTTTGTCATCACTATTCCTTCCTTTTTGGTGTGGTTTTCTATTGCGTGTAGGTGCATCTAATTTCGTAATGTTAGGCTGCTTATTTAATCAATGCGGTGGTGGAGTTTAGAGCTTATTATGATCACAGCTAAGGGACTTATCATAAACTAAACACAAAATTTGAAGCATTGAATAAGCTGAAAGATTATGTTTCTGTGTTAAATACTCGTCTTCAGAGGATCCAATAGTTATAACTACGTATAAAATTTATAATTCGACGGAAACAAATGGAGACAGGTGGCTAGTACAAATGAAAATTCTCAAATAGTACAGTACTATTTAAAAAAAAACAAATAAAATAAAGGCAACAAAATATGAACAGCGTCACAAACTTGTAGCCATTTAATATATCATATTTGACTTAATAAAGGAGAGAAGAAAACATAATTTCATTTTAGTAGTTAATTAAAGCCCATAAAGATGTAGTAATGATCCTATATTTTTGGAAGAAATGAAAAATAGAACGTGAGATAATCTTGTTTGTTTAGCTAAACTTGGCATCATTAAAATCCACAAAACCATCCTTGTCAATGACTAATCAATGATTGATTATATGATTTCGTTACAGTTCATTACATAAACCCCAAACCGATAATTAGATAAAGCTAAACAAGTGATTAGACCAGACCTTTACTTTCCCATTTGTAACATACGTGGAAGCTCATGTGTGGGATAAAAGAATGGTTTAGTATAGTCCGCGACGCAGAGGATAATTAATAAAGCTGGGTCCCACAAAGAGAAAACCTCGCTATGAAGTGACTTGCCTGCAACTCTCGAGGTGAAAAAGGAAAAAAAGTGAAGAAGAAGAAATAAAAGAAGCAGACAGCTTCTTTAAAAATAAATAAATAAATAAAAAAGTCGGTAAATAAAACTTATAAAGAAAAAGGGAAAACGCGAAAGAGAGGAAGACACAAACACAGTGCGCATCAGACTCCACTGTCTAAGGAGAGATCGCATTCTCAACAAGTCACATCAACTCTCTCTCTCTCTCTCTCTTCTCTCTCTCGCTCTTACTGAGTCAACTCGGTGTAGAGAGTGTGTGTTTAAGTTGATATGGATCCGGGTGGGATGATGAACGAAGCTGGGACGTATAACCTAGCTGAGATCTGGCCTTATCCTATAAACGGAGGCGCGAGTAGTCATCATCCCTCGATGAGGAGCGGTGTGTCTTTCGGTGGACCTAACTTGGTCCATCAGTTTACTGACTCTAATCTGATTAGTAACATTAGCAATAGCGGTGATCCGGCTGGTATGAGCCACGCGCTCTCTCAGGCGGTGGTTGCAGGTATCGCTGGTGCTAGGAAGAGGCGGGAAGGAGGTGAGGATAAAGTTGTCTCCGGTGGCAACGGACATGATGACGCGGTAACGGTTTAATTTTCCATCTTCAAAAGATTGAGATCTTAGTAGTTAAGTGGTATTTATTGATTGTCTTTTAAACTCTTTTTAAGACGTGTGCTTAGTGTTGTAAGGATGTGATTTAATGTATAAGTACACTTGGCAATACTCTCTTTTGATGTTAGTGGTTATGTGTTTTGTGTGGAGCCTACAGAATGATGGGGAGAGTAAAAAGCAGAAGACTACAGGATGCGAAGATGAAGTTGAAACGGGAACATTGGATCAAAAGAAGCAGTTGCCTGAACCTCCGAAAGATTATATTCATGTCCGAGCTAGAAGGGGACAGGCTACAGATAGTCACAGTCTTGCTGAAAGAGTACTTAATTAACTCTTTCTTTAGATGAATACTACTCTTTCTAAGCTAAATGAAACTTGATGATGCCGAGAGACCAGACTTGGTAACAGAGTTTTTCTTGGTTTGCAGGCGAGGAGAGAAAAGATAAGCGAGCGGATGAAAATCTTGCAAGATCTTGTCCCTGGTTGTAACAAGGTATATCAAGCGGTCATGGTTTCTCTCTTCATCTGTGTCTCTTTTTGTAGTCACAACTATAAGCACCTGAATCTTTTTGTATGCTCAGGTTATCGGAAAAGCGCTTGTTCTAGATGAGATAATCAATTACATCCAATCTCTGCAGCGTCAAGTTGAGGTACTACCTTACTCCCTCTCTCTGTGTAACTGTTTATTGCTTGTGCATCTGACAAGACTACTGTTTCCAATTTTCAGTTCCTATCGATGAAACTCGAAGCAGTCAACTCAAGAATGACTCCCGGAATCGAGGTTTTCCCGCCAAAAGAGGTTATATGTTTTTGACAGTCTTTGTGTAACAATTATCCTCAAGATCCATTGTCCCAAATACGTCCTGCGTTATCCGTCTGTTGATATTCTTTGGTAGATCTATTGATGAAACTCAACATATCATAGTCTTTAGATATTACTGCGGTTAATTTAGCCAACCTCAAAACTTTTCTTTTCTCCTGACATCAATACTAACAAAGCTTTCACTGAATAACTTTCACGGCAATCTCAGTTTGATCAGCAAACGTTTGAGAATCCGGGGATGCAGTTCGGATCACAAGCTACAAGGGAATACAGCAGAGGAACTTCACCGGAGTGGCTGCATATGCAGGTAGGAGGTGGTTTCGAAAGATCATAGTAATAAGAAAGAAAGCTGCCACAACATTCACTAAATAAACTTCGGTCTCCAATGTTAGTTACGCAAAAAAGAAGCAGCATACGTATAAACATTTATAAAATATATAGAAAAAGGTTTATTGTTATAGATTCCTAGTTTAGACATGAAGTAAAGCGGAGGTAGATTGTGTGATAATTTCCTCTGTTGCTGTCTCAGAACATGTTAATAACTGTTTAAGCTTTGTTCACATGATTTTCTCTGTTTTATCTTGTGTTGTAATCTATCTAAGGAAAGGTTTGGTCCTCAACTCTCTCTCTACAAAGCATTGATTCACATTTGGAAAGTAGAAAGATTTCGATTTAGGGAACTTTGAATCAGTATCAAACTCATATTTTATAAACGAAACTGAAATGAAAATGGCAGGAAGGTTTCGGAACCTCATTCTTCTATGTAGTAACAAGTGGAATGAGAAGACACTATTCTATATATAGACGCTTCTCCTACAAACTTTGTTCTCAGCAATCACATCAACAACAACAAAAATGATGTTTTTTTCTTTTTTTTTGAGGGAAACTCGAACTCAACTTAGAAAAAAAAATACAAAAATAAATCACAAAAAATAATCAGGGGTCTTACGGGTAGTATCTGGTTCGACTTGTCTTGGAGCTGGATCAAACTGAAGGAAGTTCTGCTCCATGTTCTCACTTATCTCTAGAATGGCTGCCATGTTTCCACACCGGTAGCAATAGTTTGGTGCACTAAACACCGTCACCACATTCTTATCCTGTTACCAAAAAAGAAGAGAGATCAATGATTCAATCCATAGTAACAGTTATTTCTTAAAACCTTAAGCAATCGAGATAAATATACATACCTGACACCAGTTAAAACCTTCCATGACAAGCTGATGTGCTCTTGATATGAGACTGAGTCCATTGTTGTGGTTAAACTGAGTTGCGATATCTTGTCCAAATGTATAACCAGCACCTCGTGGAGATATTCCCCACCCACATCGATCATCGGGATCAGACCATAGTAAATCACACATTGGTCCTTCGTGTGGAACCTAAAGATCACCACACATCAAAGATAGAGTCCAAGAGATGACCCATAAGATATTTGCTTTTTCATAAGAGAGCGAGTGGAGGCAGAGATTCAGAAACAATTAATAACTCTTCTAATATAACCCAAACTTAAAGAAGAAGGTAATATTACCTCCTGTATGCGATCCAAGCTTCGGATATTATCAAGTGTATCCAAAGAAGGTGATAACCCTCCATGCAAACAGAAAACCTGTAGTTCATAAAAAACTGATGCAAGTCAAAAAGTGTACTTACTTCAAAAAAATATGTCTGAAACACAAACTGGCAAGTAGAGCTCAAACCTGACTCTCGATAAGGGCAGTAAGAGGAAGATAATCGAAAAGGTCAGTGAAATACTTCCAGACATTTGCGTTTCCGTACTTCCTCAAACATTCGTCATAAAAACCATATCTAAAACAGAGAAGCAAAACACACGCATCAAACAAGGTAATAATATTTGATTAGAAAGAAGTAACAATATATCACAAAACAAAAGCTTACACTTGAGTAATCTGCCGACTCTCGTGGTTCCCTCGCAAGATTGTAAGTCTATCCCTGTAACGAACTTTCAGCGCCACCAATAAAGAAACTGTCTCCACTGAATAGTAGCCACGGTCTGCAAAGCAACAAAATCGGATGTTCAAAACCAAAGAATAATTACATATCACAACATCAATACATTAAAAAAAGATGCTAACTTTCCATCATCCGTTGAAAAAGATGCTACTTTTCAATTATAAATTAACAAAAAGACGCAAACTTTACAAGAATCAGCGTTTAATGAAACCACGCAGAAACGTTAGATCTAAAGGGAAGAGGACCAGACCTACATAATCACCCATGAAGAGGTAATTCGTATCGGGGGCGTTACCACCGATTCTAAAAAGCTCGATGAGGTCATAGAACTGTCCGTGGATATCGCCGCAGACGGTAACGGGGCATTTCACGGGCTGAACGTTCCATTCCTCGACGAGGATGGCCTTGGCTTGTTCGCAGAGCGTCTTCACGTCATCCTCCGATAAAGGTTTACACTCCATCAGATGTTCGATCTGACGGTCTAGATCTCCGTTCGGCGGCATATCGTAAAAAAGATGAATCGGGGCAGAGATCAATCAAAATCGTGCGCCTCAGGTCTCTTTTTTTTGGTGTGTTTCAGACTCTCTTTCTCTCTTTCTCTCTCTCCCCTTTGGCTGAGGAAAAAATGGATTTTTTAGTTAGAGAAAAAAAAGAGGAATACTTTCTGGTAGGCCTCGGCAAAAAAAACAGAACCGAAGAACCGAACCGGAACCAAATCGAAATATCCGGAATTAGAACCGAACTGAAATCTTCAAATATCCGGTTCTTATATTTATATATCCAAAATAACCAAACCGAACAGGTACTCGAATATATAATAATATTAATTTTATATACATATAACATAATTAAATATATGATTTTAATTTTAAAATCTATTAAAAGTATTTAAAAATCGAAGATAACTAAATAATTAAAAAATATTCGAACTATCCAAAAGTAGACGGATAATTTTATCAGAAATATCCAAAATTTGTATTTAAATCATTCTAATTATTTGATATTTTATTTTAAATAACCGATAATATATCCGAACTACCCGAACCAGAATCAGAACCAAATAAAAACCAAAATTTTCATGTATTTCCTGGTTCCTAGTTTTACTATCTGAACCGAACCAAACCCGAAATTATCCGAACTAAACCGAAAATAGGTTAATTAGTAAATGGATCTTTCCCCTATCCAAACTATCCGAACCGAACTGATACTCGAAACGTGTGGACCTACTTTCTAGTTAGGATGGATGATAGGACAAATGTTTTAACCCACCGATTAAGGCTCGGTTTAGTTTTATTTTGACCACAAAATCGTGATTGATAGGATTTGGATTGGGTTTGTAACACGTGGAAGTTAGAGCCGAGTTGTTCTAGTTTGAATTTGTCTAAAGGAGTTGGTATGGTTCTTTGCATTTTGATTAGTCAAAATGTAACAAACCGAATATACAACTAAAACTAGTAGTAACCCAAAAAATGGGACAATAATTTTGCAAGCCCGTCAAAACTTACATGATAACGTGAAATGTCATGGGCCTGGGACTAGAGACTTAACGGGCGAGGAGAAGGCAGGTGGAAGCTGCAGTTAAAAAATAAACTCAGATAGGGGGCATCCCGAGAATTGAACTCGGGACTTCTCGCACCCTAAGCGAGAATCATACCACTAGACCAAATAACCCCGTTGTTGTTGGTAAAGAACCATAAATTGACATAATAAACCCAAACGAAAAGAGTTATATAAATAAACAAACAAGTCCTCTTCTTCTTCTTTCCGCCTGCTCCAGCATTGCGTTACCCTCCTCCCAGACCAGAGCGAGAGAAAAAGAAAAAAACAAGACGAGAGGGTTGCTCAAAAATCAGAATCAGTTTCATCACATATGCATGTTTAATTGTTCCAGGTGACTCCAAAACTTTACAAAACCTTGTTTTCCGTTTACTTGTGTAAAAACCTTTCTACTTGGAAGAAAAACTCAACCGACCAACGCTTTTTTCACCGATACCAAGGAACTTAGAAAGTTGTTTCTGTTGTGTTCACCGTACGAGTAACGTGATCTAGTCTTAAAGGTTTTATAATCAAACCATCTCTTGCCCTTGTTAGATTTTGCGGTTGGTAGATTTGGTTCTTGTTTTGCTATAGTGTGTGAAAACAAAAACCCTTTTGTTTGATTCCGAACTGATTGATTGTTTTTGTTTGGTTTGGCTGCTAAAACCTGATTTTTTTTTTGTCTAGATGAAGAGAGAAAGAGAAGACCCTGAAGCTCAAAGGCCAAGAAGGCCAGAAGTTTCTTCTCGAGGAGAAACGTAAGTCCCTCTCTCTCAGACTGTGAGTTTGTTTTCCTTATAGAGGCGTGTTATTAGGGTTTGCAACTTCATAAACTGGTTTTGATTCTTCAGTGTAAGTATCTGATCCATGTTTTTTGTGCGTTGCAGGAGAACCATCAAAGCGGGATTAACCACAACTGATGCCCTGCATTATCTCAAAACCGTGAGAGAGATTTTTCATGACAATGTAGGCAAATATGAGACTTTCCTTGAGGTCATGAGAGACTTTAAAGCTCAGAGGTATTACATTACCTTCTTCTCCTTCTCTCTTTCTTTTTAAAGGTCACCGTGTATATTCATTGTGTCTTATGTTGGTTGCAGAGTCGACACTGCTGGTGTCATAAATAGAATCAAAGATTTGTTCAAGGGGTACAACGACCTACTCTTAGGTTTTAATACTTTCTTGCCCAAAGACCATTCAATAACCCTTGAAGAGAAGCCTAAGACCAAGGTGGATTTCAAAGATGCTATCAGTTTTGTCACCAAGATTAAGGTATGTAATTGTAAATATTACACACTGAGAGGTAATGTTGATTTTCTTTCGGGTAAGGTTTACTTTAATTATCACTACTTTTGCAGGCAAGGTTTGGGGGTGATGAGCATGCATATAAAACTTTTCTAGACATCTTGAACATGTATCGAAAGGACAGAAAGTCCATCGCTGAGGTCTACAAAGAGGTATGTTTAAACTTTCTGCCTAGTCTCTTATTTGTTAGAGCGACAGTTCTAACGCATTTCTTTGCTCACCATCTGTTGTGTAGGTTACTTTGCTGTTCAAGGGTCATGAAGATCTCCTCGTGGAGTTCGTTAATTTCTTACCTAATTGTTCAGGATCTGCTTCTGCAAAGAATGCAGTACCGCGTCCTAAGGTTAGCTCCAGCATCTTTTGTGCAGTTAGCCATATCTTTGATGTAATGCTTTGTGGGGAAATGAACTTTGGCCATTCATCCTTTCCTCTAAGCAACTTGATGATTCAGGTTTTGATTGAGATATTGATCTACTCCTTTTTGCCACAGAGAATAAAACGAGAATGTAAGCTTGAAGACGAGTCTGAACACTCTGATCAACGAGAAGATGGTGATGAGAACCTTGTCGCTTGCTCCGCTGGTAATTCCCTGGGAAGTGAGTATTCGGATGGCCTGTTGCATTTCTATATGATGTGTTTCATTCTAGTGACGTAGATGTACCCTCATCTTTTATATTGTGACCATGATCATTTTTTCTCTGTTAAAGTCTTAAGTAGTTTGTTTATATCTTCATCTTGTATACTGTGATCATCCCCAGTGGTTTATATCTGGCTCTAAGCTACTTAAGTTTTGCAGACTCCCTTGTAAAAGAAAATAGAGAAGATGGTGAAAGAGATACAGATAGAACTGACAAAAGTGCAGCGGCTGGCAGTAGTGATATTGGAAATCAAAAAAGTCCACTCCCTGCTTCAAAGTATGCGGGAATACCTATAAATGAACTTGATCTTTCCGAATGCGTTCAGTGTACGCCAAGTTATCGGCGCCTTCCAAAGGATGTGAGTGCCACGTTCTCCTTATTAACATCTTTATACTACACTGCAGTTTACTACATCATTCCGTTCTTTTATAATCACATGGTTGATCTTTGTCCATGCAGTATCCAGTTGAGATTCCAAGGTACAGAAATGCACTTGGTAAAAAGGTACTTAATGACCACCTGGTATCCGTCACCTCAGGGAGTGAAGATTTCTCGTTCAGTCACATGCGCAAAAACCAGTATGAAGAAAGCTTGTTTCGGTGTGAGGATGACAGGTACGATCTGGTATTTGATAACAAATCTCATATGGTTGGGCCGGGCTATCTCTCCTTTTGAGAAATGGTGATCTTTTTCGTCGCAATAAAATCTCTCTTCAACATTCCTAATGTGTATCCAGGTATGAAATGGACATGTTACTAGGATCTGTAAGTTCAGCTATTAAACACGTGGAAATTCTTCTGGAAAAGATCAACAACAATACGATCTCAACGGACACTATATGCATTGAAAAACACTTATCAGGTAAGTCGTTTGTTTGCAACAAATCTAGAATGACTACATTTTTTCCTATCTTCGCTTATTTGTGCTAATAACTTTCTAAATGACTGTATCTTATAGCTATGAACTTACGATGCATTGAGCGGTTATACGGTGATAATGGCGTTGATGTCATGGATCTTATGAAGAAGAATATGCATAGCGCTTTACCGGTGATACTAACGCGCTTGAAGCAGAAGCAAGAAGAATGGGCAAGATGCCACGCTGATTTCCAGAAAGTTTGGGCTGAAGTGTATGCCAAGAATCACCACAAGTCACTAGACCATCGTAGTTTCTATTTCAAGCAGCAGGACGCCAAGAACTTGAGCACAAAATGTAAGCTTCTTCTCAAAAAAAATTCTTATTAAGTTTGTTATGAGAAGATCTCCACTCTACTTTGTAGCTTTGATGAACCACTTAAATTTCATTGAAAATTGTAGCATCAGATTGCTGATTCTGAGAGCAGATCCTAGATTTTGTACAGTTTGCATCAATGCCATTGTTTTGTTGGGTTCTTAAATGCAGGTTTATTGGCAGAGATAAAAGATATCAGTGAGAAAAAACATCAAGAAGATCTGCTTCAAGCTATTTCTGTCAGAGCTATGCCTTCTTTTACTCCGGATTTGGAGTTCAATTTTTGTGATACACAAATTCACGAAGACCTATATCTGCTAATCAAGTATTACTGTGAAGAATTTTGTACGACTGAACAAGCAGATAAGGTAATGAAGCTGTGGACAACCTTTTTGGAGCCCATGTTCGGCATTCTTTCAAGGTCTCAAGGTAACCTGGGGATGGACGATGTATCGAAGGTAAAAAACAACCAAGGATTGCTTGATGCAAGTGTTACAGTGAAGGACAGCGCTTCTGGGTCAAACCGTAAACATTCTAGATCCCCGGAAAAGCTGAACAAGGATAAACCAGCAGTGAAAGGCAGCTCTCCTGGAAAAGATGTGTCTTCCATTATAGTGAAAACAGTTAAGCACAATAAACTGCAAGGTGATGAAGCCATGACTAATGAGGTAAGTCTTTGTGTGGAGTTGTTTTAAACCATATCGTATGTACTTCGGCTCTAATAAAACTAAAATGAAAAACTACCATCTTTAGTTTCCATTTTGATCCTTAACTTTGGTTCATGGTTTGCAGTCGTCTAAGCTGGTGTCACCAAGAAAAGATCAGATAACTGAAAATGTAGAGGTTCGTAAGGTTAAGGAAGTATCAGTTGGAAAGCATGAGCTTGAGCGGGAAGAGGGTGAGTTATCTCCCACTGGCAATTATGAGGTGGCTAATGGACCCGAAGGTGAAGATGGATCCTTGGCATGTTCAGAAAGGTTTCTGGAAACTGTAAAACCTGTTGCCAAGCATGTGCCTGGGCCATTGAAAGCTATTGAAACTGGCTCCCAGAATGATTCTCGAGTCTTTTACGGGAATGATTCGTATTATGTGCTATTTAGGCTTCATCAAGTAAGGACTGTTTAGAGCAAACTTCTCGAGTCTTAATATGATAGTTTTCATCTCCGGTGCTAATTACTTCTGCTCGTTTTCCAGATGTTGTACGAGAGGATGCAATCAGCAAAGAAACAGGCAGAGAAGAAGGGGAAGGCTCCAGATAACACAACTCCTGATTCTTATGCAAGGTGATATATTTTCTAAGTTAATAGTTTTTTTTCTTTAACAACGTTTCCTTACTGATTTTTGGAAGCATAACACTTTTTAGGTTCATGGATGCACTCTATAATTTACTTGACGGTTCTACTGACAATACCAAGTATGAAGAGGAATGCCGCTCTGCTCTTGGAGCACAATCTTATGTTCTTTTCACATTGGACAAGCTAGTTCAGAAGCTTGTTAAGCATGTAAGAACTAACTAATTTCTTGTCTCCTTGACTCTCTGCGTCTATTCTCTTTCCTGATCACTGGAATTATTTGGATATGTTTCAGCTCCATGCGGTTGCATCTGATGAGACAGACACCAAGCTTGTGCAACTATACGCATATGAGAACTGCAGAAAAAAGGGAAGATTCTTTGATCTAGTGTATCATGATAATGCACGTGCCATTCTCCATGAGGCAAACATATACCGAATCAGATATGTAGGTTTCTCCTGAACTTCAGTTCTTTTTTTCTATTCAAGTCGTTGCTTATAAATATCATTTTGGAACTTATTTTGCAGTCGTCGGCAGAAACCAGTCTCTCTATTCAGCTTATGAACAGTCATCCTGATCTAACGGGTGCAGCTATGGAGCCCGGTTTTGCAGACTATCTACAAAATAACTTTCTGACATCCGTCAATGATGAAGAGAAGCATGGAGTGTTTCTGAAAAGGTGAATGAAGCATTAATAAGAGCATAGGGTGTATATATGTTTTCTTTGGCTCGGGAGTAATGTGTAAGCTAACTATCTGCAGGAACAAGGAGAAACTCACCGGTTTGGATGAATCTTCGGGGATGCTTGTTGCAATGGAAGGATTGAATGTTATAAACGAGATCGAATTCAAGATGGCTTGCAATACTTCAAAGGTACAACATATCATGTTTGTATATCTGCTGATGAACGAAACTTACTTTGTCCCCAATGATTCAACTGTTGTAGGTGAAGTATATAGCAAACACATCAGATCTTTTGTACAGAAGCAAGCAGATGAAACAGAATCCGAGGCTTAAAAGAGTGAGTGAAATCTCAAAACAGAGGAGAATCTCGCGGTTTCACATTATGCTCAATTGCAAAATTATGGCCTTGCCGTCTCTATAAGCACGTACTTACTCCAACTCCGTCTCTCTAACATCGTATCTTCTTTGATGTAATGGTTCTACAGTAATGAGACTTAAAACGTTGTGTGTGTGTGTGTTTTTCTTGTTTCAGGTGTTAGTGTTGAGGTTCTTAGTGGCAAAGATTATTTGGCTCTTAGAGATTATGCAAAGGTTTGGTGGTAAGAGTAAGATCATCATATGACTTATGATTCATCAATAAGCCACCTTTTTTGTTTCTGCCAGAATTAGACCTTTTGATGTATAGTTTTTATAAGAATATATTGTATGATACCAAAGCTGGCAAATATCGGGGAGTGGCAATATTTTCACTCAACAAGTCTTTCATCTCATGTTTTATTACTCCTTAAAATGAATTTCTCTTACATAATTCAAGCTCACGAGTTTGAATAATAGCAACACACATGAGACTAGTTTAACGTGATTTTGATTGGGACACTACAGTAGCAGCGATCGGGACACTACAGTAGCCAAATAAGACAAAAGAGAAAAGGAAGACATATTCGTTCCCCACATGAAGGGACAAAACGTAACCCAATGAAAATATTTGTTAAATTTATTGCAAATTTTTAAGTCTACGCCAGACGTGAGGAGTATCCTTTAGGGGATGATTTTGTTGTCGACAATAATTAATGGGTTTTGTTGGTATATACACTGTACATAACCATTTTAATATTGAGTTTCTCCGTCCAATGTGGTTAGCTGTCATTAACAGTACATGAGGAGGTTATACTAATATGATCCTTATATATGCAAATTTAAAAATATTGAAGGTAATGAAGTAACTTTTGGATACTGCATCCAAGTGAAAATGCGTGCCAGAGACAACGGATCTCTAAAGACTATTTATGGAAATATATGCCCTGAAGAAAGGGAACAAGAGTTGCCCATTTCCAGCTTTACAAACTTTTTTTTCTTGTTTTTTTTATTTTTTCTTGCTTACTTTAGACACATGTACACATGCCTATTATTAATGATCACTTCTTTGTATAATAGTAATAGTGTTCGTTTTTGTGTTTATAAATTAAACTTTTCATCAAAGAATCCGCTTAACTATGCTTTCAAGTCTCACCTCTATATCTACTTTGTATCGGGTTCAGACGTTATCAGTTACTTGTTTTGTATGTGGAAGAAAAGCATTAGCTCTTCTTCAATTCTTGAATTTTAAGATCTAAGCCACGTTATTGATAATTTAAGATGTCAAAACTGAAACAATCTTCAATAAACGTACGCAATAATAGGCATCATTTGAACAAGTGATCCTAGAGGTCTCTAATATGCATCTAAAAATCGTTTTGTGTGCAGAAATGATAAAGCAAGACCACACCCCAAATACAAGACAAAAATGGTAGGCTCTTTCATACAAAATTATAGGAAATACAAAATGGTCCTTTTCTTCCATTTTCCTTTAATTAAAGCTTAAGAAGTGAAAAACCATAACTTTGTGCATAACAGTTTAAATAATTATAGGAAATTCGTAATGCTTTCAGAAACAGAAAGACCCACGTGGAGCGAGATTAAAGGATATCTATAGATTGACGGCGTTAAGTCAACGTGCAGTTAAAAACACCGTCAAAAGTAAAAAAGTTAACGGAGAAAAATATAACATGGATCCCCCAGAATAGTAAAAAGAACTTTCACAGTTTCACTAATCCAAACTGGGACTCCTCATCTTCTGCCGTCGAACCGGCGANAAAAGAACTTTCACAGTTTCACTAATCCAAACTGGGACTCCTCATCTTCTGCCGTCGAACCGGCGATTCCTCCGGCGTCGGCGAAGACTCAGTCGACACATCGTCATCTTCATCGTCTAATGGGAATGAGAGCGGCGAGGACAAGCTCTCCACGGGAGATAACGGCGGAGAAGAAGCGTCCGACGAATCAGACGAGAGAGTCAACGGCGGCGAAGAAGACTCCGAGGAATCAGGCGAGAGAGTCAACGGCGGAGAAGTGTTGACGGAAACAGAATCTTCTGGAAGCTTCCGTTTGTTTCCGTTAGATAGTTTAACGTCACTGGTTAAATAGTTTCTCAGGCGTTTCACGTCGGCGAGTTTCACCGGTTTCAGTAAAAAATCCTCCGCACCTTCCTCAAGACATCTTCCGGAATCAGTTTATCAGTAAACAGTTTCTATATTTAAAAATCAACAAAGTTTGAGGATTTTATAACGAAACTCACCTGTCGATTCTGGTTATTACATTCTCGGATGACATTATTACAACCGGAACTTGTCGGAAACTCGACGATTCCTGTTTCATATTCCCGATTCCACATTGTTCAGACAAGACTCAAATTAAATAGAAACAATTATCTTTAAAACGGCGTCAAAATTCAGACCTTGATCTTCTTAAGAAGCTCGTAGCCAGTCATTCCAGGCATGCAGTAATCCGTAATAATCAGATCAACTTTCAATCTCTGAGAATCGGTAAGAAAATAAATAAAAAATCTTTTTTTTTTTAATTTTGTAAATTAAATAAAAAGCTAAATTCGAAGACCTACATCGAGTTCGGCAGAGGCTTTTTCGTTATCTATCCCTAGGAATTCCAGAGCACGCCATCCGCTATCTACAGCCGTGACTGAAACAGAGCCGCCAAAGATATGTTTTAGAATTTTTCCGACGAGAAGATGTTTAAATGCATTTTTTTTTGGTTATTTTTTAATTAGGAAGACGAACCTTTGCAGGAGGTAATACGAAGCAATCTCTCGATGACAATCCGATCAACGAGGCTGTCATCGACGGCCAGGACATGAACTTCATCTACATCCAAAGGAGGAGATTCCATTCCTCCGATGCCGCCGACGTTTATCATCTCCGGCCTCCGTAGACAAAAAACGCCACCGTCGCTGGCCATAGACGAGTAGTGGTGAGAGGAGAGGATATTAAATGGTTAAGACAAGAGAGAAGAAGAGAGAGTTCACATCTGTTTTCTTTTCCTCTTCTCCTCTGCTTTATATTTCTGATTTTTTTTCTCACTCTGAATTTTTTTAAAAAATAATCTTTCCAGGGAGAAAAATCCAACGAAATCTTTTATGAAATATTTATTTAATTTTTATATGCCGTGCTTTTAGGGTTTGAAAATTGACCTTTATTTTGAAGAAAAAAAATAATATTAATAAAATTGGACTTCTGAAAATCCGGTGGTGGGGGACCTATACGAATATCATACAGATAATATTCCTAAATCTAATAAATAATAGAGGAAATCCGTACAAAAGACACGGAAATATATACCATAGACAGATCATGAGATAAATATCTCTTAGGTAGTGTGAGTGAAAATCTGAAAATGGACTTTTAACTGTTCATAAACAGAATAAAAAGCTGAATATGTGAAGCTAGTTTGGTCACCATTGCAGTTTACAGTAGCGGTTAAAAAAGTAAACATGTTAACTAAAGTGGTTATAATCCGGCTCGGTTATGATCGGTTTAACGAGACATTTTGTTGGTCAAGTATACATTAAGCATTTACTAAGGCAGTTCACATTCAGTGTCAATGTGTCATGCATGTTTCAATGTAACTGAAACAGTAGTCACGAAATCTCGATTTTTAACCAGGATAATCTTTCACTGCAGGTTTGAAAGTGTTCTTCTTAACACGTTATGTTATAGTCTTGTAGTTGTAGATCATACACGTATTTAAAAATGTAGATCAATAACGCAAAATAATATTGTTCCATGTGATTGGTCAGTTTTACTTTATTGTCACCAAAGTGTAAAGATGCAATCCATAGAATAAATAGTTGACAAACAAAAAGAGAATAAATATCGTAAATTCAGATAAGCTATACGTATAATGCCATTTTCCAAACTGCCGATAGGATGACATAAATCATAACGTAGCTGCAATAACATTATAACAAAACATTATGTTATCCAAACTAAACGCTTAGTTAATCTACAAAATTATAAACTAATCCAAAAAGCCAGCAAAAAATATAGGAGTATGATTTATTTTGACAAATTGGAAGATGGACAGAATAATAACGCATTGACGTCCACATTAAAATTAGGATTCGTAGGTCCCAAGGAAATCGAAAGGGAGAGACCCATTAATCTCTAGTTATTCTTAGGTTCACCATCAAATAGAATTGCATTATTACATATTTGATATCTTAAAAAAAAGAAACAAAATCTTATTAAGTTATATTATATTTTTAAGAATAAAAATACAACAATAAATAATAAATAATAATAAATAATAAAAATGAAAATAATTTTTTTTTAAAAAAATATTTTAATACTAAACCCTAAACTCTAATCCTAAACCCTAAATCCATAGGTAAAATCATAAACTTTTTAATAACTTTTATAAAAAAATTCTTTAAAAAATATATTTTAACACTAAACTCTAAACTTTAATCCTAAACCCTAAACCCTTGGGTAAATTATAAACACTAAACCCTAAACTCTAATCCTAAACCCTAAACCCTAAACCCTAAATCCTAAACCCTAAACTCTAATCCTAAACTCTAAACTCTAATCCTAAACCCTAAACTCTAATCCTAAACCCTAAACCCTTGAGTAAATCATAAACACTAAACCCTAAACTCTAATCCTAAAGCCTAAACTCTTGGATTAATCATAAACGCTAAATTTTTAGGATTTAGTGTTAAAATATTTTCTTTAAAAAGAATTATTTTCATTTTTCTTATTTATTATTATTTTTCTTTATTTTCTGTTTTTATTTTAAAAAACATATATAACTTAATAAGATTTTGTTTTCTTTTTAAAAAGATATCAAATCTGAAATAATACAATCCTATTGGATGGTGAACCTAGAGATTCACTCTAGGGGGAGAATCCAAGAATTAATCTTTTTTCTGGGTCATTGGATTTCTCTTTTTCTTCCAAACATAATTTGCTGTTTAACTCTTTAGACACCACACCGTATCAAATCTTGGAGATTGCTTTTACTTTGTCTTTCCCCACTCAAAAATAATTAAATTATGCATAAATGTATTTATTTTTGTTAACTGCACTTATTAAAAGGTTAGTTTTACTAAAATTTATCTTGTTAATAAACAATCACTCTTTAAAGAAAATGTAAAATTAAATTGTTCAAAAGAAGAACAAAACTCAATACAACGACATCCTCCTAGAAGAGCCATCGCAACAACTGATACATGATACAACAAGGCAGAGAGAAAAGGCCTCATGACGCGTGAAATCAGATTTTTTATTATTTTTTTTTTTTTTGATTAACCAGGTGTTGACCAGCCTTCGGCCAATCCACCACCTAGTGCACGGCGCCAGCCTGCGTCTGTACCGGTTAAGGCCCTGGACACGCCTCCCCGCCTGCGAATCGAACAGTTGACCTCCCAAAGTTGAGGGGCAGGTACCACTGGACTATCGAGTCCGGGTAAGAAATCAGATTTTACGAGCTAATCAACTAAAAGTGCAAGGAATATAATTTTTTTCGTTATCTTGAAATGCTTAGTTAGACCTGTTAGGATGATATTAGACAGATAATAATTTTATTACCCCGCTATAATACATATTAGCTAGACAATCATTTTTTAAAAATTGTTAGGTGTTCAAAACAAAAAGCTAGATAATATTTTATTACCCCAATATAATCTACATTTGCTGGATAATAGTTTTGATAAACTGATCATCTATGCGGTTCTCATTTGTTTAGCCAGATAAAAAAATATTTATTTGTTTTTTGGTTATAAATACATCAAGAAGTTTCGAAAAGTAAAGTTGACGTTAACTTTAAATTATGGAAATGTGAAAAAATGGAGATAAAAAAAAACGACGCTGGCTTAATTTATTGAATCACCATTTCAAATTTAAATAGGTGGACATGACCTAGGCCTAACAAAGGTTTCAATTATTTAGGCTCCTAAGGGTGATTGTGGATTTGATAATAAAAACGGTGCCGAATTAAAGTGTGAAATGGTGCAACTGTGGTTCGTGCGGAATAAGAGTGTGGTACGAAACAACTGTAGTTTTAAGTAAAAAGTAATATAGAATATTGTTTGATTGGTGACAATACACATTTGTGGTATTGAATGATTATTAAATAAATAACAATAATACAGAATTTAATATATTAGAATAAAATAAATAATAATTAATACAATAAAAATATTTTAAAATAAAAATAATTTCGAAGGAAATATTTTTGATAAATGCGTTTTGCTAAAATAATCGATACAAAATAATATTTGATTTGGTGAAAAACTATTTTGTGTTTTTGCTAAATAATTAAAATAATGTAAAATATTTTTTTTGGTCAAAATATAAAATCTGGTTCCGACTTTTAGGTTCTAGAGATATAAAACTGGTTCGAATAACTGATAGGATCCAAACTCGGACCTACTCGAAAAATAGATTTTGTTTGGTATTCTCCAATTCCGGATATATGTGCATATATTTATCTATTTTTCTATTTAATAAATTTGGTTTAGGTACTATTTTGAATTTTTATCTTTTAGTTAACTATTTTTAATAAGTATATAACTGAAATCTTATCATATATGATTTTATCAAGAGTTTAAGTATTTAAAATTAATAATAGTTAATTAATTTATTAATATGCACATTACGTAACATGAAATATTTATCTCTTTTTCATGTTTAATTTTTAAATATTTTTGTGTTTAAAAAGTTACTATGTAGTGCGTAATTGGAAATTCTGCTGCATTGGAAATTCTGCTGCTTATTACCTGCTTCAAATTTCAAGTGTGATATTTGGTAAAATGAACTGTATTACATGTCTAGTATTCCGTGTGTGTATTTCATCGTGTTCCTAACAAATACGTAAATGCTTTTTATTGTTTTTGTGATTGGTGATGTAAGTGCATTTTTACAATAATGCTTTCAAATACGCACCACACTCATTCGCCAATCACTATCTTAGATAGTGATTGGAAACAGAGGTGCGGTGCGTATTTTACATGGAATTAGCGGAATTGTCAAAGTGACACCAATCAAAAAAAAATTAAATTTGCGGAACGTTCCAAATGAAAAAAACGTATTTGTCTAATTTTTTTTGTAAAGTTTTTTGTTTGTTCAGTCAATTTGAAAAACACACTTGTTGCATGGTACGCTCATTTATGGTGCGGTTTTGAACTATTGATATGGTTTTATACACTTTTTTCTCTTGGTTATTTATTTACCATTGTTATTTAATTTAAACATTTAAGAATCCAGACTAAACTTAACTGTCAAAAATATTTGAATATTTTGAGCTTTCATATTTATTCTAAACTAGATTTAAAAAAAATAATAACAAAAAAAAAGAAGAAAAAATCATATTTTCAGCTTGTGTTTGAATTTGGTTAGGAAATTATGTAGCGATAGGATATCTATGTCGGATTGGATTCAAAACTAGGTAATTTACTCAGGTTTAATCTAAATAATATGCTTAATCTAAACAATGGATAAGAGTAGGTATGGACATTCGGATATTCGGTTCGGTTCCGGATAGGAACAATTTGGTTCCGGGTATATCGGATAAATCATTCTTATACCCAATAAATACTTATGGGATTTCGGTTCGGTTCCAGTTCGATTTCGGTTCGGTTCCGGATACCCGTTTAATATATAAATCAAATATATATATACACAATTTATTAGTTAATATTTTAATTTAAATGGTTTAGTGTTTACACGCTACATATTCGTCAATCCAACAAGAATTTGAATCAATAAAGTGTTAATTTTATAACTATTTATCGTATTTTAATATAGAATACTATATATATTTATAATATAAGAGAATAAATAAAACATAATGTGGTCTGGTGGTAAAAATGTACTTACTCTTTGTATCTAACCTGGATTTAAGTAGGTTTGATGTCATTTTATCTTATTTTTTAAAAAATTCCCTTTTTTCCGACTATTTGGGTACCCGTTTGATTCTCGGTTAGGTTCCAATTCCGGTCCGGGTTTTCGAGTATAAAAATATATGAATCATTCAGATAATTAAAAATTTTGGTCTGATTTCGGTTTTGGATATTTCGTTTTCGGTTCGGTTTTTCGATTCCGTTTTTTTTGCCCAGGACTAGATAAGAGTATTTTTTTTTTTTTTGAAAGAATGTTAAATTTATTCAAATAAAAAAACGTTTGTACAAACTAATGCTCCTTTAGGCTAACATGTGTGATAGAATTGAAAACAAAAGAGTGAAATAGCAACCAGCTAATCTCTAGATAAAAACCAGACCCCCATTGCTTTGTTGAATGATGTACCGGAGTGTCCCTGGAGCGAACTAGATAAGAGTATTACTCAGGTTTAATCTAAACAATAGGCTTAATCTAAACAATGGATAAGAGTATGACTGACTTCTTCAAACCCACCAGCAAACTTAACTTTTACGGTTGATATTAGTTGGTGTTTAGCAACAATCACATAAAACATTATAAATCATTGCAAAATGCTCTATACCTCTTAAGTTCAAAAACTGATTCCAGATATCGTTTACATATGATAGTGGTTATTCCGGATGATTATGAAAGAGGTAAAATAACCTTTATTAATAACTATATAAATATAAAAATAATATATTTAATTAAAATATTAAATTTGAAATAATATAAATACTAAAATACATATATTATATTTTAATTTATATTATAATACTTTAAATGAAAAATATTTTCTATGATTTTTTTTTTAAATTCTATCGTATAAGTTTATCAATATATTATTTATTATAATAATATGATTTTTAATATTTTATAATTATAGAAAATATAAATATATTTAATTTATTATTTAACCATTATATTTGGTTGTTAACTTGTTATAAATATCCTGAAAATACCCCAATCTCAATTGATATACCATTTCTAAAAATATCGTTATAATAGTTAAACTGCAATCATCAATGCTCGGCTAAATTAGTTTTTATTTATTAATTATAAAGAAAAATATAAAAAGCTTTAGAAAAAAAATATATATTTAAAATTATTTAAATATTATTTAATTGTTCAATACCACAAACTATATACTTTCACCAATCAACAAAATTCCGCACCGCTAATTCTACCAAAATCGCACTTATCCCGTAAAACGCACAAACCACAGTTGAACCATCCCGCACTTCAATTTACACCGCTTATTTTATCAATTCCGCGGTCATCATTCGGACCCTTAGTTTATGATCTTGATTCATCGATCTACTTCTACGGCTATCATTCTCTCAAGATATTAGGTAATAAATGGTAACTTGAGTACGGTGTGGTATGTGGTATTTTTTAGGAAAACCTCTTATTGATACCAATCACGTTACTTTTCTAAAATAGGCGTTTTTCAAAAAAAATAATGGAAAATCGTGCACAAAGACCAAGACAACATAATGGTTCCGAATAGTGATGGTGGATCTAGTAACAAAAACGATACATAATTAAAGTGCGGGACGGTGTAACTGCCGTTTATGCAGAATTAAGCTCCGAATGGGAACCATATAATTAATAATATAAGCGGGACAAAACTAAAGTGCGAAACGGTTCAACTGCGATTCATGCGATTTACGAGATAAGTGTGGTTTTAATAAAATTAGTAGTGTGGAATTGTGTTTGATTGGTGAAAGTGTATTTTGCGGTATTAGACAAATTTTTATTTTTAATAATACTGAAAAGTGTGAAATATATAATCTAATTAACTAATGTAAACTAAATATATTAATAAGAAATATAGTGTTAAATTAAAATTTTTTGTTTTGTGTTAAGTTTGTAATATTTTATTATTTATTAATTTAAATACCAAATATTCTAAAATAAAATATAACTATTTTTAGATATATAAAATTTTGAAAAAGTATATAATTAGTCACGTGTAATATTACAGCAACAATGTCATCATATATTTTCATGGAATTAACAACGTTCATTATAGTACTACTGTCTACTGTTTACTAATTATTGTTAAAAGAAGTATTCTATAAAATAATTTTAAATAAAATAAATTTTATTACAATAGAGTAAGGATACATATATGGTATACGTGTCTAATATCTGATGGATTACTTTAGCATCTTTTCATTTTTGATCGTTAAACTAAAAATTAGACAAAAGACTTATAAAAAAAGTATGTGTTATTAAAGGAAATGCACCTATTTGTGTGTGTGTGTGTGCTGTTTTCAAGTGAGTATTCTTCTTTGTGAGGTATGGGAAACTGTGTGCGTTTTTTTTTTATAAATTTTGGATAAAAATGCAAAAGAAGAAAGCAAATAGATGATTGGTGCGTTTTAAAAAAAAGACCTGTTACACAAGTAATGAATCCAACAAATAGATACAAAAGTTAAAGAGAGAGAGAGTGGAGGACCGCAGGGTGGTGGTTGCCACTTTGATCAAAGGTTTCTATTTTGGGAATTTCCAAAAACGGAAAAGGAAGTATTATATTCATCATCAGACAGTCGCAAGTGATACTCGATGCCAGATAAAATCTTTGTTCTTATATACGGAGAACTTCTTTTTTTCGGTCAAACTAAGTTCTTATAAATAACTTACGGAACAAGGTTTACCTCTACAGAGGAAGAGTGTAAGGAGAACAACAAAGCCTCTTTGGCCAATCGGTCGCTTGTTTACCTCCACAGAGGAAGAGTGTAAGGAGAACAACAAAGCCTCTTTGGCCAATCGGTCAGCGACCGTATTACAGAGCGTCCAAACTTCTACTTTGCATTTTCCTCGTGAGTTTTTCTTCCGGAGAAAAATTAAAATATCTTTTTCTTTTCGTTGTGTAATCTTCATCTTCATCACATTTTGTCAAGATCGGTGGTGAAATCTTACACAGGTGTATTATGGCGACAGCACTTCTGCTTCTCTTTCTCTGTGGAGTTTCATCCGCCAGTCCAGTCTTGACCATTCACGTAAGAATTAGTAATATAATTTTTTTTTTTTTTATTTTGAGTAACTTTACATATTTATTTGTTTTTCTTGAAATTTATTAGAGTTCGGACGGAGATATCATTGACTGTGTTAAGAAAATGGACCAACCATCCATAAGGAACCCCCTCCTGAAAGGTCACAAATTCCAGGTTTGTTGTGTGTGTGTGTGTTTTAAACGTTTATTTTCCATTCTGTCTAACTCTCGTTCTAGCTAAACCTAAGGTTTGAAAATATTAAGAGGGATTGTGGATTATTGAGCTGTGAAAGTATTAGTAATTTAATTTTTTTTTTGATCAAATACCCTCCCCCATCCAATTAAATACTACATTTTCTCAAATTTTAATTCATATAATAGTGTTTACATAAAGGAAAATAGTTATATACTTCACATTTAATATGTTGATGGACAAAGTATAGGTCTAGTCTAGTTGATGCATAATGTGTTAGATTTTTTTTTTTGACATCAATGTGTTAGAATTATAATAGGTGGACCACATTAGTTAATAGCTTGTACAATTTTCCAAATTTCTGAATGCGGTTTTGAAGCTGTAAGTTTAGGGAGGTTATTGGCAACACAATTCTGATCAACTTTGAATTCAAGATTCTATTATTATTGGTTTATCGTTTTTAGTTTACATTGAGTAGAAAGTGAATAAAAGAGAATGTGTGCACTGGTAGAATTTGACTTGGTTCTCCATTATGATGGTCACACTGCCTTTGCAACATCTTTCAAGAACGAAGGTGATGATGACAATGATGTAGTCTACGATTACGCTCCGGCTGCTTGAGTCAATCATCTATAGTTATGAAATCTTCGCGATCAGAAAGAAAGTAGCTTTTCTAGCTAGCTAGATTCATACAACCCTAATTAGCAATATTTGTAATATATATATAGACCATAAATAGACCATTGTGCTAGTTTGTAGCTAGGTTGGCCTGAGTGTGTTACTACTTAATTATAACATTGTAATAAAGTAACGAACTCTTTACTTATAACATTTGTAATAACGTAAGGAACTCTTTTTGAATACTATGTGAACCCTCTCCTTTTTTTTTGTTTTCTCTAAACAGGATTACCCCAGCGGCATGACGAAAACCGAAGAAGAAGAAGAAGGGTTTGGGTGGCAAGTGTGGCACGGCAGTGGAACAGCGTGCCCTCATGGGAGCGTTCCCATAAGACGCACTGAAGCTTACAGCCCTCTGATTCCTGATGCTGGAGAGAGAGCAACCCGAGGACATCAGGTAAGTTTCTTTCATTTGTTTAAATAGTGTGATTAGTTTATAACCTACACTAGATTGTTACCCGCACACCGCACGGAATGTTAATTTTATTTTATAAATGTACAACTTTGATATTATTGTAAACGTATTAAATTATTTTTTATATATTTTGTAACTCTACAATCCTATCATAATTTTTTATTTGACATTATTTATATATAACAATTTTTTTATATTTAAATATTTTTATATTATATATTTTGTAACTCTATAATCTTTTTGTAATTTTTTTATTTGACATTATTAATATATAACGATTTGTTTTATACAGTTTACTTTGTTATTAATAGTTATTACATGTACTAATATATTTTTCGAGTTTAGTATTATAAATTCATAGTCTGAAATAATCAAATAGAAAATGGATATTTGTGTAGTATATTGCAGGGTTTATTAATATATACATTGGTCTATTTAAGTAATTTATGCCCTATTGTTTTAATAAATTTTATACATATAAAATCTATCATATCATTTTAGTAAACTTTATCAATATAATTTTTTTTTGGATACAATGGCATTAAGCTTTCTGGTTTTTTATTGAATTACGATTTCAAAATGTCAGATTATTTTTGACTGTGTATATTTGTAAACATTGGTATAAAAATTACGGTATTTCAAGCAATTTCCTAATATTAGACTACTTTTGATTTTACAACATGTTTATTTATTTATTTTGCATTTCAAAAAGTTATACTTTAGCATCTATGATTTTATCTTTTTTTTTTTAATTATAATATTGTAATTTTGATTGGGGAAATTAATTTAAAAAGTTGTATATTTGAGGAAGAAAATTTTGAAAAATTACACAACTATTTTTGAGTTTGGAAGATTACAAATTTTGATTTCTTTTTGTTACCAAATTAATGCATTATTAGAAAACTTGCAAAATTTAATAATTAACTGAAGATCTTAATGACAATTTAATTCCAACTATAAATTTATTTTTTATTTTTATTATAGATAAATCTGTTGACAAAATGTTAAAAAAAATAACACATGAATTAAAATTTCTACATATATTCTTGTATTTTTATATAATTTTAGATAATATATTGTTGTGAGTTTTAAAATAAATAAAAAGATAATATATGGTTGTAGATATAAAAGTTTAACATATGCTAACATATTATGTTTTGTATAAAAATATTACATAGTTTACAATATCTGACTCATTTAAAGGTAAATAATATTTTATTTATTTATTTAAATGAAAGCATAATTTCATATAATTTTATTATATTTAATTCATATAGTACTTCTATCTTAATATTACTGACTATTATAATAAAAACTATAAAAATATAGCATATAATTTTTTTTATATGATAACATTTTAAATAATATTAATTTATAATAATATTATACTACTAGTTGCGAAATTAGTTACTGCATTATATTATTAAAAATATTTAAAACTGTTAATAAGATTTTTTTAAAAAAATTTCAACAAATATTTTATACCTAAAATATAATTTAAATCTATTCTATTAATATCCTTATTATGAAGATCTGATTAGAAATATTCTATGTTTGAATGCTTAATGTAAAATATGTCATATTTAGTAACCGTCGAAATGGTCGTATTATAACTTTTGTACAATATATTTTTTTAGTGACGCTATATTAATAAAATAGTTTTGATATAATAAAACGATTTTTTCCTGTAGTGTGATATTTAAAGTGTAGATGATTAAAAATATGACGATTTTGCCATTTTATAGATACAGTATGATCTTTTTACATCTAAGTCGTTTTGTTTTAGAATATTCTAACTACTTGGTATGCATTCTTAGTTGTATATACATTGGTTACCCCAAAACAGAACTATTTTAGAATATTCTAACTACTTGTTTTTTACATTTAAAAATAGATTTGTATGATTTAGTTAAGGTATTGACCAAATCTCTCGTATATAATATGTTGATATATGTATAATGTTTAAAATACCGGTTTTTTGTGTATATTTGAGTATAATTGCATTATTCACAGAAAGAAGTTGACCAATGAGGACCATTTAGAGGTGCATATATAGCATACACCAGAATAGTGTTAAAAAAGAAAAAAGATAGCTACAATACGATACGTGAATAATCACGATCTTTCTATAATAATATGAACCAAAGAAAGTCAGGTATCTGTTAGAATGATAAGTCACTGAATAGGAATGTTTGTATTTTAGTTAGGTAAACAGCTATAAATGAGTATGCTTTACATATATAAAATGTACACAAATGATCATGTTAGACGTTAGGACTCTGTTAAAATGTTCGCTTACATTACATATGTTTCTTACGTCTGTTATTTTTTTGGTGGAATAAGAAAGAGAATCTAATACATAGTTAGGATTTGGTTATTCAGATACAAAAAAATAAATGTAAATAACTTTTTAGGAGAAAATCTATTTAAAAATATCACACATAAAAAAGTTATGACTTTTTTTTAATAGTATAAACTAGATTTTGAACCCGCACATAATTTTTCATTTTTTAAATATAAAAATTTAATATATGTTAATAATTTATTTTCTGTAAAATTTATTACATAATTTACGAATGTTTAATCTTTATAAAAGGTAAATAGTATTTTAGTCACTTAAATGGTAAATGATATTTTATTTATTTATTTAAATGATTTTTAATAAATATATTAGTTTACCAATTTAATATAACTTTTATATGTAATTCATTTATTATTTCTATTTTAATATAATATCGAATATACTTATAATATTTAGAAAATTGGCATATAGTAAATTATATTTTGTTTATAATAAAATTTTAATTAAGGTTAATGTATAATAATATTATACTACTAAGTACGAAATTAATCAGTACATTAGTTAAAAACCTATTTAAATTTTTTAAAAAATTTTGTTTGATTTTTTCTCAACAGATTTTGTGATTACTAAAACTAAAATTTAAAATTATAGTTAAAATAAATTTGTTATTAATATCTTTATAATTATTTAGAAATGTTATAAATCAAATAAACTAATGTAAATAATCAAAACAATGTAACTGAATATATGAACCTAGTATGACTCTTCTATAGTAGATAAAATGGGCATTTCTCTTTTAATAGAGAAGATTAGGTTTTGGTTTATCTTTGCACTATGTTTGAATAACTGAGTGTGTGTACTTTGGTGAAATAGTATGCTATAGGGCTCGTGGACAATCTACCAATCTACGGAACGAGAGCCACGCTAAACGTCTGGAGCCCAGTCGTGGAGTCAGGGGACGACTTCAGTTTGGCACAGATTTGGGTCACGTCTGGGAGTTACGAAAACAACGACCTCAACACGGTTGAGACGGGTTGGCAGGTAAATGATCAAATTATACAAATTTCTTGTTACTTAGACTAATATATTTTTTTATCAGAAATATCTTCTAACCATAAAATTGATTTATGTTGTTACTTAGGTTTACCCGAGCAGATATAATGATCACCAGCCAAGACTGTTTACATATTGGACGGTAAGTTTTCTCCAATTTGATTGAATACTGATATGATTAGTTGTGTAAACTTGAAAAGTAACAAACTAATTTTGTTGAATTTTTGAAAATTCTATTCAGAGAGATGGCTATCTTAGCAGCGGGTGTTACAACGACGGTCGCGGGTGTAACAACGACGAGTTGAAAGGGTTTGTACATGTCAACAGGCATGTAGCCCTAGGAGGAGCAATCACCCGGACTTCGACTTTTGGGGGAGACCAGCTCGACATAACCCTGCAGATTTGGAAGGTTAGTATTAATTTTCTTTGTTGGTTTAGTCATAACCGGTGGTTTGTACAGGATAGATAATTAGTCTAATTTTGAGGGGGAGTATTAGAGATGAGAGTTTGGTTTACACATTAGATGTTTAGGGTTTAGTGATAACCGGTAGTTTGTACAGGATAATACAATTAGTCTATATATTAATAGTGTGATTGTAGAGCAATTTTCTCCTTAACAGAAACATAGTTTCATTATTTTCCAAAGCCTCTCAGCATTATCTTCTTCCTCTCAATCTAAAGTTTACTAAAAAATCATCACTTGGCTCTACTTCACGACTACACCCCAATTCAGTTCATTCCTCACTCTCTTACTTTCGAACACAGCCTACAAAAACTATGGTCTTGCCTTCCACGTCTTCTCTCTCCTTTCTTTTTGCCATCTCTAATGAACTTCAACACCGTATTCGCTTCTCTTTCCATCTGTTATATTTGGTATTGAGGACGAATAGATCCCATATTGATTGATGACACTGACCGGCATGGATTCAAAATTTAACCCCCAAATAGTTGATATTCCTTTTTAGTATTCCTAGGCGTATCTATCTTAAAGAATGCGCTTTAAAGTTTGATTATTATCATTACTGCTCGTATATTTCATTGCATTTGATTTGGTTTTATGATTGCTAACATTTAAAATAAACAAAAATTTCAGGATCCAGTTTCAGGCCATTGGTGGATGGGTATAGGCCGGAATGTCGTCCCGATTGGATACTGGCCCGTAGAACTATTCACGACACTCTCTGATCACGCCTCCAAAGTCCAGTGGGGTGGGGAAGTCTTATACATGAACACTACTGGACTGAGCAATACAACGCAAATGGGTTCAGGGGAATTTCCAGACAAAGGATTCAGGAAAGCAGCTTATGTCTGCAATCTGCAGATTGCTCAGGCAAATCGGTCCTTTCTACCGGTTCGAGACTTTAATATTGGAGCTACTCAGCCTGACCACTACTCTATTGTGAAGACGCATAGTAGAGGCTGCGGTGATCATTTCTATTACGGAGGGCCAGGGCCACAGCCACTACCTTCATCGTCCCTTCAGAGTGATCCGCCTTTGTCTTTTGTGTTTTTGGTTTTGGCTTTTTATTTTGTTGTTTAGTTATCAACCTGTGGCACAAGTAACAGAAACATATGTGCTCGTTTGTGTGTGTGTGTCTTGTAGAAGATTCGAATGAGAAAAAGTTGGATTTCGGTTGATTAGTTTGATATATGCATTATAATAAATATTAGTATTTTGCAGTCATTATGAAAAAGCCTGTGAAAAGATTAGAAGCAGAATAAGAGATTTGACAGATGGCATGTGAAGAGAGACTCTATTTGGTCTAGAATCTTTGCCGTTGGAATAATGGATCAAGTCAACAGAGTCATGGTTCTCTGAGAAGTTAGCTTTGTATTTGGATTGAGACGAGAGTCTTGATGAGTGTACCGTCTGGGTTAGGCCAGTGGTTACTCAAATTGGTTCTTGATACAAAGTGTAGTTCATCATTCACATTGATTCAATAAAGCGTTTGATTCAGAGAAGAATTCGATAGGTAAAACTCTATCACAAAGTATAAATGAGGCTCTTAAATCAATTTATTATATTAGGTAGATGATGGCTTCAGGTAACCACAGCAACATCTTAAGGGAGTATTAGGAGAAGGAACTAAACAAGTTCCGGTTTCAAAACCTTTACTGGTACAATCAAAAAAGCACATATGAGGTAAGTAACTGTTCGTGCACAAAGTTTTAGCGCACCATGTATACTTGATTTTATTCTCGTACTCTCCACCTACACAAACCCCACACAAAACATATACGATATTTGTTGATTCTTGAATTATTGTCTTTAAACCATCATGTTTAAGTCTAACTAACAAAATAACTAAAGTAAAATTTCAACATACCTGAAGCCAAAACGTTGTTGTTAAACATTGACGCTGCTAATATCACAACAAGAGAAAAAACCACCAAATATTGTGTGTTCGCCATAATTTTTCTTCAGTGTAAAATATATAGTAAAGAGAAATATCTTTTTACTTTTCATGTCTTGTAGAAAAGCTCTATTTATATAACTTTTAGTCTTGGGAAATCATAAATTTCTGTTTCTGTTTTATTTTATTTTAATCAATTTTCCATATTGATACATAGAAATTAATGGTATTTTGATTATATATTTGACCTATTAAGTTATTGTGTAAATTTGGTCAAAGAAAATCTGTAGTTCAAATCTTAACATTAATCACATGCAATGAAAATGATATAAGTAACGGATTCCTACTGCAATTATGATATAAACATTATATTCCTTATTGTAGACAGTTTTTGATTATTAAAAACAATACACCATATCTCTGAAATATACCATAATAAATATAATTAAGAAGTTTTTTTTTTGTCATTAAGAATGTTCACAAGGAACAATCAACCAAAAAGGTCATAGTTCAAACATATAATTAAGAAGTTACTTAAGTGATTTCAGATGACGTGTCGCTCATATGAGAATTTTTCAATCAATTGTTATAATTAATTGGTTGATGATATTTTATTATTTATTTTTAATTAAAACTTTTTTTAAAAAAAAAACTGATGCTAAAATTAGCTAATATAATCTATGTTTTCAAATATACTACTAAACATCTTAAATATAGATAAATTAACATAATTTATTTATATAAATAATTAAATATCATAGATGCATAATATAAGTTGATAATATACATATTAATACATATGATACTACATAAACAATTATAAAACGGTTTAAATATATTTATATTAGTAGGAAATATAATAAATCATAGATTGCAGAAAATTAATTAATCTAAACCTAATACTATTAATTAAACTCACTCATTCGATATATATATATATATATATATATATATATATATATATATATATATATACTGTAAAAATGTGTCAAATGAATTCAAAATAGTCAAATATATAATTAGTAAAAAAATTCAATCATTTTATAATGACAATAGGATATCAGAGATTATTTATCACTTTTTGAAATGATTAAATATTTTTATATATTAAAAATAAAATTCTATGGTAAAACATTTAAAATTATATTAATCAAGATTTTATTTATTTAAATAATCTATTAATATATACATATGAATTAGATTATGTTATGGTAAGTCATTTAAAATTATATTATATGGTAATTAATTTAAAATTATTATATGGTAAATCATTTAAAATTATATTAATCAAAATACTTTTCACAGGTTTTTCTAGAGTTAATACCCTATTAATATAATTTATATAGCTTTGATTATAATAAAGTTAGCTTGCTTATTTTTAATAGGAAAGAAATAAAGGATATATAAATAATAAACAACAAAAGAGAAAATGAGAAAATATGTTTATTGTGTTTTTGGTTCTTTTATATTCTAATGTATTTAATTTTTATTTGTTTGTCGAGATATATGTATTATTATTGTTACTATAAATGTTAACTAATTAGTTTTATATGTTTTTAAAACATTAAGATAAATTGAGTAAAAAAGATCAATAAAAATGACCAGTTCTACAATTGTTAAAGTAAAAGATGGAAAATACAATAATTGAAAGTAAGAAAAAATTATTTAAAAAGCAATGAGTTGTATATAATAAAATTTAAAATGTAAAATAATAAAAATTTAACAAATTTTATAAAAATGATAATCTTTTTTATTTTTATTTAATATTGGATCTCACATTAATCCTCCTATATTAATTGATAAATCACTTAAGTGATTTCTATTAATGTGCCAACTCATAGAATCTCTCCAATTAATTTTATAATTTAATTGGTTTATTGTTTTTCATCTAATTAAAGTTTTTAGGAAACTAATATATAATTACCTAATCTAATATATGTTTCCAAACATACAATTCAACATTTTAAATGTTATTTTTGCGTTATTTAAAATTTCAAATGTTGTTTTTCTTTTATATAGAATAAGTTAATCAGATTTAATTAAAATATGTAGGTTTTAAATTTATTTTAAATACATGAAAATGATACTTTTAAATGATATCTAAACTATTCTTAGTTTTAATAAAACAAAATTGGTTTAATGAATAATATTTGATAAAATAGTGTGATGATCGAAGATAATTTATTGAAAAAATGGTTTGTTTAAGTAATTTTAAGTTTTTAATCAAAACTAAATAAAAAATGAGTGAGACAGAGTGATTCTAATTTGATAAAATTATGAGAAAAATGCTTAAACTACAATTTTTCTAAACATGTTTTCATGCTTACCTAAACCAAACTTATCCTTAGTTTTAAAGATATAAATCCTCCTGTTTTAAAAAATAGTTCTGATTTGAGAAATTATTTAAGTGATTTTTGATTATGTGTCGTTAATAGGTTATGTTTTAATAAAATAGTTATAATTTGATTGGTTATTAATTTTTATTAAGTATTTATTTTAACCAGATCTAAAAATAAAAGATAACTCTAAAACTAATTATACAAATTACTAAATAATACAAGTAATATTACAAATAATTATATGGTAACTAATTGTAGAATTAGAGAAAGAATAGATATGTTTTATCAATTTCTTTATTTTTATCCACTATTTATATATAATTAAATAAAATAGTCTAACATTCTCTAAATTTAATGATTATATATTCTTATATAAAAAATTATATTTGTAAGTAAAAAATTCTTAAAAAAATTATGTTTTTAAAGGGTTTACAAAAGATCTTCATGATAAAAATTTCCGATCATTGTATTGGTTTTGTTGGAATTACACAAAAGTAAGTTTTTTCTTTCTTTCGAAAGCTAGAGTGTTTATGATCTTTTACATGTTAAATAAAATATAAAGTAATTATATAATCAATTATTTGAATTAAGTATAATATTGATTTCGGTAAGAGAAAATTTTTTAATGACTAAAATTTATGTTGTTGAATTATTCTAAATTTTATGAATTTTCTATAAGTTTATACTGAAATATTTGATAACCAGATATTTGAAGTTATTAATATCTCTAATTATTTTTCAAAAATTATAATACTGAAATATTTTAGATTTTGGTTTTAGATTTTTGTTTTTGGTTTTTGATTTGGGCTTTTTATTTTTGGTTTTCAGCTTTTGGTTTTAGTTTTTAGATTTTGATTTTGGTTTTTGGTTTTGCTGTAGTTTTTAAATTTCTTAAAAAATAAATATACATTATTTTAAAATAATACAACAAAATCGAAATAAAACAATTAAAAGCTACTATTAAAATATAGTGATTATTATTTAATAATACAAAATACATTAACATTTTTTAATTATTATATTTTTAAGAAACTTATATTATACTAAATTATAAATCATAAAATAACTATAAATTATACAATATTTAAAATATGACAATTATTTATAAAAAAATTGTATGTAGTTTAAATTATAAAATTTGAATGCATTTTTTTTTCTTTTTCAAATTAGTATAATATATTTTATTAATGAAATTTTATGTTTTATAATTTAAGTTATTGTTTAATAAGTCTAATTATTATTAAAATTATTAGATAATTTTATGTATAGAAATGAATAACCAATTTCAATTATTTAATATTATATATAAGTATATAAATTTATTTTGACATGCAATATAAATAAATTATTAAACATTATTGCTTAAATGTTATCTTTTGTACCAAAATTTTATGAGATTTTTATCTTTATAAAATATTGCTTTGTGTAATACTCACTACAAAATTATTGCGAAGATCCTCACACGTAGGCTGAAACCTTTACTCCCATCCTTGATCTCCAAATCTCAATCGGCTTTCGTTGCGGGCCGAGCAATTGGCGACAACGTTCTGATTACCCATGAGACGCTCCACTATCTTCGGACCTCGGAAGCAAAATCGCGATGCTCCATGGCTGTTAAAACAGACATGAGCAAGGCATATGACCGAATTGAGTGGAGTTTCCTAGAGGCAGTGCTACATCAATTAGGATTCGATCAAGTCTGGATCGGTTGGGTTATGAGTTGCGTTAAGACAGTCTCTTACTCCTATCTTATTAATGGTTCTCCTTTGGGATCAGTGACGCCTTCTCGTGGTATACGACAGGGAGACCCGCTCTCTCCCTATTTATTCATATTGTGCACTGAGGTACTATCAGCTATGTGTGAGAAAGCCCATATGGATGGAGCACTCCCGGGTGTTAGAGTGGCCCGTGGATGTCCAGCTATCAATCATCTCTTGTTCGCCGACGATACGATGTTCTTCTGTCGTTCGAGTGCCTCGAGTGTAGCTACTCTGCTGGATATTCTACGGACTTATGAGAGTCTATCGGGTTGAGTGTAATAGGGTTGAATATATTTTCGGAATTCAATCGTTCCATATCAGACATTATCATGTGATTATTGTACATTTTCGTAGATTAATTTAATATATGTGTTATACTTTATAACAAAGTAGTCTTTATTTTGTTTTATTCATTAAAAAATACAAGCAAAGTTTGCATTTCTTAAATCATTTAGCTGTTAGGACGGTTGATATTTTTTTTTTAGGTAACACAACAACATCTTGAAAAAAAAAAAAAAAAAAAAACAACATCTTGAAAGAGTATTAGGAGCAACTATACATTTTCCGGTGTTAAACCCTTTGGTAGCACAGTCATTAGGGCACATGTGTGTGTAACTGTCCGTACAAAAAGCAATGCATTTTGTACGTGTGGTTTTCTCGATCTCTACACCTACGCAACCCACATAAAACATATCATGATCTTTGTTAGTTCTACAGTTATTGTCTTTAACCATTGTGTCTAACTAAGAAAATAAATACAGTAAAATGATTTTTGTTAATTCTACAATTTCAACATAACTGAAGCCAGAATGTTCTTGTTAAACATTAAAGCTGTTTTGACCAAAAAAAAAAAAAAAAAAAAAACATTAAAGCTGTTAATATCACAGTTAGAGCAAAAATCACCAAACCTTTTGTGATTGCCATAAATTTTCTTGGTATAAAATATATAGCAAAAAATAAATCTTTATCTTTTTGGTCTCGTAGAAAAGCTCTCTCTCTCTCTATATATATATATATATACTCTTTCCGTTTCACTTTAATTGTCATTTTAGGTTTTTACACATAGATTAAAAAATCATTTAATTTTACATATTTTCGAGATAAAAACACAATTACATATACACCTAACTACATTTCAATCAATAGAAAAATAAAATAGTGGATAAAGTCAATAAATTTTGCATTGAAATGATCAAACGACACTTATTTTGAAACATAAAATTTTCTCTAGAATGACATATAAACCGAAACGGAGGGAGTATAACTTTTCGTCTTGGGGAATCACAAATTTCCGTTTCTATTTTATTTTACTTTTAATTGATCTACCATATTAATTGATAATATGATATTAATGATATATAATTATATTTTGACCTATTAAGTTATTTTGTAAGTTTGGTCAAAGAAAATTTATTATTCACATCTTACTAGTAATCACATACAGACACCTGGAAATCATATAAGCAACTGATTCCTAGTTTCCTACTGCACTTATCATATAGACATTTGTGTTAGGTGATGATTGTTTTGCTAGTTTTAGATTTTATTTTTTGCTTTTAAAATTAATAAAATGAAAATTTTATTATAGTAAAATGTTTATTCTGAAAAATAAAAAAATATTATCATTAAAACACAAATAAATTTAATTTTAAAAAACTTTAAATACAAATAAAATATCATGAATCTCATATATATAAAACCTAAATTACAAATAATATATATAGTTTTTTTGTAATGACTAACTTCAAATTATTATTATTTAAAAAAAATACTGAGAAGTTCAAAATTTTATATGAGTTATTGTGTACTTTTAATTCATGTTATTTTTAGATAAAAATAACATTTAAAATTTTATTTTAATACAATAAAGCGTTGTTATGATTAGCAAAGATGTAAAAAAAGTTATATATGTACGTTGATTTGTTATGCGTTCATGGCCTTAGCTACATGTGTTCATGGAGTTTTTATTATCAGCAATTAATATATATAGTTATTAGTTGAAAACAGGTACGTATGTTGGATCATGAGTTTTTTTAAGTGTATTAAAAATACATGAAAATTTTAGCTTTAATCTACAAAAATTAGAAAAAGTTACGTTAAAGAGAAACTAAAAAAATTGGATCTTAGTGTTTGTTGAGAAAGAAACAGTTATTTTAAAAACTATTTTTCTTAAATTTTATAGAAGCCATTTTGCAAAAAGCTTGATTGGAAAAAAAATAAAAACCAATCCAAAAACCACAGACACCATATATATCATCATTTTACATAAAAAAAAGACACCATATATATCTCTGAAATATATATCTTTAACGAAACAAAATATATTTTCAGCTTAGCAATAACTCTCTCTTTCACTTAGAGACTAGATTTTAATCTGCGCGTCTGCACGGATATGGTTTTGTTTTTTAACTATTTATATTTAATTTTTTGACAAATTACTAAAATATATTATGATAATTTGATGTTTTATCTTATGTAACTTAATATGTCTTGCGCAATATTATTAATATATAATTATATATTTTATTCTTTTTATTAAAAATATATCCTAGTATAATTTATTATTATTTTAATATTTTTATTTAAATTTAAAATAAATACAATATGTAGGAATCAAATTAGAAGAGTTTATTTGTTTAAGAGAAATTGCTAAAACTAGCACATTCATGATATACTATTTCACTTTTACATTAATCATCTTTACCCTTAAAATTTTGATAGTCAAAAGACTATAGTACCCTTAATTAGTTTTGTATAAAATATATAGTTTAGAATTTAGGGTTAAGGGTTAAGAATTTAGGATTAAGAATTTAGGGTTTAGAGTTAGGGTTTAGAATTTTGGGTTTAGAGTTTAGAATTTAGGGTTTAGAGTTTAGAATTTAAGATTAAGGGTTTAGAATTTAGGGTTTAGGGTTTATAATTTTAGGGTTAGGTGTTTAGGGTTTAGGGTACAAAATTTAAGGTTTAGGGTTTGGAATTTAGTGTTTAGGGTATATAACTGATATTTTAGGGTTTAGGGTTTGAATTTCGAAATAGTATAATTTGAAAAAAATAAAAAAATATTTTTTTTAATGTTTTTTATTTATTTAAATATTTATTTTATATGTATAAAGAACAAGGGTATAAGAGTCATTTATCCTTTAATGAAAAATGTATTTTTGAAAATATCCCCCTTCTTAAGGTAAATGTGAATTAGTGTACTTAATAATGTGTATTTATGCAATTCTCTCTTTGTTTAACCCGTTTTGTTAAGTTTTTGGTGTTTTCTAATGAAAATGGATTAGATTTTGTTTATATTTCTTATGGATTAAAATTTACTTTTTTGATTTTTTATTTAATAAGTTATATTTATTTAATTTAATTGACAAACATAAAACATCAACTGTAAACTAAAAAATCATATAATAGAATATTTTTTTTTTACTTTTTCTAATTTATTTTCTTAAACTTAATTTTTCTAATTTTTATATTTAACTTTAGAAATTAAAATAATATATTATAAAAATAATTATTGTTTTGATTTAAAATTTAAATAATATTGATTTGAATGCATTATTTAAAATTAATAATCAAAAAATTCTATAAGATTTGTAAAAGTAAAATAACAAATATTTACAAATAAATAGTGTTATAGTAAAATATTTTTATGTGTGTTGATATATTTTATTCGAATGATCTAATATATAAATACTATTTTGATATAATAAAATTACTAATAAAATGGTCCAATGACTTTTTATCAGTATATAAAAGTATGATTCTGTTTTAATAGATTACATATCCAGCATCAACGTCTCTTAGACCAAATGTTCATTTAGAGAAAGACTAGGGACGTATGATGTCACAGAGACTTTGAAAAAAGTCAGAGACTACTTATGTATCATAGTCTAATTGATTTGTATCTTTCTATTTTGGATTTTTAATGTTAAAATCTTTCAAATAAATTTGTTTTAGATAAAAACTCTTAAACTAAAATTTTAATGAAAAATTCTCAAACTAATTTTATTTAATAGATTAAATCCTCTGTCTAAAATGTAGGTCAAAATGATCATTAATACCGATAAATTTTTAGTTTAAAGGTTTTTACACTAACTAAACATAATTGAGGTGTTTTATCACTAAACTTTTAAAACATTCAAAAATTCAAAAATAAAAATATAATACTTCTGTCTAAAAACTAATAACTTAAATTTGCAACTTCAACATTTTAACAATTTATTCAAATATATGAGTATGATTTGTTTTTAAAATCTACACTTTATATGTAGAAATTGAAAATATAAAAAAATATAAGAAAATTATGTATTTACCATTAAAGATATTAAAAATTCAAAAAAATATGTAAAAAAATTTAAAATAGAATAACGTTATCAACAATTAGTAACTTAAATTTTTTAAATTAGCATTTAAAATTTTTATGCAAATTGAAGAGTTGGGTTTGTTTTAAAATCACATTATATATGTATAAATTGACTGGTAGTAGTAGATCTTTTGATCGGCATTAGAGTAAAACTGTCGGATTATGGTTTACAATTTCTGGATTACACTTGGGCTGAGTGTTGAAGGGTTGGGCCGAGACTGGTAAACGTGGAAGCCCAGTAGAAGTGTTCATCATTCGGAAAGGCATAAGGTTAATGAAACTCTACGTTTTGGCTATACACACTTATAGTTTGTGTGAGTTCTTGCCATGTGAAGCTTGTTGGAGATTACGTGAGCTGGCAACTGCAAGGAATCGAGTGAATCCAGCCGTGATTTAGTACAAGAGGGCAGAGTATATAAGGGAAAGGATACATGAGAAGAAGGACGACGTAATACCTAGGTCTTAGGAAAATTCTTGAGCGGGTGAATGAAACACGTGAGATTAGGGTGTGAGATCGTTGTCTTCCTCGTGTGCATACTCTTACTTCATTGTATAGCTTTCTGGTGAGAGACGTGAGCTTGTGAGAGGTGTGAGCTTGGTGAGTGTCTCGATTACGTGTTGATCCCCGAGACATACCTTGGGATCGTTAACGCTCTTAGAGCAAGTTTATTGATGTCTCTTAGCTATGTTTCTTACTAATAAAATATCAAAAAGTAACTAAAAGTATGAGAGAGAAATAAGAGATGTCCCTTATTTAAGGAATTTGAGATACATCCCTTAGCTTGATCTCTTATTTTTCTTCCACATGTCTCTTTGTGAATGATTTATTTTATTTTGTTAAAATAAATTTTAGTTATATATTTATTTTATTAATAAAAGTTATCTAAGGGACTCTATTGTGGGTATACACCAATAAACATGCTCTTAGGAACTCTAAATCCCATGTATCTTTTATATTCTGCAAAACACAAACAAACACAAACTTAAAACAATTGCAATCGTACAAGATGAGTTAGACAACGTGATACAAGTTAAAAACACTACAAAAAATAATTATCTAAAAATTAGTAACTAACATTTGAAAATTTTTAAGTTACTAATCCTTAAATAATGTTTTTTATTTTAAAGTTTTATATATTTTTATTTTTGGATTTTTTATATCTTTAATGGTAAATACATAATGTTTATTATATTTTTGGTTTTTATATTTTTAATTTCTATATATAAAGTGTTGATTTTAAAAACAAATCATACTCAAATATTTGAATAAATTGTTAAAATGCTGAAGTTGAAAATTTTTAGGTAAATGTATTATATTTTTATTTTTGTAATTTTTAAATTTTTAGTGATAAAACACCTCAATTATGTTTAATTAGTATAAAAGCCAAAAACTAAAGATTTACCGGTACTAGTGGTCATTTTGACATGCACTTTAGACCGAAGGTTTAATCTATTAGATAAAGTTAGTTTAAAGATTTTTCCGTTAAAAATTTATTTGAGAAGTTTTAACGTTAAAAATTCTTTTATTTTTAAGTCAATTCATAATTAGTTATATTAATATTTTGTGTTTAAGAAACGTAGTTAAGGTAATATCAGTTAAGGTGCTCTCTAATAATCATTCCATCATTTTACATCTTCAATTTACATCTCCATCATCAAATTGTTTTTTTTTTTTTTCACTTCATTTTCGCTCCCAAGTATATGAAATCGATGACACACATGACACATCCATCCAAACCCTTGCAAATTACATAATTTATCATGATTTACATTTTCGTCATTCTTCTCGGCAGTTTGTTGATTATCTACTACATTTATGGGATGCTAGGAATATTGGTGCGGGAATAGATGAAACTATGGTTTTTGAGCTAGGTGTAGGTTGAAGGTTGACGAATGACAAACCAATTTATTAAATAATATGATTCCGAGGTAACAAAAAAAATGATTCTGAGGTGAAAATATTGATTTGCTTAAGTTTCATTCTTAGAATTGTCAAACAGTTATACTCCGTAATCATCACAGAAGAAGAGGCAAATACTTTAGATAACTGTGAACAAACTCACTTCGTCTGACAACAAGCGAGCCAAATAATCCCAAAAAATACATGAAGGACAAACCAACAAAATTGAAAAACAAGTAAATGAAGACCACGTGTCGACTTGCAAAACTGTTGAGTGAATAATCCCTTTTATTAGAATGAAGCACATCCCTCTTTCAAGATTCATCTTTTCTTTTTCTTTTTCTTTTTTTGACAAAGGACTAGATTCGTCTATTTTTCTCACATTTTATACGGTTCCAAAATATACGGTTTCCATTAATTATTCAATATCCGTGGACACATTTTATTAAATGTGGAAAAAAGACAATTAAGCGGCTACAAGTATGGGGTCACGACACGTGGAATGTCCACGAGAGCACAATTTCCGGATTTTCGTAGGTATTTGTGATTTGCTTGGCATGTTACGAATATCTAATTTTGGTATTTGCTTTGCTTCGGAAAAACACGGATATCCGGGAAAACGGATATCCGAAAAATAAATAGATATTTGTGGATATTTACGAATACTTACGAATATCTCATAAAACATATCTTAAAATTTGATATAAATTTAAAAATTTTGATATAAATTTGTTTTGAAAAATATTTTTTGCATAATATATAAAATAAAAAATAAAGAAATAGTGAATTTATATATTTTATATTTTTTAAGTTTAAGTTAACAATTATAAAAACACAAAACTTAAGAGTTTTCATAATTTTTCTCTTCTTTTTATCTAATACTTTTATATAAGTAATTATGTGAATATAATTAGTCAAATCATAATCTACAGTAATAATTTTATACATTTTAAATAGAATCAAAATATATATGTATTATATATTTCCGGATCGAATCGGATATCCGCTCCCCAAAATTTTAATATTTAACGGATATTGGTTTTTAGTATTTGCTTTGATTCGAAAGTTTGCGTATATCCAAAATTTTCGGATCAAATCGAGACGAATAACAAATCGAATCAAATTTAGCGAATAAAATGCTCAACCCTACTTATATGAACCAAACCTAGGGCTGTTCAATATGGTAATACCGAACCGTACCGAACCGAAATAGACAATGTGGTTTGGATTTGGTATATACCATATAAACCGAATGGATATGATTTTATAAAAACCGTAGGATTTGGATATGGTTAGGTTTATAACCGATTAAGCCGAACAAAACCGATCAAAGAAAAAATATATAAATATATACATTATATACCCATTTATTTTCTTGGAATAGTCTTTTTTAATTTTTTATTCGTTGTGAAGATATATCTTAATAATTTTATTTTATTTTCTTCAACTATTATCTAAATTTGATTTGATTTTGCCTGTTGTAAGAAATTGTGAAATTAGATTATAACATGTAATCTATTTGGAAGAACAAAGAGAAAATAAGAAAAACTGTACAAAACTGAATCGTTGGTCGTTTTGTTTGTTGTTAATTTCATATTTTTATATTTATGAACACCTAGGATTATTTTAATAAATGATAGTTTTGACAATATTTTTTTTTTAAATTCATATGATATGAAACCAAATCAAATAATAATGTTATTTGTTATAAAACCGAATAAACCGAAAATCGGTAGTATAAATACCGAACCAAACTAAATTAAATATGGTTCCAATATGGCAGCTAATTTTTATAAACTGAATAACCGAAAACCGAAAAAAAACTGAATCGAAACCAGACCGAACACCAGATTGAACAGACCTAACCAAACTTATCACTTTTGATCCTCCAGACATCCACATATCACTTTTGATCTTGTTTAATCATTTTTTTTTTGAATTATACAGAAGTATACTGGCCTTACAGAAGTGATCCAAACTAGTCTATGATCTTGTTTAATCTTCTTTGTCTTTTTGAATTTTCGATCTCGTATCACCAAAAAACAAAGAAAGTTTCAGTGATTGGTAACCCTCAAGCGAAGATCTGCAGAATTGAATTAACATGCAGGAAGTAAATATAGTGAAATCTAGCTTTCATCAAAGAATCCGCTTAACTATGCTTTCAAGTCTCACCTATATGTCTATCTTGTATCGGGTTCAGACGTTATCAGTTACTTGTTTTGTATGTGGAAGAAAAGCATTAGCTCTTCTTCAATTCTTGAATTTTAAGATCTAAGCCACGTTATTGATAATTGAAGATGTCAAAACTGAAACAATCTTCAATAAACGTACGCAATAATACGCATCATTTGAACAAGTGATCCTAGAGGTCTCTAATATGCATCTAAAAATCGTGTTGTATGCAGAAATGATAAAGCAAGACCACACCCCAAATACAAGACAAAAATTGTAGGCTCTTTCATACAAAATCATCTACTAGCATAAATGCACATAGTGCATATTGTCAAAAACGTTTGTTAGATAAGATTATGAATATGGAGTTGATATTACAAATTAAATAACAATAGGTGTTATTAAGTCCTTTTCTTCCATTTTCCTTTAATTAAAGCTCAAGTCAAAAATCATAACTTTGTGCATAACAGTTTAAATAATTATAGGAAATTCGTAAAGCGTTTAAAAAGAAAGACCCACGTGGAGCGAGATTAAAGGATATCTATAGATTGACGGCGTTAAGTCAACGTGCAGTTAAAAACACCGTCAAAAGTAAAAAAGTTAACGGAGAAAAATATAACATGGATCCCCCAGAATAGTAAAAAGAACTTTCACAGTTTCACTAATCCAAACTGGGACTCCTCATCTTCTGCCGTCGAACCGGCGANAAAAGAACTTTCACAGTTTCACTAATCCAAACTGGGACTCCTCATCTTCTGCCGTCGAACCGGCGATTCCTCCGGCGTCGGCGAAGACTCAGTCGACACATCGTCATCTTCATCGTCTAATGGGAATGAGAGCGGCGAGGACAAGCTCTCCACGGGAGATAACGGCGGAGAAGAAGCGTCCGACGAATCAGACGAGAGAAGCAACGGCGGCGGAGAGGAGTCGGAGGAATCAGGCGAGAGAGTCAACGGCGGAGAAGTGTTAACGGAAACAGAATCTTCTGGAAGCTTCCGTTTGTTTCCGTTTGATAGTTTAACGTCTCTGGATAAATAGTTTCTGAGGCGTTTCACGTCGGCGAGTTTCACCGGTTTCAGTAAAAAATCCTCCGCACCTTCCTCAAGACATCTGCGTGAATCAGTTTATTCAGTCAACAGTTTCTTTAATTAAAAATCGACGAAGTTTGAGGATTTTATAACGAAACTCACCTGTCGATTCTAGTTATTACATTCTCGGATGACATTATTACAACCGGAACTTGTCGGAAACTCGACGATTCCTGTAAATATTCCCGATTCCACATTGTTCAGACAAGACTCAAATTAAATAGAAACAATTATCTTTAAAACGGCGTCAAAATTTAGACCTTGATCTTCTTAAGAAGCTCGTAGCCAGTCATTCCAGGCATGCAGTAATCCGTAATAATCAGATCAACTTTCAATCTCTGAGAATCGGTAAGAAAATAAATAACAAATCTTTTTTTTTTTTAATTTTGTAAATTAAATAAAAATATAAATTCGAAGAATTACATCGAGTTCGGCAGAAGCTTTCTCGTTATCTATCCCTAGAAACTCCAGAGCACGCCATCCGCTATCTACAGCCGTGACTGAAACAGAGCCGCCAAAGATATGTTTTAGAATTTTTCCGACGAGAAGATGTTTAAATGCATTTTTTTTTGGTTATTTTTTAATTAGGAAGACAACCTTTGCAGGAGGTAATACGAAGCAATCTCTCAATGAAAATCCGATCAACGAGGCTGTCGTCGACGGCTAGGACATGAACTTCATCTACATCCAAAGGAGGAGATTCCATTCCTCCGATGCCGCCGACGTTTATCATCTCCGGCCTCCGTAGACAAGAAACGCCACCATCGCTGGCCATTGACGAGTTAGTGGTAGTAACTGAGAGGAGAGGATATTAAATGGTTAAGACAAGAGAGAAGAAGAGAGAGTTCACATCTGTTTTCTTTTCCTCTTCTCCTCTGCTTTATGATAGTTTTTTTATATTTCTGGTTTTTTTTTTTGTTCTCACACTGAATTTTTTTTAAATTAATCTTTTTAGTACGTCTTTTGATTTTTTTAATTTTATGGAGTATTTCTTTTCCAGGGAGGAAAATCCAACGAAATCTTTTATGAAATATTTATTTAATTATTCTGGATGATTGGTTGAACTGTAGCTGTAAAAGTTTTACTGTATAAATTAGTTTGTAGAGTTTTTTGATTTAGCTGTAAGAGATGTAGCTTTAAAATTATCTACAGCTAAAAAGATGTAGCTTTAGAAAAAAAAGATTTTACAGCAATTTTTTTAGTTTAGCTTTAAAAAATAAGATAAAGCATGATTGGTGATTTAAGTGCTGTAAATAAAAAATAAAGCTAAAGTCAGCACTTACAACCCAACCAATCACCTACCTGCTTTTAGGGTTGAAAATTGACCTTTATTTTGAAGAAAAAAATGGTATTAATAAAATTGGACTTCTGAAAATCCGGTGGTGGGGGACCTATACGAATATCATACTGATAATATTCCTAAATCTAATAAATAATAGAGGATATAAATCCGTACAAAGACTCGAAAATATATACCATAGACAGATCATGAGATAAATATCTCTTAGGTAGTGTGAGTGAAAACCTGAAAATGGACTTTTGACTGTTCATAAACAGAATAAAAAGCTGAATATGTGAAGCTAGTTTGGTCACCATTGCAGTTTTTTTTTTTTTTTTGACATCACCATTGCAGTTTACAGTAGCGGTTAAAAAAGTAAACATGTTAAATAGAGTGGTTATAATCCAGCTCGGTTATGATCGGTTTAACGAGACATTTTGTTGGTCAATGTATACATTAAGCATTTACTAAGGCAGTTCACATTCACTGTCAATGTGTCATGCATGTTTCAATGTAACTGAAACAGTAGTCACGAAATCTAAATTTTTAACCAGGATAATCTTTCACTGCAGGTTTGAAAGTGTTCTTCTTGACACGTTATGTTATAGTCTTGTAGATAGATCATACATGTATTTAAAAATGTAGATCAATAACGCAAAATAATATTGTTCCATGTGATTGGTCAGTTTCTACTTTATTGTCACCAAAGTGTAAGATGCAATCCATAGAATAAATAGTTGACAAACATAAAGAGAATAAATATTGTAAATTCAGGTTAGCTATACGTATAATGTCATTTTCCAAACCGCCGATAGGTGACATAAACCATAACGTAGCCGCAATAACATTATACAAAACATTATGTTATCCAAACCAAACGCTTCGTTAATCTGCAATTATAAACTAATCCAAAAAGCCAGCAAAAATATAGTGTGATTTATTTTGACAAATATCAGTTTTTCTAAACAATTGGAAGGTGGACAAATAATAATGCATTGACGTCCACATTAAAATTAGGATTCGTAGGTCCCAAGGAAATCTAAAGGGGGGGACCCATTAATATTTGTTCGAACAATTTTTTCTTGTCATTGGACTTTTTCTCTTTTTCTTCCAAACATAATTTGCTGTTTAACTCTTTAGACACCACAGCGTATCAAATCTTGGAGATTGCTTTTGCTTTGTCTTTCCCCACTCAAAAATAATTAAATTATGCATAAATGTATTTCTTTTTGTTAATCTTTTTTTTGACTAAAATTATTTTTGTTAACTTCACTTATTAAAAGGTTAGCTTTCATAAAATTTCTCTTGTTAATAAACAATCACTCTTTAAGAAAATGTAAAACTTCATTGTTCAAAAAAAAAAGAAGAACAATACTCAATACAACGACATCCTCCTAGTAAGAGCCACCGCAACAACTGATACGATACATACATGATACAGCAAAGCAGAAAGAAAAGACCCAATGACGCGTGAAATCAGATTTTACGATCGGTATGCCCATTCTTTAATAAAATAAAACAATTGCAAAATCTAAAGATTGATTTGTGAATTGAATTTTTTTCAAACGATATGGGCCAACGAATGATGGATCAAATCTTCATGATGTCAACTACAAATCGAGGGTTGAACAAAAAAATCCAAATAGTAGTGGTCGACGTGTCGCATGTAAAACAAAAGTTTGTATTTTTCTTCTAGGAACTTTGAAGATCAATAGAAGAAATGAAGACAGTGACATAAAATCAAATATTTATTTTGGTACTTCATTGCGATTTGGAGCATCGTTTAGTTATAATAGTATAGATGTAAGTTATCTCTCTGACTATGACTTTTGGAAACCCTCGTATATACTAAAAATAAAGCATGCAAAAATATATTTCTTGCAGAATACCTAGCAATAAATGTCACTATTTAGTTTACCTAACTAAATAATATACTGACTAGATCCGTGCACCCGCACGAGTTTTATTTTTTGGATGTATTCTATATAATTTAGTTTTATATAGTTTTGAATTTGTCCAATTCAATTTTATGTTTAAAGAGCTATATCAAAACTGTCTTTTGTATTAATAGCATCAAGCGGTGTATTATGTAGATGTAACTGTTCAGTGAAAATATTAATTCTATATGTTTTTCGAAGTGCAAAATCAAATTGAAATTTAACGGTTTGCGTTAAAATAAAGTTGAGAGTTTAGTTACTTTTGATCTTAATAATTATCCAATTTTTTTAAAATAATATAAAATTTCTAGAATTTTTGGTCTTTAACTTTTAATTTAAAGATTAGGTTAAATTCAAACTTAACTTTAGTCTTAACTTTGCAAGGACGGAATATTTTATGATGAAAAATTTCATAAATAACTTCCAAATATTTTGGTAATTTGAAAGAATTTATGTTTTTAAAATATTTTTACATTTATATCTGTATTTTAAAATTCAATCCGAACCGCTATTAGTAATCTGATAATTCAGTTTTGATTTTTAAAAATATCATATCTAAAAAATCACTAAAACCCGAGACTAACAGATTGAACCGGTGGATAACTGATATGTAATATTTAAACCTCTAAAAAGAAGTTTATTTTCGTTGTTTTATATATTATTAAAATTTTTAATTTATCTAAATAATTTGAAAGAAAATTGTGAGAAATTATAAAAGGGTGAAATCTAATATTTTGTATTGTTTGGACGTAATTAAGATTAATTATAGTGTTGTTTGGAAACATGAATAACAGTATAAATAAATGAGTATATTGTTTGGAAACATAGATAGTAGTATAAATAATGAATATATTGTTTGGAAACATGAATAGTAGTCTAAATAAATAAATATATTGTTTAGAAGTATAAATAATAGTATAAAGAAAGGAATATTAATTATTTAATGTAGGTTTAACTATGAAGTAGAAAGTTGTATTTAATTTAAAAATTTACAAAATAAATGTTAGGTCCAACATAATATTTCTGATTTAATAAGATAGATATATACATATACAAACTATTTTTTTCAAATTCCAAAACAATATAAATACAAGCATGCTAAAATACACTTTACAGATTATATTCAACCTAGTATTATGTTTGAAATGAAAAGTGTGAATTGAGATTTCCGAAAAGATATTCAATCTTTGGTGCGTTATAATTTTTTTTCTCATCTGATCCGGAGACCATTTTTTAAAGGTGTTTCTTTTTTTTTAAAGGTGTTTCATTTTTCATATTTATTCTAGTTATACTTCATTTTTTTTTATTTTTCATATACTGAATAGTATTTTTTAAATTTGAAAAATACTGTTCAGTTCTTTATTTTTAAGGTTATTTTTTTTATTTAAAACTAATCTTTAACGTTAATTTATTATTATTTTCTATTTAGATATTATAAGTGTCGATGTCATCGAATTAATTTCAAGGTTTGTATTATTATTTCATCTAATTAGATCCTGATAAAGAAAAGCATGTAAATATTAATTTTGACAAATATATGTTTGGTTTGGAAGAATTTGAACTAAAATTGCTCATTCTTCGTTTCAAGGTATTTTGGTTTTATAAAATATATATTTAGTTTAAAAAAAAAAATCGAATAATATTTATTTATGTCATGAGTAATAATAGTAACTGTGTCGGATTACTCTTAAAACAAAATAATTGTGTTAAATTAGTAAATTTGAAAAATAAGATACTATTAATAATTAATTATAAATAGTAATAAAATACACTTTAAATATTCTCTTTTGAAGAAATAAATTAATAAAATAAATCGTTAGAGAATATATTACTTCATCTTTTGAAAAATTTCATATTTTTTTTTTAAATAATGTCAACTATATTAGAGATGCTCTAATTACAGTACAACACACACAGAAAAATGAGCATTAGGTATGTTCATGTAAGATGCATACCTCTTCCTATACAAAACAGATTAAAGTGGGAAATTACAAACACATATTATATTATTAGTGCCACGTTGTAATATACTCTATCTCGTGCTCATTTTGGTAAAGTTCTAGTATAACACTTCCCCACCCCATTGTACTTTGAATGTGTGGTCAGACAGTGTTATGAAAAGTTCGACCGCCCAGTATCTGATCGGAACAACATTCAGCCCCATACCCCTCCATCAATTTCCTGAAAGTGGATCATGAAATTGATTTTTGTTGACATTTTAATTACCAGATGGAATGTTTTTATTTCCTCTGTATTTTTTTTTAAGTAAACAAAAATGTGGTTTCACTCCTTTAACGAAAATCCAAACATTATAAATAATAGTCCACTATATTTCTATAACTTACATGTCTCGTTTGAGATATGATAATCAAAACCCAATTACAATATTTTTTTTCTTTTGGCAAATAGCCAAGGTATGTGGGGATTGTAAATATATATCTTGATATATTAAAGGGGCATCATCTGAAATGCATATTATCTTGTAATATAGATCTATATATTAAGTTTTACTCAGAAAATTATACAATTAAACTAGTTAAAAATAACAATTATTTTATTTGGAAAATTAATTTCTTACGTGCACAATCACATCAATTTTAGAATGATAATTTACAAAGATATCCGCAATGAACATATAATATTATATCTAATTAATATTATTATTTTAATTTATTTTCCTTATATTATTTCTAGATAACATATATATATATATGTATATGAAAACAAAACATTTATTAAAGGAAACATTTCTAAATTTTAAAACATATATATATATATATATATATATATATATATATATATATATTAATACTAAAAACAATGAACCATTTAAATATAATCTTGAATAACAGAATATCTATTTTAAAGTATAAAGCTTTTTTCTCAAATGATTTAAAATAAATTCAATATTATAAACCAAAATATCTGCAATGAACTACAAAATTGTTAAAATCTGTATTACAAAGGTGTTTTATTTATGTTTTGCAAAATAATTTCTTAAATTAAATTTTTTGATTTACACTTTCTGTATATATATTCTATGAAATTCATAAATAAAATATCTATGAATTTTAACTTAATATTTTACATATGTTTCCTCAAAATTTGCCATTATTTTTTTGAATTTTGCTTATATTTTTATTTATTATTTCTAAATAAATTTATTTATACTATATTTTTGAAATGAATTTTCTCATTCAAACTCTCAGATATGATATTAGATTCTGGAAAAAATCCTTGGTCTTCTAATATGAGATTCTGGAGAAAATCCTTGGTCTTCTAATATGATATTCTGGAGAAAATCACCAAGCAAAGACTTATAAATTGAACTGAAGTCATTCATCAAAGGGCCCAATTAGACGAATGTGAAAAAATTTCATCTCTTTAAAGAAAAGATTATGTGGGCGCATTTGGTTACTCATTGTTTTGGTCAACAATTAACTCTTAAAATGACTCTCTTATATATAAGATATATATAAGTAGTTACTGACCTTCATGTTAAAAAGAAAAGTAATAACTGATCTTCCAAATCTGCAAGGTTATATCGAACTGGTCTCCCCCAAAAGTCGAAGTACGGGTGATTGGTCCTCCTAGGGCAGCATGTCTGTTAGAAAGCCAATTGTAAGATAGGCATCTCTCCGAATGAAATTTACAAAATTTCAACCAAATAAAATTTTATTAGTTTATTATTTTTCAAATTTACATAGACTATTCAAGTCAGTATTCAAACAATTGGTTTTAGTTGCACACTACACGTCTAATCATTCAGGTATATGAGCGGCTTGTATTCAAAAGATTATAGTATTATAGAAGTAATAATAAAATAGTTTTACTAAGTGTATTTGTTGATATTAGAAAGCCAAACAGGAGAAAACTTACCGTCCACTATGTAAACAGTCTAGGTTGGTGATCATTATATCTGCTCGGATAAACCTAAGTAACATAATCAGTTTTATGGTTAGACATTAGCATACATAAATTTCTGATATATTCTAAGTAACATGAAATAGTATAATTTGATCATTCACCTACCAACCCGTCTCAAGCGTGTTGAGGTCGTTGTTTTCGTAACTTCCGGACGTGACCGAAATTTGTGCCAAACTGAAGTAGTCCCATAACTCCACGACTGGGCTCCAGACGTTTAGTGTGGCTCTCGTTCCATAGATGGGTAGATCGTCCACGTGCCCTATAGCATACTAGTTTCACCAAAGTACACTCAGTTATTCATGTTGACAATAGTAAGTACTGTTCGAACATAGTGCACATACAGACCAAACCTAATATATGTTAAACTAATCACAATATTCTAAACGAATGAAATACACTTGCCTGATGTCCTTGGGTAGCTCTCTTTGCGCCATCAGGAATCAGAGGGCCTTATTTCCTGTGTGAAAGTCCAGCTTCAACGCGTCGTATCAGAACGCTCCCATGAGGTAATCCTGTTTACAGAAAACAACAAGGGAGTTAGACATGAAAAGATAGATGTTGATGCAAAATGTTGGTGAAGTCATTAGTTAAACTAAGGTTTGAAAGTATTAAGAGGGATTGTGGAGTATTGAGCTGTGAAAATGAATATGATTGAGTTACAAAAACTGTTGTAAGCCCTTTAAAATCTGTTTAACTAAGGTGTTTTATTTATGTTTTGCCAAATAATTTCTTAAATTAAAATTTTGATTTACGCTTCATGCATATCTATGAATTTTAATTTAATATTTTACATATTTTTCCTCAAATTTTTCCATTATTTTTTTTATATTTTGCTTATATTTTTTATTTATTATTTCTAGATAAATCTATCTATACTACTATTTGTGATGTGAATTTTCTCATTCGAATTCTTAGGTATTTCTCAATCTGATTACAATACCACCAAACTGACTGTTCTCCAATCTGTTATAGTCTCAGCCAACAACACACCTTCACAAAACACTTTAAACCATGCGAAACCCTTCTGAATTTAACCCATCAGAGCCAGTGGCCTCTGCACTTATCTCATATGCACCATCATTCTTATCTGAAAAACCTCTCAATATGTCTTTAATAAAATTTCTGAAACTTCCCAAAAACAGAACCTGAGCAAAAAAACTTGAGACATCCGGCACAGACTTGAACTTGTAGTCACCATGTTCAAAAGAACTACAACCAGCAAAACCAACTCCTTGATTTCTTTTCCTTGAGCCATAGAACCAGAAACTTGTTTCTTCTCTTTGGCACCATGTTCAAACTTGTATCCTGAAAACGTTAACAGTATCCAAGAAGCCTTTGTCACACATACCAACTCACTTTTAAAGCGTCCCTTAAACCTGAGATTCATAAGTGCCACCAGCTGCTATTCTTTCAAGCGTCCATTATCATTGAATCCTCTTCTGTTATTGTCTAAAGCGCTGCCAATAACACCTTCAGGCTTGCTGTGATTTTGAGATAAAGCAGCAACCTCCTCTCCCTCTTTCTCTACTCACCAACCTTCACATCACAGCTAAAACCAGGGGAGCTTTTATTTCCAAAGACAGATATAGCCTCCTTCTTACATAGGGATCTAAACTCTTGGAACCATTTGTTGAACAAAACCCCACCTGATTTTGGAAGTACTTCCATTGCAATGGTTTCCTCCTTCCAACTCGGACAAACGAACAATTTGAACAGAATATTTGGGTTCACCCCAGGTTGGTGTTTCATTTGCAGACGAGTTCTCATCAGACACATTATTTCTCCAAACTCATTGCCTTCTGTGACTCTCATCCTAGTAAGTAAGCTGACGTAGAGACTTATTGGAAGGAAGGCTAAACCTGCATTGAAAAGACAGAAAAAATGCTTACCTTAATATCAGATGTCCATTTTCATCATGTAAGATGTTTGATGGTTTCAGATCACAATATGTAATGTAAGAACTTGAAAAATTCCGGAAAAAATAATATTTTACTATTATATAAGAAGTAAATTTGCTTAGTTGTCAACTTCTCCTTGATTTTAGGTAAATTTGTTTATTTACTTTATTTAAATAATTTCATATAATTTATATTAATATATTATATTTTTAGTAAATAAGATAATTCTTTTGAATTATGTTGTTATCTTGAAATATATTTTTTATATAAAACTTAAATTTTAAATTAAGATATAAACACTATTATATTTATCTAAAACAAATTTATATTAATAACTTAATATTTAAATATAATTAAAACAAAATTATATTAATAATTTAATATTTTTCTAAAATAAGATAGTCATTATGGATTATGTTGTTATGTTGAAAATATATTTTCCTATTATAAAATTTAAAATTAAGATATAAAAATTATATTATTAATAATTAAAAATAAATCATAATTAAATATAAACATTAAAAAAATTATTTGAAAAGTGAATTTGTTGATTTGTCTCCATGATCCTGGGTAATTTTTATCATTTATCAGAATTTCTATACTTTATTGACTATATAATTAAAACTAATATATATTAATAATATGATATTTTAGAAAATAAGTTAATTCTTATGTATTATGCTGTTATCTTGAAAAAATATTTTTGTATTATAAAATTTAAAATTAACATGTAAAAAATCAATAATATTATTTAAGAAGTGGATTTGATGTTTGCTGATTTGTCGTATCTTCCATGATTTTAGGTAATTTTGATAATTTATCAATTTCTATAATTTTATATATAATTTATTAAATATTTAAAACAAATTTATATTAATAGTATCAGATTCTTAACAAATATAATACTTCTTATGTATTAAGTTGATGTCTTGAAAAATATATTTTTCTATTAGAAATTTAAAATTAAGATATAAAAAGTTGTAGTTATTCTATAATTGAAATAAATTTACACTAATAATATTATACTTTTAGAGAATATGGTAATTCTTATGTGTTATCTTGAAAATATATTATATTATATAATTTAAAATAAAATAGAAAATTATTTATTATTAATTAAATATAAATCATCACTCAAGAAAAAATATTTAAGAAGTGAATTTGCTGATTTATTAAGTTCTCCATGATTTTAGGTAATTTTAACTATATATCATAATTTATATAATCTTATATAATTATAAAATTTTCATATTATATTTTCAGAAAAGAAATAACTTATGCATTATATTGTTATCTTGAAAATATGTTTTTCTATTATAAAATATAAAATATAATCAAGAAAAATAGTTATAGAAATATATTCTTGTAAATATTTCTTATGTTTGAGTTTTGTCATTGATGATTATTTGATGTTTGATTTTTTTTTTTTTGAAAATATAAATAATAACTCATTATGCTGAATTTTAAAATAATTAAAGATCAACTAATAAATATTCATAAGAGAATTATGCCCGCACGTGCGGGCAAAACATCTAGTAAAAAGTATATATAGAGAGAGGCAGATAATTGTTTAAGATGATAGATAAGTCTTTACCACGCAATTGATCCTGACCTGAAAAGGGAAGTGACGAATTACCAAACTTTGTCAATATCCAAGTCACTTCGAAAATCAGTGAAAAAATTCAATTCGGCCCTTTAGTCTCACTAACATATAATCAAGAAATAGAAATTTAAGGTCCAAAACTTATGAGAATCTAGAGAGAATCGTCACTATTGAGAGATCAGCTCATTAAAATCAACCATTCGATCTCACTATCTCAGGTAACCTAAGCATGAAATCAGTGATTATGATTAATTTTTGAATTTATATTTTGAAAATAAAAAAGATGCGCTTGTTGGGCCCACAATACGCATTAGACCATTTATCTTGAGACATTTTCCTGCCAAAATTAATAGCTAAGAATTACTTTTTACCGCCGTGAAAAGGGGAGAGTGGTAAATTGAGCGGTGTAAAACTGTCAAGCGTACATTTCCTCCCAAATGAGAATATTTTAGTTACATTTATCGCACATGTGCGCGACAAATCGTCTCTCTTTTTGTTTCCCTTCCACCACTTACCACCACTGTTTGCTATTGCTTCCGCTGTTGTCTGAATTGACTAGTAGATTATATCTAAACTAGTATTGTGCACAGGTATATTTTTGCTAACAAATAAGACTAAGTCTTATTTTTATACAACTAAAACTACATTTATAAAACAATTGATGAGTCATAAGGTAATGTGGTTAGATTGGTTTTACAAAATTGCCTTGATCTTAATTAGCTCACTAAATACAAATATTAGTTATATACTTTTGTCTTACTTCTTTATATCTTGTTGTTCATGTGTTTTTCCTAGTTCTTAACTTGCTATCTATGGCTAATTTCTCTTATTACCTTCATATCCACTATACCCTCTGTAGTACTTCAATGGTGTTTGCAATTTAAATTTTGTTGTTAAACCTGTTTTACAGTAGGAAAACAATTAGAACAGAAGCAATTTTACCTTTAATCAGAATTTGTCCCTCACTTTCCTACCATATCTGCGTGTTCTATTTCTCTCTTCATCTTTTCTCTTGTTTTAGCCAGAATTTATTTTAAATCTCATTACACTGGTTGAAATAACCCAACAGTAATTCAGAGCCATCATCTCCACTATTTCTTGATAGAATCACTGGAGAATACAGTCTAATGGAATCGGTACTGACTTTAAACATTATATACAGCCTCAAGTTTGTATTATTATTGAAACTAGATATTTTTTACGCTCGGATAACATGTTTTGAAAATTTTCAATTTTTACATGTTTATAAATTGTTTCATTTGACATAACATATTTTTAAAAAGTTGAATAGTCAATGTGGAATTATTGTGTTATTTTTTTACTGGCTTGAATAAAATATCAAAATTAAATTATAAAATAAGTGTATAAGGAAAAAATATTAATAACACTGTTATAAACTTAAATCGTAAATTTAAAAAATTATTGAATGTTGTCTTAAACCATTTTGAATATGTTTGATAGTGCAATATTGAATTGAGTAAAACAAAATTTGATAATACATAACATAAATTATCGTATAAAATATAATATTATATTTCATGAACATATTTTTTATTCGGTTATATTGCTTTTATTTTATTTTTATCATTTACTATGTTTCTTTTAGAATGTTTAAAAAATTATTCTAGAAGTTGTTCACACAATAAATGTATTATTAATTATATGAAATTATCTATTTAGTTATGTTGAATTAATATGACATATAAATAATATTGTACCCCAAATTTTTTTTTTAGAAATGTGCAGTCATCATTTTATTTTTGTTTCTAAAGGTATCTCTCAGTATGATAATTGTGAAAGTAGTGTTACTATAATAATTTATAGTTGATAAGAGAACATATCTTTAAACATATAATTTAGTGTGAAAGGTTATTGAAAATGATAAAATTAATTTTTTTCCTAGATGCTAAATGTAAAAATATAATTTATATTGTTTAATGGTGTCTCTAGTAATACAAATTTTCAATCAAATTCTCTTTGTAACTAAACAAAACTATTCCGCAGAAGGCAAAAATAAAAAGTGTCATAATCTATAAAAATAAGATAACACAACATTACTCGAAGCATTTCCCACATTGACATGATATTTGGTGTTAAACTTTATTTTGCATCTCCAACCATCACACTAAACTTTACACCAATTTTTAATATTTATTAACTTTTTAATTTTGGTAATTTATTACATTAATTATTTGTAACAGATTTATTATATTTAATCATTAAAATTTGGTATTTTATGTTTATTTATATATATATTATTTTGTTAGTAAATTTATATATACTTATTTATTTTAATATTATTCGATATTAAAATTTTATACATTTTAAAAAGGAATTTTTTTATTCTGTTACATTTTAATGTTACTGGTAATACTCATTTAGTTCTATGATTAATTAAAAATATAAGTACAATAATAGATTAATGCTTTAGTAATGAAAAATACAAATAAAATATATGGTATAACTATAAGTTAAAACTAATTAATAAAATTAATTTATATATAACTAATTAAAAAGTAATTAAATACATTATTTTAATATTTTATATGATAAATAATATTACACAAATTTGGTATAACATTGTTCACACTATATCAAATTTTGTGAAATAATATCACTTTGTTATGTTTCTAAAGATAAAATTACATCAATTCTGTTGTTTTGGTGTTATGGTTAAAAATGATCTAAACCTGTAATCTCAAAAAATTGGATGTTTCAGTTCAAATAAAAATAACAATTGGATATTTTACGAGAGTTCGCGTTAGATAAAATCAACATCCCGAAATAGAAATGGTATACAGCCTTATAATATCACGCAAATTGTTGAAAATATATTCCAAATTAGACATAACCAGTGTTTTCGCGTGGGGGAAATGATCTATTAGACAATAACATTTCTACGGAAACATTTGTTAAAGCACCAAATTTTAACAAAACAAAAAACATTTGTTAAAGCACAGCTACTATATATATACCGTACTGATTTGAACTGAAACATGTCAGATATTAACAAAAAATCAATCCAAAAGTATTTCTATGTTTTCACAGGAGAGACGAGGAAATGAGGGAAATCACAACTTTTTGTTTTTACTTTTCTGTTTTCTTGTTGCCCATGTTTCTTTGATGATGTAATATTTGTAGATATTTAATAACAGATTTTGTCTATTTCATATAAGCATGTTAACTGAATGAGGTGGAATAAATGTTTTATTATCAGATTTACATAGAAAATTTTCCAATCGTTACAATAGAGCAATCGCTTTTAATTTTTTATGAAATAATTAAAAAATTTAAAAAATTATGATTAACAATTTATAGAGAGAAAGGGGTGTGAAATATCAGTTGACTAAGTTAATCAAAATATCCACCTCAGCTTAGCCAAAAAAAAAAAACAAAAAAAAAAACAAAATGATGTGAAGAGATTGGTTAGCTATAGCCAGTGACATAGACGTAGCTATGTTCGAAGTAGTTTGGCGCTATATTGTGCTCTTCAACAATAACTTCACCTTTCATTGGTTTCTCTACACTCATAATTAGCTTCAGTAATGTACTCTTCTCGCACTCGTTGGGACCTATAATAGCAAATTTCTCCTCTTCCTATTGCTAAATTAGCTTTCTTAAATAGTATCTTGTCTGCATCAAAACATATGGGGTCAAACATGAGCAATACATGAGTTATGTTATTATCAAGCAAGGCTTTGATTCCACTAACTCACTTTATTCCACTAACTCATCTTCTTCTTCTATTAGTCTTCCTCAGAGAAGGTATCTTGATGTGCTTAGTGTCAAACACGGCCCTGCTTACAATAATAGAAACACGATCCGAGCAAATCATAACTACAGAGCCAAGACATTTGGTTATATCTAACAGGAGGTGTTTTCAACGGAAACAACTCATGCAGCAGAAAAGGTTCTCCACGACCATCAACAAACAACACACTAAGCAATGAACTTGCCCGTTAAAGTTAGACAAAATGTTGATTACCTTTACCGACGACATTTAGATATATAAATGATAACGTGTGGAAACCAAAATTCACACTGTCGATTTCCATGAATTAAAGAACTTAAATAAAACCCTAATTTTCTAAAGGTTCCGGATATCTGCTAAACCACACGCCAAGTAATCAAAACACGAGAATGACAGTAAAACAATATAAAAATCGAAATAGAGAACAAAGAGATTTCTTATTCCAAATCAGCATAAGAGCGGTACAACGACGTAAAGTCTTGGCTACAAGAGCTGACGGCGAGTTTCCTAGTTCTAACAACTTCAGACTAAAACCCTAATTGAGACGCATCTAGATAACAAAAACGAAAAGTTGTCTAAATGCTAAGCTTTTTTGTGTAATAAGAGCTCTGAAAATTCGTCCTCCTCTCCTACACGGTTCAACCTTTCATTTTCGGCCTTGATTAGTGTCTCCTCTCGAGGGTTATTAGGATCAGTAACAATTAAACAAGTTCCAGTTTCATACCCTTTACTTAGGAATGTCAAAATGGATAAACCAATCCAAACCAATCCATATCCAAATGGATTGAGCAGTTTATGGATCATGAGTTAATCTAGTCCATTAACTAAATGGATTGGGCTAAACATAACCCGTATAAATTAATGAGTTATTGGTTTTAATGGATTGACCCACCAATAATGCAAAGTAATAAACATAATTTAAAAATATACATTATATCACAGTAAAATTACCATTCGACTTACTAACATTTAATAACAAACAAATACTAATCAGAAAATAACAAAATATATAATATTATTCATCTAAATATTTAACACAATATATTTAATATAATAATTTAAATTCCAAAAATAAAAAATGCAAAGCCAAAGGTTATGGCATTTTACGAAGAAACCTCTGATGTTTTGGTCCTTACATTCTTGTTGGAATCCTCCTGTTACAATTAAGATAAAATCAGATTTTGAGAGAAATTACACCTCAGGCTATCAAAAGACAACAATACAAGAGGAAATCTACAAAGGAAATACTAATCAAAATATTCAAGAAAAAGAAATCGAGCAAGCAGCAATCTCGCAAGCCTCAAAAATGCTTATTTAAAACATGAAGCTAGGAACCAATCCAACAAATTCAATTTCAAAATCTCAAAACAAACTAGAAACTCACTAAATAGAGTCTAGTTTCAGAGTTCAAGAAAATTGAAACTATATACCGATCCAAAAAAACCAACATAAGACTGGACGATGATAACCTTAGAAACTCAAAACAAAGTTCATGTCTTTATCCAAAATATATGAGACTCTTTTGGTGGATGTGTGATCACGTCTTCCACATCATTTGGACTCGGTCTAATAACAACCATCTCACCTTTGCCATTATCATCTACAATTTCACAAGACAATAGTGTTACACTTTCATACACATAATCAGTTTATAAGAAAAAAGTATGTATACCTTCATCATCAGTTATGTAACCATATATCCACGAACGAGTACACAGTAGAGCATGAACATTACTAGGCAACAACTGGCTACAATATTTGTCTATCACCCGAGAACCAATACTAAATGAAGATTCAGATGCCACAGTGGTGATGGTGATGCTAAGGATGTCCATTGCTAGAGATGTCAAACAAGCCGTCCCGTCCCGGACCGCAGTGGGCTCTACTCTTCGCGGGCTACAGCGGATCTGTCCCGCGCGAGCTGCGGTCTCCGAAAGGTCGTCCCAATCTCGTCCCACCAATATACACAGTCCCTTACAAGCCGTCCCGCGGGCTGGACGCCGATGTAGTCGATCATGACTGTTCTTGACGTAGGAGGCTATTTCAGGACGATTAAGGCTGTTCCACTACATACTTAAGCACACAAAATAAATTTATCATGAAGCAGCTACTATTGAAGCTCAAAAAAAATTTGTTATATCATAATCAAACTTAAAGTGCATGTTGAAAATGAGATAAGTTCTTGTAACAAGTGCATGTGTAAATTGAGTTTCTTGATATGATTATATATATAGAGTTATAAATTGTAGTTATTTTTGTCACACCCAAAACATATTAACATACAAAGTAAAGATAATTGCAAAAGATATTTTCATTATCTTATAACTCATAAGTTCATAACCAATGTTTTAGTTTGCTGAATCCAAAAATTATAGAAAATCAAATACCAAATCTAAACTACCAAGCCAAAATTAAATAAAAAGAGAAAACCATATAAAAAATCGTCAAAGCTCGAATCGTCATCGCCAGAGCTAGAGTCGTTATCGTTGGAGCTCGAATCATCATCCCCGAAAGTCGAATCCTCATCACTGCAGCTCCTTGCATTTTCTTGAAAGAAGTCACATGAATCGTCTTATTCTCACTCCATTTCTCGTTTTTTCAGATAAAACAAAAAATGAAGAAAAAATGCGGGTCCCTGTAATCCCGCATAACCCGTTTCGGTCGATCCCGCAAAAAATCCAGTCCCGAAAGACCTGTCCCATGAGGCCCGCAAATTTGTGGGCGTAGAAAACCTCGTCCCAATACCGTCCCGCGATAGTCCTTTACGTAAGTGCACCAAAGCGATTTATGTTTTCTTTCCAATAATGCAACACATTCAGATTATGATGACTCCTCATATCTGACTTTGGATCTTCCAGATACATATCTAAAACTGACTTTCCTTCTTCATATAATCTGGAACATCATCTAAGTCAAACAAATCTTCAATTGAAATTTAATATGTTATGACCGCCAATAACATTGAGAAATAAAGTATCAAATAATGTAGACATACATATTGTATATGTCACATACAAAAGCTAAGTCATTAAATAAAACTAAGAACTTACATCTTGCACCCCCAAGGTTTCCATTCCTCGTTTTGCAACACGAGAATTAACTCTTGTAGAACTCACAACAAGAGTCAAAGGAAACTTTTCCTATATTCTTCAAAGAGTTCATAAAGCTTCTTCTTAAGGTGTTTTATTTTTTCCCCTGAAGTAAATGGATCAAGTTCATCATAGCAACGCTTCAAAAGCCTGAATTTCATCCTAGGATCCAAAACAGCTCCCATTGCAAGAATAACACTATATTTTTCCCAATCCTTATCAAAAAAAAATTCTCATCTTAGAAATCATGTCTCGAATGACACTATTATCATCACTTCTATTCACTTAAAGTAGACACTGAATCTTCCAAATATGTCCAAAATATAAGTTAGATGTTGAATAGCTTGTCCCGAACATTAGAGTAGTAATACAGTAAAATGACATCAAAATTCCATCGATAATCTCTGCTCTTTTCCATTCTTGACTAGAAGGGCAATGCTTGTAGGCTTTACCAACTACTTTAAACCTATTTAAAGCACGCTCATACATCAAAGCTTTCTCAAGCATCAAGTAATTAGAGTTCCATCTATGTTGAACATCCAATGACATAACCAATTCATCATTACCTTCTATACAATCTGAGAGCGCTATTTTTCTAGGAGTCAAAACTTTAAAATACTTCACAGTGTCTCTGATCTTGGACAATGCACGACTAATAACCCTTAATCCATCTTGTACTATAAGGTTTAAGATGTGTGCGCAGTATCGAACATGAAAGAACTCTCTTTTACACAACAGATTATCATCTAAATTCAGCCGATTTTTAGAATTTCTTCCATACAGTCATTGGCTGTAGCATTATCCAAAACTAAAGTGGACATTTTTTTTCAATTCCCCACTCGTTCAAGCATTCATGAAGTTTACTAGTTAAAGCATCACTAGTGTAGAGGAAACAGATTACAAATGACAAAATCTTGCTGTGCAAAATCCACTTCTAATCAACATAATGTGCCGCCAAAACTATATATCCATCTCCAGACACTAAAGCAGTCCAATCACATATCAGTAAAGGCTTTACTGATACAATCAAAAAAGCACATATGAGGTACGTAACTGCCCGTACATAAAGTATCATAGCAGTATGTACACGTGATTTTATTCTCGTACTCTCCATTTACACAAACACACACAAAACATCACGATATTTGTTAACTCTTCAATTTTTTTTTCTTTTTAGCTCTTCAAATATTGTCTTTAAACCATCATCTCTAAGTCTAACTAAGAAAATAACTACAGTAAAATTTCAAAATACCTGCAGCCAAAATGTTGTTGTTAAACATTGAAGCTGCTAATATCACAACAAGAGAAAAAATCCCCAAATTTTGTGTGTTCGCCATAATTTTCTTCTGTATAAAATATATAAGAAATGCCTTATATATTAAAAGAGAATCATTACAACATTTGAAACATGACACGTGCAGTGCCGGCTTAGAAAGGGGGCAAACATGGCAAATGCCTAGGATCCACCCTAAAATCACATAATTTTGTAGAGAAAATGGGTCCAAAGTTCTGTTTTTTCTTTACAAGAAGAGTCTAAAATTTTATATTTCCATGGGTCCATTATATGTTAAGACGGGCATAGACACGTGTCATCACGAGATGATTCTTAGAGTTCCCTAGAGAAATATGTTAGTCCATCTAAATATAAATAGTAAACTAAGCATAAATTAATTATTAATGTAAAAAGTTATTATCCATTTTTTCCTTAAATAAAAGCTACAGAATTACCTAATATGATTAGAATATATATGACAATTAATGATTTTGAATAATAAAGTTTTACTAACAATTTATATATCCTCTATCATCTACTCTATTAAAATAGAGTCATTCTTTGTATCTACTGATACAAGTTGTCATTTAAATTTTGACTCTCTAGAGTGTTACAAATAATACAAGTCATATAGTTAATTGAACCGCATTACTTAAATAGAAACTTAAGTAATAAAAATCTAAATCTAAAACAATATCTAAAAATAAAAACTAAAACTAAAAACTAATGAATAACAATCATCACCACAAATTTCGGTGAACTGATTTTATCCCAAAATATTCTTTAAATTAAGATAAAACCCAATTACATAAATTTTTAATAATAATAAATTTCCGCGCTTGAAAAGCGCGGGTCAAAATCTAGTCTTTTTTTAATTCTTTGTTACTAAAATAAATTACAGAACTATATAATAAAATTTTAGATTTTTTCGTATATGTCGTATTTTGAATTTTTTAAAATGGGTATATATTACTAAAACTGTTAAATGTCTCTCATAAACTTTTCAAATCAATGGTTTAAAATTTTAATTTAATAAAATACAAATGATTATAAAAGAAGATGAGTTAGTTGACAAAGAAAAATAATATGGGTAAAAATTCCTTTTTAATAGGTGTTTAATATATATATAACATCGTTTAAATCAAACTATATACCATATAAAATACATATATTTTGTTATTTTTGAACAAATACTGAGAATTTAATTTTTTAATTTTGATACTTGCACTGAATTTTTAAAAATGATTATAAATTACTAAAAATATTTAAAATTCCACATTGAAAAACTTTACCAACAGTTTAAATTTTGCTATAAAATTAAATGCACATAATCATAAAATTATATGAGTAGAAAACTTATTTAATAAATATTCATATTAAAAATATATTTTATATCTATGTTAATATCATTTAATTAAATGATATATCATAGTTAATAAATAAAACTTATTGTTTTGATTTATATATCATAAAATGATTGTAAATAAACAAGACTGATTGTTTGATTTAAACGTGCACTAATTTAGTTATATACATAATAGTTAATGATTTCTCAATTATAAAATATAGGTATTACTTTATTATTTCATAATACCGAAAAATAAAATAAATATTAATACATAAATATAATTTGTATATAAGATGTTTATTCAGTGCAAGACGTGGATCTTAATTTAGTATGTTTTACTTTTCATGTTTTGTAGAACAACTCTATTTATTTAACTTTTAGTCTTGTAAAATCATAAATTTCCAGTTCCGGTTTATTTTATTTTAATTGATCTTCTATATCGCTACATGCTAATTAAGGATATTTATTTATACATTTGACCAATTAATTTTTTTTTTGTAATTTGGTCAAAGAAAATATATTGTTCAAATCTTAATTTAATCACGTGCTGTGACCTGACAATCATATATATGAGCTGTCAAGAAATATTTTATTCTATACATGTCAATTATATAATTGATTCCCTGTAATTACGGCAGCTAGGAAACCTTCAAATTGTTTCATGTTTTAAAATTTACACATATATTAAGAAAATTTATAAAATTTTGATTACTAATACATTATCTTTTGTATCTAACTATTTCTTAGAACTTTTAACCAACATAATTTTAATAAACATTTTGAAAATTACAAATCACTATTAATTGATGTATTAAAAATGTAAAAATGAATCATTTCGAAACACAAAAAAATTCTAATATATACAACATTTTGAAACAGAGCGACTAATTCATATTATAATCATTAAAGACAATTTTGTAATTGGCCACTATAAAATTAATATGAGAACCAATAAGGATTTTAAATATATTTTTCTGTTGTTTAGAACAATATTAAAGAAAATAAAAGTAAAATACATTATATATACATATTAGTACTCTTAACATATATAGTTATTTCGTTTTATTATTTACTAGATATGGACCCGTGCGTTGCACGAGTTTTATTTGATGTTTTATTTTATATAAAACATAAAAATAATAAATAATTTGTTATAGTTTTAACAATCCTTTTCCATACTTATATAAGATTTATCTGAGAATTAAGAACTTGTTTTTCCACATAAATTCCGGTTAATATTTGTACTTAGTATTAGAAACAAATAATCATATTTAAAATTTTAAACTGAATTCAACCCGAAATAAAAATTAGAGTGAAATAAAATTTCAAAAGTTAAATAAGGTTAATCATTCTAATGACAACATCATATACTTTCGTAAGTACTATTAACTTATTATTTATTATTCTTCTTGCTTTAATATATTCTAATGTTTCTTGATCGTTTAGTGAAGTTTGTATTGTCATTATAGGGTGCTTAAAACATTTGTGTTTATTTATTATTATCTATATAATTTGGCTTGCATGATCTATGAGTTTTAGCTGTTCAACCAAAAGAAATTATATTGGGTTCTTATTTTTATCATGTAATTAAATTATTAATACATGCATCTTATAACCACAAAAAAAATTGTGTGCATGTTGAAGACCATAGATGCATTTTATAGCCACATAATTTATGTGCATGTTGAATACCATATTTATGAATCTTAATTGTGTGAATAATTGTTTACAAAAACATAATTTCTTAATTATAGTTTTGTGAAAAAGTCTATATTTTTGTGGTGATGGGTCTTAAAAATCACAAAATTTATGTGCATGTTGAAGACCATATTTGTGAATCTAAATTATGTGAATAACTGTTCATATGAAAATTTAACTTCTTAATTATATTTTCGTGAGATGTTAAAAAATATTGTTTCGTGAAAAGTCTATATTGTAGTGATGATAAATTTTAAAATAAATAAATAATTTTATTATATGTTGTAATAAGGCTGAAGAAAACACAATCTTGAAGGTAATTAAGAATTAAAATTTAATTTTAAATATACGACATTCAATTTCATATATATCATTTGAAAACTTTTTATAACCTTATAAACTCATTCCACCTCCAAAATACTAAACCTTAAACAATAATCAGTAAATTTAAGCCTAAATGCTTGATATTTTTGCTTGAAGAAAATATCTAAATTGATATTCTGTTTTAGATTTGTAGTATTTCCTATGTGTGTTTTATTATTATTTTAAATTACTTGCTTCACATTTTCTATCAATAATAAAGTTGTTTATCCAGTTATAAATTTTTTTATTAATTCATTATCTATTAATGATATATTCTCATAATTAAATTTTAATTTAAAATGAGAATAATTAATATTTAATAGTACTCTATTATGTTTTTATACAAATATTATCAAGTTATATGTTCATCATCAAGTTATATAATACATGTAAATTTTATACAAATATTTTTCTCAGCTCTATATTTAAAAACAAAAGTAACACGTTGCTATATTTTTCTCTAAAAATATATGAACTCTATTACATAATTATATACTGAAGCAAATCCACCTCTGTAATAGAATTTCTCTATTTTAGAACAAAATTTCTAGATGAATATATACATGAATTGGAAATAATCTTAATTGTTTAGGTAATAGAAAACGTTATAGATCAGAATTTTATCATCTAATTTTGAGGTAATGAAACTATTAATACCTTATAAAATTTTATTCACCTTTGATTCTTGTAGCCACAAAAATATATGTGCTTGATAAAAATTATGTTTCTCAATATCGATTGTATGAATAACTATTTACGAAAATAACTTGTATTAGTACATGTTGTAACAAACATGAAGAAGAAACAATCATTAAGAAGATTTTTTTTTTTAATTTCATTTCAAATATATATGATATTCAATATGAGGTATATAATTTGGAGTCTTGTTTCTCGCTTTGATGGTCTCATTGGAAGACGCATAAAACAAATTAGTTACATAATTATATATAACCTTTCTAATAAAAGAAGAAAAGGAACTAAATATTATCTTTACATCAGCTAAGAGAAAATTCATTCATATTTCTTTTTTTTTTAATTACTTACTTCATAAGTTATTTAGCTTGTACTATTATTTCTTGTTTAGAATTTCAGCTAATTATCAAATAATTATTTTTGGTTAATATTAAATAATCTTAAAATTACTATTTTTACAATTTGTATCACTACTATTTTTACAATTTTATTTTGTTAATTAAATAAATATTAATTAGTATCATGTGTAATAGTAACAAAATTCGTATCCCTACTATTATTTTGTTAATTAAATAAATATTAATTAGTATCATGTTCATCATCAAGTTATTATTTTAAATATTATTATCAGATAATTTTTTAAATTTCTCTTTTGGCTACAGCCTAAAACATATGATAATATCTCTTTTGTTTAGGATTTTAAAAAAAACTACTATCAAATATTATTTACGAATTTTCTTATAGGATTTTAGAAAAGGAAAATTAATATTACATAACTTTTTGCAGTTATACTTTTTTCTATGATTTATAAAAATAGAATAGAATTACTATCAAATAATTATTTTCAGTTAAAAAGTTTCTATTTACAAACTTTGTTTTTTCAATGCAAAGTTTCTATTTTTAAAATTTTCTATTCTTTTTGTAAGATATTATGTAATAGTAGTTTTCCTTTTTTTGAATCGTAAAAGATACTGTTAAAGAATAATTTATTAATAATTATTTTCTTTGTCTAAATCTATTTTAAATCTTAATCAAAAATCTATTATATTTTTGACACATGTCACAATCTTAAATTTTATTGACACATGTCGAAATCATGTTAATTAGTAACTTTGAAAAACCAAGCTTTTATAATAAGATGTAAAAGTAGATTATTGTTATGTTATTTTAGGAAAATAAAAATAAAACATATTATATATATTAATAAGTATATCTCATTTTAATAGATATTTCGTTTTATTATTTATGTAAATGTAGATTATTTTTGCTTATGTTTTTTTGGGAAAATATAAAGGAAAATAAAAGTAAAATATGTTATAAATATAAGTAAAAAAGAAACAAAATCAATTTTTAATAGCTGCAATTAGATAGTTGTAATTGAACATTGTAAAAATCATAGTGAGAATATCTAGCAACTAGCTTTATAATGACTTCTCAATTAGCTTTATAGTGATGTATATCTAACAACTGTAAAACTGAATTCCAAAGAGAAGGGTACCCTTTTACCGATTGAAGATTTTGTAATAGGTGGCAGTCAGCTGGATTCCTATACGATTAGGAAGAGTCGCAGTAAAGGCTGCGGAACTCATTTCTACTACGGGGGACCAGGGCCTCTCAGTTCTGCATCTGTTAGGGGGAAATCACTTGTCTATTATCTTTTTCTTTTTGTCATTTTACTTACTTGTCTAGTTTTATGAGTGAGTTTGTGTAATAAAAGCCGATACAACACATGTAGAAAAACCATGGCATTAGCTATCGATTGTAGTGATTTCTCAAGGATATATGTTTGAAATTTTCTATTGTCTGACTTGTCAGTAAATGTAAGGATCTCTCCAAGGTGAGGAAAGACCTAGTTCTCTGTTTTCCTGATTTAGTGTAAAAGATTCAAATGAAGATATCATGCATCAAAACTATGTGATAGTTCTTATTTGTTGCATTTTTATTACACTATAAAAATATAAATGCAATCTTAAATCATTTTCTCAAAATAAAAACAAAAAAAAAATAAAAAAAAACTCTTAAATCATATTATTAGGAACATGATGGCTTAGGGAGCACAACAACATCTTAAAGGAGCATTAGGAGAAGGAACTATACAAGCTCCGGTTGAAAATCCTTTCACAGCACAATCAGTCATGCACATATACATAAACATTTAGTGCAAAAGTATACTATTTGACCTTCTTGATATCTGCACCTTACACAAACCCACATAAAAATGATCTTTGGTAGTTCCACAGTTAACAATTACTATGTCTTTAAAATCACTGTAGCTCACTAAAAAGTAACTAAAGTGAAACGAAATTATGCGTTTGTTATTTCCCACTATAATATGAATTGTATAATATGTCTGCATTTTTCACTGTACCGACATACCTAATGCTCATTGTTTGTACATTTTCATTGATTAATTTAATATATCCGTTATAACAAAGTAGTCTTTATTTTGTTTCATTCATTAAAAAAATACTAGCAAAGTTTGTAACTCTTAAATCATTTAGCCATTGGGAGGATGATAGACATATTTTTCTATGAAAGACAATAACATTTTGAAGGAGTATTAGGAGCAGCAACTATACATTTTCCAGTTTCAAACCCAGCACAATCATTAAGCCACATATGCGGTTTGTAATTGTCCATACATAAAGCAATGCATTTAATGTATGTGTGTTTTTCGATCTCTCCACCTACGCAAACCACAAAACATATATAAACGGTGATTGGTTGAGATGTAGCTGTAAAAAAAAATTAATGTAGAATTTTATCTGTATAAATTTTGATGTAGTTATAGCAACTGTAGCTATAAGAATTAAATACAAAAAATTACAAAAATGAAAAGATATTCTTACAACAATATTTTTTCTTTACAACATATAAAATAGTGCTTTAGAAAACAAAGGTGCTACAGCCATTTTTTTAAAAAAAAATTAGATTTTATCTTTAAAAACTAGATAAAACATGATTGGTAACTTTGTGATTGTAGATGAAAATTAAAACTAAAGTTATCAGTTACATCCTAATCAATTTTGACTTTAACTTTAAAAACTAGATAAAGTATGATTAGTAACTTTTATGGTCTACAATTACAGTCTTTAACCATTATGTCTAAGAAAATAACTACAGTAAAATGATCTTTGTCAATTCTACAATTTCAACATACCTGAAGCCAATATGTTGTTGGTAAACATTAGAACTGTTAATATCACAGTTAGAGCATAAATCACCAAAAAATTTGTGATCACCATAAATTTTACTTTGTATAAATCGCACATTTTTCGTTTTTATTTTATTTTATTTTAAATTGATCTTCCATATTGATAAATATGGAATTAATGATATTTAATTAAATATTTGACCAATTAAGTTATTTTGTAAGTTTGGTCAAAGAAAATCTTTCACATCTTAATAGTAATCACATGCATGATGTAACGACCTGGAAATTTTAGAATTGTGCACATAGATTAAAAAAACATTTAATTTTTATTCATTTCTAAAACAAAAATATCGTTAATTATTTATCTAACCACAACTTAACCAATAATAAAATAGAAACTATAATTTCATTAGCTATTTAACATAAATTATTAATAAATTTTATATAGAAAAATGAAAACTTCAAATAATTTGGAATAGAAAAATTTCTCTAAAACGTCAAATATAAAAAAACTGGAGGGAGTAAGTAACTGATTCCTAGTTTCCTACAGCAGTTATGACATAGACATTTTTGTTGTTATAATAGTCACATGCAAATACTTTGAATCATACAAACCATTGGTTTCTTACTGCAACTATATATGATATAGTTTTACCTACAAAAAAAACTATGATATATACATTTCTGTTAGTATATAATAAGATTTTTTTAATTGTAGATAGAGTTGGATCCGGAGCTGCTTAAACAATTTGCTATTGGGGGCAAAGAGGCTGAAGTTTTGGAAAAGTCTTAAGATATCTTCAAGTGGTACCATAAGCAGGGAGATCACCAAATCTAATAGCAAAGTAAAGCCAAGTAGTTTTGATAAATCTGCTAAAAGAGAGGCGGCAATAATAAGCAATCCTCCAGATCCCCCAAGAAGAGAAAAGCCTGATCTGGAGCTAATGTGCAACAGTGACCAGAAAATTTTGATCATTTGCTTTCTTTTTTTTTTTTTTTGCTTTTCGAATTTGAAACTACAACCTGAACAGTTATCATAATATTTTATCACCACATATGAAAATGCGTACAGTGTTTCTGATCCTGTTGGGGGCATTCTACAGGCATTAATACAAAATGTTTCATTAAAGTCCATAGCTACATAAGTTTTTACTACAGTATAACTGCTTCACATCTCAGCAGCAAAAGACTTCCCACATCCACAGGTTTGTGTATATTATCTCAAAGTAACGTTTATGAATTCAAAGATTGTAAAAATCACTCAAAAACTTAAGCTCACACACAATAATCTCTACCCTCACCAGTTCATGGCACAACTCACCATCTTCTTATATAGAGACTATAGATAAACTCCTAACGCAATTAGACAAATCTTTTATTCCTAAACATATCTTGAATAGGAATATCCTAGCTTATCTTTATCTTAAACTTCAAGTTTATCTCCAACAGTGTAGCGCTAGGGTTCGAGAAAGAGAAGCCTCCACTGATTAAAGCATCGCTGTAATCAAGCTGCATTCCAAAATGGAATAGCATGCTCTTCGGAACACAAACTGGAAAAAGAAATGTGTGCAAGAAAAAAAAATTCTGAGATTTCATTTTACAGAAGGATAAACAATAGACTGCAAACAACAAATAGACTCAAGAGCTTGAAGTCTCAGAACAAGAGTCAGTCTAAATGACAAGAGCGAGGACTATCACAAGGCAGATAATACTAGTCTGATACAGTATAGTATGTCAATGATCCAAGCTGCACATCAGAAGAATCTGACAACATCTAGTCTAAAGCTATAAGGTCATAAATTATAGCCAATAGCTTCATCTTATGAATGTAACCAAATAACCGCAGCACTTTTTATTTGGATGCTAGTTTCAATACACCAAAACAGACATATTCATATGCAACATTGCCGGACAACATCATCAAACGACTAACTGATCTAACCTCTTGGACCTTATTGTATTAGAATAGAAGGATTATCCAAAATAAACCAAGGGGAAGAAACTTGCCTATAGGCTATAGCGAATCCTGAAGCTCTCCATCGTCGGTAGATTAGAGAGACTCTCTCGCCGCCGCCTCCGTTGTTAGTGTAAGGGTGGAAGAAGCCCACTGCGTGTTTCGTGTTCTTTCTTTCGTTGATGATGGAGAGTGTTAAGTTTAGTGATAAAAGTATCAGTGGTTCTTTTCTTATTACACGACAAAATCTGAAGAACTGTTTTTTTTCCTGTTCGTGTTTTGTTGGAGCTCTGTTTCGTTGTCTTCACGAATATTGTAGAAGAAAACACCCGTAACTATGATTGAGTTATAGTTGTCCCCCATATCTCTTGATTAGTTATAGTTTTTGGGGCTAAATCTTGAAAATGATGATGATCAAATATTTTAGTTGGTGGTGGAGAGAGAGTGAAGTGCGAAGTGTTTTAGTTTTCTTGGTCAGTGACTGTTTTTTTTTTTTGTCGCCGAAGAGCTATGATGAATAGTGGATGTGAAGGAGACAATTAAATTATTAAACATAACCTAATTAAATTATAATTTGGCTCTAAAGAACGCCAATATTATATATTTATAGATTTCTTAAAAAAAGTTGTCTCCATTAAAGTAGTAAATGCTAATAGTTTGGGTGTCTAGAGTCTCGATTGTGCTGGTGTGCTCAAGACTGGGTTGGAGTACACTAATAATGTATTAACTAGATTTTGACCCGCGCTTTAAAAGCGCGGATATATTTTTACCATTTTGAGAAAATATATTTAAATTAATTATTCAAACACAAAATTTTAAAAGTTGTTTTATTAATATTTAAAATGTTCTATTATAATGTTTGATTTTCATGTAATGTTTTCATATCCGATCCAGATCCATAGTTGAACCGGTACATCCGACAACTGTTATATAATCCAGTTAAGATTTAATTAAAAATTTACTAATTAAAAATTTAAGCAAACCGGTATATATCTTAAAACCCGCTATTAATCTGTATTATGATATATGTTGATCCGTCAAATAAACCCATAAAAACTGATAATATATTTTTAAAAATTTGTTAAATAACTCATATTTTTAATATTAAAAAATTGATTTTTTGTAATTTCTTTAATAAAAACTTTCTTGTCATTTGCAAAAAATGAAACAATGGTAATAGAAAAAAAAACACAATTTATTCATATGACAATATTAGTTTCTTTTCGTTATTAATAACCTATGAAAAGTTTACATTTTTACTCATTTTATATCTTAAAATTATTTTTAAAACAAATTGAATTAATATATCATTATTATGGATAAAATGACACAGTAAATAATAATTTTTAATTTTTAATCGCTAAATAATATGATGCACGAAAATATGATATTAAAATTAAATAGAAAATCATAATTTTCATAAAAGGAAAATTATTATTAATCACAAAAATAGGAAATATTATTAGTTACCATAAATATAGGAGATATTAAATTGCTTAGTTAATTAAGATTCTAAAAATAAATAGTGGTATTATCTTATAAATATGATAGAAATCTAGGGGTAGAATCCAAAATTTTAACAATAGGATCATGCTTTAATAGTATAGATGATACTTAAAGTTCTAATAACGTTATGTTACAAAAAAAAAAAAAAAGTTCTAATAACGTAATAAACTTTTGTGACAACGATGATATTGGAGGAGTTGGAAAAAGATCGAGGCTGTGTGCTCAAGGGTAGAACTTGAGTATGGTGGGTGTGGTTTTGTTTTCTTTCTAATTGTCTGTGGATGTTATTTGTTAAGTTAAAAAATGTTTTTAAGATAGGAATTATGATAAATAACTGCATTAATTTTTTAATTGGAAACGGAATTAAAGATGGGGCAACACATATGTTATCGAAAATGAGTACGCTAATTTCTGCAATGTTTTGGACTTTGGATGATTTTCATGGTTATTATCTTGGTTCAAATAAAACTTTATGAATGTCTTGATTTGCTGTAATAGCAGTGGCAAATGCTTGCATGTGTGTTTCAGGTCAATGATGAGATACTCTGAGCCGATTTAGTTTTAATTCATTTTTTTAATTCACAAAAATTTGGAATAAGTGATTTAGTTAAAAGATTTTTTTTTAAAAATGAAATTTCAAAGTTATATTAAAAACAATCTACATAAATCTGCTACACCAAAAATTAACAAAATAAAAAATTCTTTAAATTGTTTTTGTAATAATTTTTATTTTAATAACAAATGTAAAATATATACATAATATTGAAATAAAGTGAAATGATAGAACTAAAATAAATGTAAAAAAAAAAATTCGGACATAGAGTCTGATCCTATTAGAAGGTAAGACTTAAAGACTGCTTGACTAATAAGTAAATATTCACACCATCCGAACCAAAAATTTTACAGATACATACAACAATTTACAACTTTATAGTTTATTACTCTTATATTTTTTGAACTTGTATTATCAATAAGGTCAATTTTATTTGGACCGTTATAACTTTTTCTGATAGTCCAAAAACCTATTGATAAAAAACTCTCTATTTTATAGATCACTAGAATTTTTTTGTTTATATTTTGAACTTGTATTATCAATAAGTTTAATTTTATTTGGACCGTTATAACTTTTTCTGATTTTCCAAAAACCTATTGATAAAAAGGTCTCTATTTTATTAGACCACTAAAATTTTTTGTGTGACTATTTTTTATTTTATAAATATATAACTTATCATAAATGATTAAAATATATGACTTAAATTTTAGTTTTATATATTGCAAAAGTTTCCACGCTTGAGCGAAAATAAGACAATACTTTTATGAAGATCTCATGTAAATATATAGTCTAAGTGAAATCATAAACTGATATTTTATTTATTTTATGTGTTAATAATAAAGTGGAGTTTTTTTTTATCTTGTTGGGGCATTTTATGACACTTGTCTTTTTATCACCGGATGAAAGGTGTTTTTGATTTGGGCTTTGTTTTTTTTTATTTTGGTTTGTGTTTTCTTGGTTTTTCTACGGTGACAAACATGTCCAGATGTTAATAGGGTTGCTTCCTTCCGGTATCGGAGTTGGAAAGCTTCTCGCCTTGCCTTTTCAGCTCACCCCTTTTCAATGTTTCAGACTTTTACCATTAATCCTATCATTTATTGATGATTTCTCTTCAATCTTCGCAAATCTAATAAAAACTTGCCTTTCCACAATCCTATTTGGAAAAATATTCCACTTCTGTGATTGGAAGGGCTTTGGCTTGACGATTTCATTTGATCCTAAGAACCTGATATCTATACTATTATTTGCGAAGTGATTTTTCGCAACGGAGCTCTCACGTTAAAAGTTAGAGTGGTTAATAACGTTTATACCCTTAATGAATAAATTAAATTAATAATAATGATAAGAATTATCCATAATCTAAATATATATTTAAAAAAAAGAAAGATAATTCCTATATATATTGTTTTGTTATCCGCAAATTATATTTAATTAAACAATCAAAAACAGAAAAAACATAAATAAATATTTATAAAGTAAAATTTTTAATTGTATATAATTGAAAATATAAAATTTAAAATATTATAATACGTAATTATTTACAAATTAAAAGAATATAATAATATAATTTAACGATATATATTTGTGAAGTTATTTTCGCCTAAATAAATATTCATAAAGTAAAATTTTTAATTGTATATAACTGAAAATAAAAAATTATAATGCGTAATTATTTTCAAATTAAAAGATGCGACATGATTTTTCGCAACGGAGCTCTCACGTTAAAAGTTAGAATAGTTAATATCGTTTATACCCTAAATGAATAAATATATAAATCAGCCAATAATAAAAACAAATTTAAGATTTATTAGATTAGATAAATTATTTAAATTAGTAATAATGATAAGAATTATCCATAATCTAAATATATATTTAAAAATAAAAAAAGATAATCATATATATATTGTGTTGTTATCTGGAAAATATATTTAATAAAAAAATTCAAAAACATAAAAAACATAAATAAATATTTATAGAGGTAAAATTTTTGATTGTATATAATTAAAATATAAAATTTAAAATATTATAATACGTAATTATTACAAATTAAAAGAATATAATAATATAATATAACGATATATATTTGTGAAGTTAATTTCTGTCTCTGAACTCACACATTAAATTAAATTTATTTTTATATTTTATATAATTAAACCTTAAACATGAATTAATCATAATAAAATAAAAGATCATTTAAAAAGAAAGAAAATACATATTTGACAAAAATAAATTTTAAATATATTCTATTATTATCCAAACTAATAATATTCTTTATGTTAGATCAATTATTGAATATATAGTTATCGATTCAATTTTTTAAATTGAAAGATAGATTTCTATATTTTTATCAATTAAGAAGAAAGGAAATGGACTTTAGATTTTTTAAAGTTTAAAAGAAAAAATAGATTTTTTTTTAATTTGTATCATGTTAAAAAGTTCAATGTTTTAGGTTAAATTTTTGGATGTAAATAATCATTTATTTTGATTATTTTTAAATTGATTTAAAGATAATTAAGCCCGCATGTGCGGGCAAAACACCTAGTATTCAATTAATAAGCATATTATAAATCATCTCAAATAAGAGTATCATTCCAAATTTTATGATTATTTTCCTTAAGATTCATTTCAGATTCGAACTAGTAATAGCATATATTAGTTAAATAGTTGAGTGATTTAGCCCAATATACCAAAAGAAGAAGGTATTTAGGGATTTGCGGGAAAAAAGTAGTGATGGGGGGGAGGAGATAAAAGAGAAAAATAGGATATGAAACTAAATAAGAGGTTTTGTGTGTGTATGAAATGCAAATACTCTAAATAGTTAATAAAATAAAAAGAATTTGAGTCATGAGAAAGATGACAACTTAACTCATAATAGAGCTATATTTATATATATATATATATATAAATTTATGTTTTCATGTGACTATTATATATTTTAAATATGTTACCATTTTGTAATATAATTATATCATAGATATTAATTTTTATAAATTTATATTTGCATTTTATTTTAAATGTTCCATAGTTTATATTTTTCATCATATAATGAATTTCATATTATTTATATTTACAAATCATATTGTATGATGTAAATATGATCATTTAGTTACATATACATAATTGGTAGATGTACATATATTTTTCATAATTTATTTATCATACTTAAGTATTTATTGTTTAGTAAATAATAGACAAACTCTATTAAGCAAAAATATGATATGAATAATAAAACCAGTTAAAATATTTTAACACTGATATCAATGTTTGTAAACATACTCATTTGTAATATTGTTTTCCATGTTTCCAAAAAATTTCTATTGATATTTCAGTTTTAATAATATAGATTTATCAACTCTCGTTTTACAACTTCTCATTTTTTTCTCTTTTTACTTTTGTATTTCTTTTAAATTTTTGATTCTAAGAAATTGGCCCCATAACTGCTGGTGCTGTTAAATGCTGCCAAGATACTTTGAACCCACATGTTCATGCTGTAGTAAACAAGATTTGGGGCATGAGTTGTAAGATTACTTGCAAGAAGGTTGGAGAGACATCTTTTATGTTCCATATCTCTCACCGACCCACTCGTCAATGGGTCATTCATAGAGAAATTTAGCATATTGATGATTACTTACTCTTTGTAAATCTGTGGATTTCAGAAAGATCTTTCAATATTCCAGAAATCTCCACTCTTCTAGTTTGAGTCCTTTGGAAGAACATACCCGATTGTTGCTACTACAGATTAGTTTATGTTTTAAATTTAAAGCTTTTAGTTAAAAAATAAAAGAACAACATTAACAGGCCCGATCTATATGCTTGTGGTTCAGAAAATAAAATCTTGCAAAGTTAAAACGTTCCAACGGCGACATCACTTCTGCTACTCTCTCTTTGTGGAGTTTCATGCGCCAGTCCAGTCTTGACCTTTCAGGTAAGAATTAATGACTAATTTTAACTAGGAGATCAAACTTGATTTTGCGTAACTTTACATATTTATTTGTTTTTCTTGAAATATATTAGAGTTCGGACTGATATGTTATTGACTGTGTAAAGAAAATGGACAAACTTTACATATTTATTTGTTTTTCTTGAAACATATTAGAGTTCGGACTGATATGTTATTGACTGTGTTAAGAAAATGGACCAACCATCCATAACGAGCTTGACTATGTTAATATCTATGAATTTTTACTTAATATTTTACATATGTTTCCTCAGAATTTGCTTCTTTTTTTTTAAAAAAAAAATTGCTTTTATTTATATTTATTATTTCTAGATAAATCTATATATACTATTATTTGTTAAATGAAATATTTCATTCGATTTCTCACGTTAAAAGTTAGAATGACTAAAATCATTGTTCCCTTAATGAATAATAATTTTTTTAATATATAATTAATCAGATATTAAAAACGAATTTCCAAATAATCTGATAGTTCTCATTATCTAAAGTAGTTTATATATTGTTAGAAAATTATTAGCAACCTTGATGAATAGTTAGTTCTTTTAATATATAACTAATCAGATATAAAAACGAATTATTGTTGAGTTTAATGAATAACTAGTGGACAATGGATATTTAACACGGTGTTAAATTCAGACACTAATTATTCATTAAAAACAAGGATTTTAATCATTCTAACTTTTAACTCGATATTAGAATGAGAAAATTCTCTTCACAAATAATAGTATAAAATATATTTATCTAAAAATAATAAATAAAAATAAAAGTAAATTTAAAAAAATAATAAGGGCAGTTTATGCGGAAACATATGTATTGATCTGAGGAAATCTCATGTTTACCTATTTTCCTGCTAATTGATCTTCCACATGTACAAATTTCTTGTGAATTTGGTCAAAGAGAATATGATCAAATTATAAAATTCTTGACAAACTATGAGATCAGGAACTCATAAAAGCAATTGATTACTTGTTGCAGTTCCGTGAATTTATCTTCCAAATTTACAAGCAATTCCATGAATTACAAAGAGGTCACAACGTAGTGGCTCCGTTCCATGCCTCATTTTATAGGAAACCTCAAAGCGGTTTTATTTCATTATATTCCATCCATATCTTAATTCCATTCATTTAATATTTCTTTGGTGTCATTGACATAAGAGATGTCGTTTCTAATTTATCTCTTTCTATTTCTATATATGGAAAGTTGCAAAATCATCATATAATAATACACTTTCTATTGGTCTTTCTTCTCTTATGATATTTCACTTTGTTTAGTTTCAGAGAGTTCCTTGATTGAGTCTCTTCCGTTGATGGCTCTGATAAGAATGTGAGCGTCTGACTTGAGTATGATATTTGTAAAGCCCTGAACTTGAACATGGAGTGTAGCTTCCTGAGGGTGTCTGCTTGTTGAATAGAGCTTGTACTTCAGGCCGCAGTGAACATAATTTGAGCTAGAAGTTAATCCTCTCGATTCCAAATTCTCTCCTAGAGGCATGGCCCCATTAACAATCTTCCATAGGAAGACACGTAGCTTAGGAGGAATTGGTAGTGTCCAGATGTCTGCAATCCAGTCACAGTTAGTCCGAGTAGGAGTGAGCGTTTGCTAAGTTATCATGTAGCTCTCTCTACTGCTGTAGAATATTGACCAGTCTTGGAAGGAGTCCAACAGTGTCTATGAGGAGCTGCTTGCTTTGATGCACAATATAGAAGGCGCTTCAATAGTAAAAGGTTTGTGCTACAAAGTTCTCTGTTCCCATTGCTCGCCCCGGAACAAACCCAAATTGATTTTCAGCTATGATCATGGCAAGAACTGGTTGCAGTCTTCTTGTGATAATCTTTGACACTATCTTGTAGTACACATTACATACATAAAGGAAATATCAAATTTTTTTGTGTTTAAAAAATAAATATCAAATTTGGTTCTGATCATCACAGATGAAAATGCTTAAGAGTGTTTCTGATTGGGTTGGAGGTAATCTCGACAGCCATAATACAGAACGTTTCATTAGCTATAAGTAACTACATATGTTGTTTCACATATCGGCAGCAAAAGACTTTCCACAACCACAGGTTTGTGTAGCGTTAGGGTTCGAGAAAGAGAAGCCTCCACCGATCAAAGCATCACTGTAATCAAGCTGCATTCCGAAAAGGAAGAGCATGCTCTTCGGATCACAAACTGCAAAAAATAAAATGTTTGCAAAAGAAAAACCTGAGTTTTGGCTTTGACTGCAAACAACAAATACACTCAAGAAGCGAGGACTATCACAAGGCATATCATACTAGTCTGATCAATGATCCAAGCTGCACATCAGAAGTATCTACTGACCTTCACCATCATACTTGACGACATACAGTCTAAAACTATAATATGTTCTGAAAATATAGCCAAATAACTTCATCTTTTGAATGTCACTCAGACCTCAGGACTTTTTATTTGGATGCATGCATCAATACACCAACGCAGACATTCATATGCAACATGACGTGTCTACATCATCAAACCACTAACTGATCCAAACTCTTGGGACCTTATTAAGGATTATCCAAAATAAACTTACTTATAGTGAATCCTTGGTACTCAATGGTGGAATCATCTGGTCTCGCGTTGGCTCTGTTCTCAAAGTCCATGGTGTAAGACATCCCCGAGCAACCTCCTTGCTTGACACCAATCCTCAAGCACAGATCTTCCCCCCGTTCTGATCTCATCTTATTCAGATGCCTAAGTGCACCATCCGTCAATGATATCGCTGGCTTAAGCCCCTCCATTGCAGGTGCCACTGATAAATTCAAAAAAAAAGATTCTCGTGAACTCAGTACACTTCTGAATACACAAACACGCAAATATATTCTCACTGAGGTGACATATATACATCACAGAGATCATCTCTACCGATTTTAGAATTCATAGACATAAGCAACCTAACAAGTTATCAATTTCAAAACCAAAGATTCTACCTTTATTTATTAAGATCGTAAAAGCATAACAGAGAAACATTGCAGGAAGAATAAAAATCTCTAAGCAAATCAAAACAATTACATATAAAATCGATACTTTCTAAGCAAATCAAAACAATAACAAATAAAAATGGACACTTTCTTAAAGCAGAGTACTTTCGTGAATCAAATCGAACCTGAAGCTGAACTGGACCGAACATAGAGACGGCTTCTCCTATTGAGATTCACGAATGACGAAGAACGAGGAAATGAAATAGAATTACACGGAGCCACATAACGAAAACTCGTGGAAGAGATCCTTAGCTGAAGAAACGTTGGATTCGAATTCGTGATTCCAGCGAACGCCGCCATCACGGATCAAAATCGAACGAGCTGAAGAGGAGGAAGGAAAACGTGTCAATACAACCAATAACAGATAGTTATTTTAAGTCCACATGTTTTTTTATTTATTTTCATGTTAACAACCCCAAAGTAGATACACTTCAACTTGATGATCATATCAAGTTACCTTGTCTCAATCTCGAGACTATCGGGTCATTAATTTAAACCCGGTTTCAAGTTGGGTTAAACCCACGCGCATAGCGCGAATTAAACTAACTTCATCTTCATCTTCTTTCTCTTCTTCCTCTTCTCCAATTCGCCGCTCCAGTCTCCTATTAGGTTCTCAAAGCTGTAAAGTTCGCGCCTTTTATGGCGTCGTCTTCCGCGAGCTCTCTCCATCTCCACTCTCTCCCAAAAACTTCTTCCGGGTCACGATTCGAATCGCAACGCCGGTCCGTTTCTAGCCACCGACTGTTCGCTTCTCCGGTGGTGTTTCTTCAAAAAAGTCCTAAACTTTCGGCGATCAGAGCTTCATCAGAGGGAAGCTCGAGGCGTAGGGTTTACAAGGAGTCACAGGCATCAGCTAGTGGGTTTCCTAATGCTAAATTTCAGCAGATTGCTTCTTCCGTATTGCCCGTTGGCTCATTTGTTGTCGTCACTTTCGGTAATGCATTTAAAGTATTGATTTTTTTTATGGCCCTATCTTGTAACTAATTTGTTTTATTTTAGCTGACAGTTTTGTGGAAAGTGGTTGAGAAGTTTATGTCTCCAAAGTCGTCTCCGAAGAGTTCTGTTGGAGAAGGGAAAGGTTCAACACAGGGAGTGAAATGGTCGTTTGGTGCTGGTACTAATCTGTTACAAGGGTTTTCTGAAAAGGTTGATAGGGAGGCTAAGCAGAGGCTTAATGAGTTTGCAAAAGAACTTAGAGCGTTCAGAAGTGTTGACATGTCAGGTGCATTGACTTGTTTGTTTTAAAGAGATATGGTTGAGGTTGATAATACTTAATGTAGCTCACTATTGAGTATTATGTTGCAGGATGCAACTTTGGAGATGAAGGCTTATTCTTTTTAGCTGAAAGTCTTGGGTATAATCAGGTTAAAGCTCTCTCTCTCTCTTTCACATCTTTTATCTGCCAACTTCATTAGCGTCATGATCTTCTTATGTTGATTGAGTATCTATTCTCATATGGTGTTTCAGACTTTAGAGGATGTCAGTTTTTCTGCAAATGGGATTACAGCTGCAGGAGTTAAAGCCTTTGATGGTGTTCTTCAGTCAAATATTATGTTGAAGGTTCTTAACCTCTCTGGAAACCCTATCGGTGATGAAGGAGTTAAGGTTAGTGGAATTACTAGCACTAAGCTTCAATAATCACACAGAGCTTAGTCTCCACGTTTATATTTCTTTCTGTGATATGGTTTTCTTTTATTTTGTAATGAACAGACTTTATGTGCTACATTGATGGAAAATTCTAGCATCGAGATACTTCAGCTAAACAGTACTGATTTAGGAGACGAGGTTTGTCTAAGCACATGTTGTATTTTACATGATCTATCTCTTTACTTAGTCGCAATAGTTTTTATTATGTTTCATGCTCCTAAATACTTTCAGTGTTCCTGTGCAGGGTGCGAAAGAAATTGCAGAGTTGTTGAAGAGAAATTCTACCTTGAGGGTTATTGAGCTAAACAATAACATGATTGACTATTCTGTAAGTTTTTTATTCCATCCATGTAATTTTTCTGTATCGCAAAACTAAGCATCCATGTTTATGAATTGAATCTGGTGTGTGTGTTCTCCCCTTTGAAATGGAGGTAGGGATTCACAAGTCTCGCTGGGGCTCTTCCTGAGAATAATACAATACGAAATTTACATCTCAAGTGAGTTTAAGATCGTAGATAGATATTTTTGTAATTCATTTTATTATATATTTTGTCTATAGTTCATATCCCTGACTTGCTGATTTATGGATGGTATGTTTCAGTGGAAACTATGGTGGTGCTTTGGGTGCCAATGCTTTAGCTAAAGGACTTGAGGGTAACAAGTCTTTACGGGTACAGATACTCCTCATTTCTCTTTCTATGTATGCCATTTGTATATAACGAGAAACAATTGAAGGAAACAAAGAGTTAATTTGTTAAAGCCATTGGCCATTCTACTCTGCAGGAAATTCATTTGCATGGAAACTCCATCGGAGATGAAGGGATTCGTGCTTTGATGGCTGGTCTATCTTCCCACAAAGGTTTTTTTTGTTTGTTTCAGCTGTTTCAATTGAACACTCTTCATATCATATGTCAAGATTAACTCTTTATTACCTCTACTTGTGTGCAGGGAAACTGGCTCTACTTGACCTCGGTAACAACTCAATCACCGCAAAGGGTGCCTTCTATGTAGCAGAATACATCAAGAGAAGTAAGAGCTTGGTTTGGTTGAATCTGTACATGAATGATATAGGCGATGAGGTATACTATTTACACATCCAGTTTATTTATAACCATGTTTTTTATATGCTCTGGTTGTGTATATTAATGATTTCTCAATGGGTTCAGGGAGCTGAAAAGGTTGCAGATGCTCTGAAGCAAAACCGTTCAATTGCAACCATTGACATTGTGAGAAATGACCATCTTCTTCTCCAGTCTCCCTAAGTTTAATCGGGCTATTTGTGAATGTTAATGCAAACTTTCTTGAAAAAAAATAGGGTGGAAATAACATCCACGCAGATGGAGTTAATGCTATAGCTCAAGCTCTGAAAGATAATTCAATTGTTACGACGGTCAGTATATTTTTACTTACTTTTTTACTTGGAACATGGAAGATAGTGATAGGACCATTCTCATTATTTCCTCAGTTAGAGGTTGGTTATAATCCCATAGGACCCGACGGAGCTAAAGCATTATCCGAGATTCTCAAGTTCCATGGAAATGTGAAGACGCTCAAACTTGGTTGGTGCCAGGTAAAGCCTCTGCCCTTAATTATATTTCTTCACAAATACTTATCTTTGTTATATCATTGCTGGCTTTCATTCACATGTTGTGCAGATAGCTGCTAAGGGTGCTGAATACGTTGCAGACATGTTGAGATATAACAACACAATCTCGGTTTTGGACTTGCGGGCAAATGGACTTAGAGATGAGGTTCCTGCAAACATATTATATTCAAGCTTGTTTTGCATATATACGAAGGGTATTCTTTTCATAATTGATGCGTTATTATTATACGTCAGGGCGCTTCCTGCTTAGCTCGGAGCTTAAAAGTAGTTAATGAAGCTCTAACATCTGTGGATCTAGGATTCAATGAAATACGGGTAAGAAAAAGAAACTAAACTAATTTTGTTCTTCAGCACTGTGTCTTCATATAAAACCTTGTAAGCCGAATGATCTTATTATTCTGTTTTGTGTGAAGGATGATGGAGCATTCGCCATTGCTCAAGCTCTAAAAGCTAATGAAGATGTCACAGTTACATCGATTAACCTGGGGAACAACTTCATCACCAAGTTTGGACAGGTAAGAACATATACATCTCCTTGTTAATTGATTTTGGTTGCTTTAGCCCTTCTATTTTTTTTGTACAGAGTGCTCTAACGGATGCTAGAGACCATGTTCTTGAGATGACTGAAAAGGAAGTAGAGATTTTCTTCTAGAGAAAGAGAGAGAGACCATTGAAGTGAAGTTTTGCACCTTTAGTTGTTACATTCTTTATTGAGGTGTTGAATGCCTTCAAACGAGAAATTGGAAACAAAATTTGTTCTGTTGTTTGGTTAGTTTACGGATTGAATATTTTATATCAAAGAAGAGTTTCAGTCTGGTTTATATCCGGTTTTGAAGTGGTTTCTGGTTATGAGTCCGGTTTTGCTATTGATGATTAAACTAATTACACGTGTCATACGACGGGCTGTCAAGTGTGGGAAATAAAGTCCCATATCGGAAAGACGGAGAATATATGACTTCTTTATATATGTTTAGAAAGCAGTGTTGGTCACGACCTTACTTGAACAGGATCTGTTCTATAGGGAGTACCTCTGTATCCTTGATTTCTAAGGAGACAGACCTTAAAAACCTGATGATGAATAATGACCGTGCGATTTGAGTGTGATTAACGGTTAAGATTGTCTTCGGACACTCCGGGCTGTAGAGGATCGCTACCTAGTCTGGCTTGTCCTTACTAGGGTGGTCGCACGGTTGTCTGATAGGTTCCCAATCTTTTTTTTTCTCCTTCTTCCCTCATATCTTTTAATTTCTTACATTTTCACCCCTAAACTTTGCTTACATATTTAAAAACTTTTTTTTAATTTGACCCTACTATTTTCACTTCTCAAATTGAAACCTCCGCTTAAACCCTCAGGTAGGAAAAGATAAGGTTCAGAGAGTGAAGAAGCGAAAGTGTGGAAAATGGCTTCTTTAAACGTAGCTCTTTTATCTTCTCGGCTTCAATTCCATTCATCTTCCATCCGTTGTGCTCTTCCAACAATCTTCAATCTCTCTTCACCAGCTGAGAGTTCGTGCGTTATCAAACCGACTCACTTTATTAAACGGCGTTTGAGAGCTAAATCGACGAACTTTTCTCTTTCTACCTTGCCACGGAGAGGAGGGTTCGTATGCAGAGCTGCGGAGTATAAGTTCCCGGATCCCATACCCGAATTCGCCGAAGCTGTGAGCTGATTTTTAACTTCTTCTTCTTCTGTTCGTACTTAATTTTGATGGGTTGTGTCATTAGATGGCTGAATTTAATTGATGGGTGGTGGTGGTACAGGAGACAAAGAAATTTAGGGACCATATGACAAAGAAACTATCAAAGAGGGATCTTTTTGAAGACTCTGTTGATGAGATTGTCGGAGTCTGCACTGAGGTATATCTCACAATCTTCTCGCTTTCCTTTCTATGTGAGATTATATGTTGAATTGTTGTGTTTGAAACCCATTCATGGAACTCAGAAGTGGTGTCTTTTTTTTTTTACTATTTTTCTTGTGGCATATATACACAGAGATTAAGAGAATGACAATGCTACAAAATCGCCTTTTGTTTGTTCCTGAACTTGAATTTGCATGGTTAGGAAATGGTCTTTTGCAATTGCTATGATGTTTTATGATTGACATCTCTTTTGTGTGTAGATTTGTGTGTGTGTGCAGCATTTTTCGGAAACTTATGAATCCGTTTAAACCTATATTGAATAGGATTATGTGACTCTATTTAGAATGAGGAGCGGTTTTCTGTTTAAACCTATCTAAAAAGTTCATAAAAAAAAAGTTAGTATGGTTGTCACTTTACCAGTTAGCACCTCGGATCCAGACCTCTCCAAGATAGTTTGGTCTTGGTGCGAGATATCAAATGTAATAAGTTCGTTCTGTGTTATTGGTTTCTAAGGCTTTTTGTAAAAACTCTCAAGTATTCTGTTTTGCGCCATGGTGGTTGTTGACAGATCTTTGAGACGTTCTTGCGTAGCGAGTATGGAGGACCTGGAACACTCTTGGTCATACCCTTCATCGACATGGCTGATACTCTTAATGAAAGGGAACTGCCTGGAGGTCCACAAGCCGCACGTGCAGCTATCAAATGGGCTCAGGATCATGTAGACAAGGACTGGAAAGAATGGACCGGCACTGATTAGTAACACCCGAACCTCAAATCATCAACTCATAGTTCAGCAGTCATGTATCAGATAATAGATTGTCATTGTAAAACTCTGTATTTTCCAGATTTCAGTATTTTATCACCTCTCTTATATAATCGTTGGTATCCTCATCTGTTTCCCAAGGTGATTAGTGTATGGTTGAGTGGATTCTTCTGATGTACCAAATAAGAATTGAAGATACCTAAGATCTGTTTGTTGTAAACTTGAAATGATTCAAGATTAATATGGTTCATGCTGTGAACAAAGCTAATTATATTTGTTCCAATAACCAAATTGGGTCATACAAAACGGTGGAGACAAATGATGAGACAGCCAGGACGAATTGGGACGAAATAATGATGTTCCCATGATAGTTCCAAGTAGCTCAACACTAATGGTTGACTTTTCCTCTGAATAATTAGTTCGTGACTTCGTGTTAATTATATAGTTTCCCTCTGAATGAATAAGAGTGACAAAGAACATGCATCATATTACAGAAAACAAAACGAATCCATAATTGATGAATGGTGGACTTTGACTTTTTTTTTTTTTTAAATGGGTCCAGAATGCAACCGGCCATTGTTCCCAAGTATTATAACAACTCCTCACAATCGACAACCCATAACTGATAAATTAAAGATAACCTGAACATATCCGTATTTAAAGCATCTTCACTCTCAGGTAATAAGATTCCAAAACTAAAAGACTATCACCATCAATCATTAAATTAGAAAATGAATTGAAGGTGACGAAACTTCCACATATAGGCAATCATTCGAATTTGTAACGGGTAATGCCAAAACTAATGATTAATGGTTATCTTTGCGTAAGGACTATGAACAATATTGCCTTCTACAATTCAAAGAAGGGTAGAAAACATCATCTTATTTGCACATTTTCCTTGAGAATAGAGTACAAGAGCAGAAAACTTATACATAAAAAGATTATATTCATGTATACTTTATACTTTTTCATATCAATTCCGTACGAGTTATCAGATAAGATGGCATCGGTTACCGTAAACATAGCACCAATCAATCTTTAATACCGCATTAAATACTTTAGTTTATGAAAATAATGAAAAATTAGAACGAGGAAATATCCCAACTCCTAGAAGTCCCTTACACATGGGTCGTACAAATTGTCGGCAGCCTCCATGCACGTAACTTCACGATCACGTGGATCTTCATACACTCCATGCCCACGTGTCGATCTCTCAGCTCATATAAACCGATCTACGAAGCAACCTGTTCCTCGTTTACGATGGATCTCACGTGGCACACTGTCAATGGTCAGGGTTTCCAAGAAAAACACCCAATAGTAAAGCGCCACGCGTCTAACTAGTTGAAACGCTTGCCAACTGTTTATATATTTACGCCTACTTTCTCGATCTAAAGTCGAAAACAAACACAAGCATCCAAAAGTTTGAATCACAAGTCATATAGACAAATATGATCCACAATAAAACTGGGTCAAGTCGCCGGATCCTGACATTTCCGGCTGTGCAACCATGCAAATCAATCTCCATAACCACGCTACTCGACTCACTGATTCAACTCGCCGGCGACATCGTCACGTTCAAGCAGAAACACTTCTCCAGCAACAAACAAACCTTCCAAAAAACCATCAGGCAGATCCAAAACCTAGCTATCGTCTTGGAAGAGATCCGGATCCGAGTCGGGTCCCCAAGACGCTACTTTCCCCACTCAACCGCCGTCTCGAGCCTCTCGGAAATCCACGTCATCCTCCAGAAGCTCAAGTTCCTTCTAGAAGACTGCACAAGAGACGGAGCTAGAATATTTATGCTTATGAGCTCAGATCAAGTCTCGGACCATCTTCGTGTCCTGACTCAGTCCATTTCCACTAGCCTCAGCACGTTTCCTGGCTCATTCGTTGACTTACCGAGCGAAGTCAACGAGGTGATTGACCTAGTGGTGCAACAAGCCCGTAAACACGTAGTCCGACCCGACTCAGACGATAAAAGGGTTATAACTTCGGTTAATAGAGTCCTTTCTCTGTTTGAGAACAGAGTGACCCCTGATCCGGATGAAATAAATCGGATCTTGGATCACGTAGGGATCCGAACGTGGGGAGATTGCGTTAAGGAGATCAACTTTCTCGGAGAAGAGATAGAGGCGGAGCGGTTAGAGAATAAGAAGATGAATAATAGTAACGCTAGAGTCGAGCTTCTCAGCAGCTTGATGGGATTCATATGTTATTGCAGATGCGTGACACTTAAACGTATCGATAGAGATCATCGTGAGGACCGTGTCCATGAAGACTTGATACGAGGATTAAAAGTTGAGGATCTTCTTTGTCCGATCTCTCTAGAGATCATGACGGATCCTGTGGTCATAGAAACAGGGCACACGTACGATCGGAGCTCCATCACCAAATGGTTCGGATCCGGGAACATCACGTGCCCCAAAACCGGAAAGATTCTGACCAGTACCGAGTTGGTTGACAACGTTTCCGTGAGTCAAGTAATTCAAAAGCACTGTAAAGCAAACGGCGTCGTTTTGGCAATAAACGGTCGGAAAAGAAAAAGTCACGGTGACATGGCGCCGGAGAGTTTAGCTGCGAAAGGAGCGGGGAGACTCATCGCGAGGTTTCTCACTACAGAGCTAACAAACGGCGACGAAGAGGTGATTTACAGAGCTCTTAGAGAGATCCGTGTTTTGACCAAGACAGGTAGTTTTAATAGATCTTGTCTGGTCGAAGCTGGTTGTGTGAGTCCGCTTTTAAACCTTCTGACTTCAGAAGACTCAAAGATTCAAGAGAACGCAATGGCTGGGATTTTGAATCTCTCTAAACACGTTGATGGCAAAGGTGAGATCGTAGGAGAAGGGTTAGGGCTCATAGTGGAGATTCTCAACGAAGGAGCTAAAACAGAGACGAGACTATACGCTGCTTCTACTCTGTTTTATCTTTCTTCCGTTCAAGATTACAGCTTATTAATCGGGGAAAACGCAAATGCGATTCCTGGACTGATGAGAATCGTCAAAGGGGAAGAGTATGGAGATTCCGCGAAACGCAACGCGTTGCTTGCGGTTATGGGTTTGCTGATGCAATCAGAGAACCACTGGCGTGTCCTCGCCGCTGGAGCTGTTCCCTCTCTTCTTGATCTGCTGAGAGATGAGGCAACGGGGGAAGAGCTCACGGCGGATTGCTTAGCGACGCTGGCGAAGTTGGCTGAGTATCCCGACGGGACGATTGGTGTGATCCGTCGCGGAGGGTTGAAACTCGCGGTGAAGATTTTGTGTTCGTCGGGAGTCTCGCATGCGGTGAAACAGCACTGTGTTGCTCTGGTTTTGAACTTGTGTCTTAACGGCGGGAGAGACGTCGTTGGGGCTCTTGTGAAGGACTCGGTGGTTATGGGGTCGCTTTACACGGTGTTAGGTAACGGCGAGTGTGGAGGGAGCAAGAAAGCTAGTGCGCTTATCAGGATGATTCATGAGTACCAGGAGAGGAAAACCGGTTCGGTTGAACCGAGTTTTCAAGGACGGTTCATCCACGCATGGTGATTTTTTGGTACTTAACTCTTGAATATTTGAAAGGGTTATTTACCAAAAGAAAAAAAAAATCAATTATTTAGGTTGTATTTATTTATTTTCATACGTAAAGGGGTTTGGTATTTTATTAGCTCAGAGGTATATTTAAAAATCCAAAGAGCTAATTGGGGGATTGAAATGAGCTTCTGTTTTTTTTAAGAAGAAGCTATATGTCCATAATGTAATTACTATATTTTACTGGAAATAAATGAATTTTCATACAAAAGCTATTTCAGTGGAGTGGAGAAAATTGGAGGGGAATTGCTCAAATTATCATCAAATTTATTCAATTTAAATTTATCAGTGGATGGTATAAAATTTAAATTTATCAGTGAATGATATACAATCTATACTATTATTTGCAAAGTGATTTTTCGCAACGGAGCTCCCACATTAAAAGTTGGAGTGGTTAATATCGTTTATACCCTTAATGAATAAAATATATAAATCAGCCCAAAATAAAAAAAAATGAATATATATTTTTTGATTAGATAAATGATTTAAATTAATAATAATGATAATAATTATCCATAATCTATATGTATATTTAAAAATAAAATAAAAAGATAATTCATATATATATTATTTTGTTATCAGAAAAATATATTTAATTAATATATAGTCAACCATAAATTAGAAACAAATTTCACTGATTTGATGACTATTATTATCTAAAAATAGTTGATATTAATAAACCATAAACCCTTAATGACAAAGCAAAACATAAACTTAATGACTAACTGGATTTATTACTATATAATGATTAATTAGATCTATCTATACTATTATTTGCGAATTGATTTTTCGCAACGGAGCTCCCATGTTAAAAGTTGGAGTGATTAATATCGTTTATACCCTTAATGAATAAAATATATAAATCAGCCCAAAATAAAAAAAAATATATTTTTTGATTAGATAAATGATTTAAATTAATAATAGTGATAAGAGTTATCCATAATCTAGATGTATATTTAAAAATAAAATAAAAAGATAATTCATATATATATATTATGTTGTTATCAGAAAAATATATTTAATTAATATATAATCAACCATAAATTATAAATAAATTTCACTAATTTGATGACTATTATTATCTAAAAATAGATGATATTAATAAACCATAAACCCTTAATGACAAAGCAAAACGTAAACTTAATGACTAACTGGATTTATTACTATACTAGTATTAATCCCATGCTTTGCATGGGCATATTTATGCTTGCGAATATCATATTTTGATTAGCTAAAATAGACATGTATAAATTAACTTTGTTTTAACAGAATGAAATGCATAAAAAAAATTAAAACTCTCATCATTAATTAATCACAAACATTTATTAAGTTTGTATTGTTGCAAAAAAAAATGACATTGATGATCTTAAACAGTGTTGAAAATATGAATATTAATTTAAAGCTTTCATGTTTTACTTTGTTTTGTTCTTTTATTCTTTTATCAACAATCTATGTTTTTACGTATTGCATCTATTAACTCATTAAGCATCCTCATCTACAACCGAAAATAATATTACAAACCCAATGAAACAGTAAAAACCAGCATGGATTAGAGAAATATCATCTCACAAAAACAAATTTAGAAGTAATACTCACAATAACGTAATGGAAAATACTTATATTATTAAAGTTTTTAATTTGAGAATATGTGATCTTTTTTCTTTTGTTAAAGAGAATATGTGATCTTTATTTTGTTAAAGATAATATGTGATCGTCACTATTTAATGTATGTTACTATACCTTTTGAATACATATGACCAAAGTTATACGGTCACGACAGATTATATATTTGACATGTTAATTTGAAATTCATAGTAAAATATTTATAAACATAAGTGGATAGTTGCACAGTATTTTGAAGAACACGTAATGTTTTTTCCATGTTTCAGATCTTTTTCTGGAAAATATGTTTCGTTCTCTAAAGTTAATAATTTAATATGCATAAATATATTTAAGTAGAAACACAAAGAGTATTTACCTTTTGTTAAAAACCCTTCTTCTGATTCTACCAACGTGTGCATCAGTATTCATGGGTGACATCTATCTTCCTCATCTTTCTTTCTCTTTCTTCTCATAATAAAGTTTCTTGTTCAAGTCGAATCTACAGCTATTTGGATCACCATGTACTCTATTTCTCGAACTTTCATAGTCATAAACTGGTTCCAATAAAGTAATGTCATGCTCCGCCATAGTCAACGAAACTGTGCAAAAGAGGTAGATAGCGTGATGGGGAAATATAGGTTGTTGAGATTTATACTTAGAAATTGATCTCAGAACTGATCGAGATTCAATATGACCTCAACTAAAAATTATGATATTGAAATTGATGAAAGAGAAAAGATCTTTCACATTCTGTTTCTTGACTGATCGGGGTTTCTCTGATATTTTAACTGAACTAAGAGAAATTTGTATAACTTATAAGAGATTGGAAAAATAATCGTGGGCAAGAAAAGATCGTGTGTACTTTTAAGTAACTGTCATACGAATCATGCTTTTCTCTTTTAGTAATTATCTTGTTTTCATTGATATTTTTTGAAAAAGAAATTTGCACATTTCTTACGTGGCAGAATATGATTCGCCAAGCGACTTGCGATTTAGTATATAAGGGATAATGACTAATTAGATCTATCTATACTATTATTTGCGAAGTAATTTTTCGCAAGGGAGCTCCTACGTTAAAAGTTGGAGTGATTAATATCGTTTATACCCTTAATGAATAAAATATATAAATCATCCCAAAATAAAAAAATGAATATATATTTTTTGATTAGATAAATGATTTAAATTAATAATAATGATAATAATTATCCATAATCTAGATGTATATTTAAAAATAAAATAAAAAGATAATTCATATATATATATATTATGTTGTTATCAGAAAAAATATATTTAATTAATATATAATCAACCATAAATTATAAATAAATTTCACTAATTTGATGACTATTATTATCTAAAAATAGTTGATATTAATAAACAATAAACCCTTAATGACAAAGCAAAACGTAAACTTAATGACTAATTGGATTTATTACTATATAATGACTAATTAGATCTATTACTATTTAATAGTTATAAACAAATCTTATTTGTCATGTTTCTTATGATTTAATGATTATCATTATCTAGACTAATGATTATAATAAATCTAATTATTTATTATATAGTAATAAATCTAATTAGTCATTAAGTTTATGTTTGCTTTCCCATTAAGGATAGTAAATCTAATTGTCATGTTCTTATGATTTTTACTACCCTTAATGAAAAAGCAAACATAAACTTATTGACTAATTAGATTTGTTACTATATAATGACTAATTATTATTACTATTTGACCAAAAACAGATTTATTACTATATAATAATTAAAATTTTCAATCTATACTATTATTTGCGAAGTGATTTTTCGCAACGAAGCTCTCACGTTAAAAGTTAGAGTGGTTAATATCGATATTACCCTTAATGAATAAATATATAAATCAGCCAATAATAAAAACGAATTTAATATTTATTTGACTAGGAAAATGATTTAAATTAATAATAATGATAAGAATTATCCATTATCTAAATATATATTTAAAAATAAAAAGATAATTCCTATATATATTGTGGTTTTATCCGGAAAATATATTTAATAAAAAATTTTCAAAAAGATAAAACACATAAATAAATATTAATTAAGTAAAAACTTGAATTGTATATAATTGAAAATAAGAAATTTTTTAAAAATTATAATACATAATTATTTTCAAATTAAAAGATTATAATATAATGATATATATATATATATATATATATATATATTTGTGAAGTTATTTCCGCTTCTGGGCTCACACGTTAAACTAAATTTATTTTTTATATTTTTATATATAAGTAATCCTTAAACATGAATTTATCATAATAAAATAAAAAATCATTCAAAACAAAAAAAAACGTGTTTGGCAAAAATAAATTTTAATTGTAATATTATCTAAACTAATATTATTCTTTTTGTAAGATCAATTTTTGAATGTATATTTATCGATTCAATTTTTCAAATTGAAAAATAGATTTATATATTTTTATTATTCAAGAAGAAAGGAAATAGACTTTAGATTTTTTTAAAAGTTTGAAAGGAAGAATTATATTTTTTAATTTGTGAATAATTTATCATGTAAAAAAATAATGCTTTAGGTTAATTTTTTCGGATGCAAATATCATTTATTTTGATGATTTTTAAATAGATTTAAAGATAATTAAGCTCGCATGTGCGGGCAAAACACTTAGTATATACTTAAACATAAGTAAAAAACGAGTTTCAATGATTTTGGATTTATCTTTATCTAAAACTATTTTATACTGCGTTATAAAATCTTTATTAACCTTGAAATATAATTATATTTTTAGTAATATATCATTAATTATAAATTAAAAATGAATTTCATTTATTTGATAATCATCCTTTTTTTGTTTTTATATTATGTATTTATCAACAGTGAAAAATAATTATATTTAAAATAATAATATTTATTAATATATAATTAATTCTAAATTAAAAAAGAATTTTAGGAATTTGATAATTATCATCATCTAATTTTTTATATTCTGTTATAAATCTTTATTAACCTTGAAAAATAATTATATTTTAATTATGAAAAAATTAATTCGCAAAGAATTTATGTATAGATAGTTTACATTACTAAAGATAATTTTATTATACTTTTTGTTATGTATAAAAATGATATTAATTTATTACTAAATATTTTAAATTTATGAGTATTTTCACATTTAATTTATGTAATGACAATTATTTATATGATGATAAAAATTTTATATATAGAAAGAATTTGTTTAGATTGTTATTAAATATTTTGAGTGTATGAAGAATAATTTATTATAATTTACTTAAATTGATTATATTTGTTTATAGATATTAGAAAATTATTAAGCCCGCAAGTGCGGGCAAAACACCTAGTTGAGATTAAGTAAAAAGATTCTGAGGATATTAGAGATAGAATTTGGGCTTTTTGTGCCATTTGTTTATTTGTGTTTGAGTGAAAAGCCCAATTGTTTTTGTAATTGTTATTATTATATTTTTTCATTAGCATACGAGACGTTTGAGAATCGAAGTATATAGACTGATCCAAAAGACAAAACCAAGAGATTCCGACCAAAGAGAGTCTAAAACAAGGGTTTTTCTTTTTAATTTAGATGAAGAGATGAAGAGGCAAAAAGTAATCGAGTTAGATCGTGCCGAGACGCCGACGAAGAACTTCAACATAGATTGGGACAACGTTTTGGTCGATGACGAAGTCCCCGACTTGGAGATCGTCGAAAAAACTCCTCCGCACGAGCCTACTCTCTCCGCCGGCGATGATTCCTCAATCTGCGTGAAATCCCTCAAGGATTACGAGCTCGACGATCATCTTAACCGTCAGAGATCACTCCTTGCTTCTTTCGGTGTCAGGTTACCAGATAATGGCCAGAGAATCCGCTCCAGAATCGGTAGCCTCGAGTACGAGAAGCAGCGAAGGTTGCTCCTCCGCGCCAAAACGGTTTGTCCTTTGTACTTTCAATTGATTTATGACTCAAAAACGGTCCGTGTGTTTGTGTTATCATTAGAGCATCTTTTAGTTTTTTTTTGTCTTTATTAATTAAATTAGAGTAAATGTTCGTGTTTGTGTAACCATTGCCGCATGATTTGTGAGTCAAAATAATGAAACCTTTTTTTGTAATGTTCGTGTCTGTGTAACCATTGGAGCAATTTTTAGTGTTTTGTTTTTATTAATTAGAGTAAATGTTCGTGTTTGTGTAACCACTGCCGCATGATTTGTGACTCAAAAAAAAAATGAAACCTTTTTGTAATTTTACGTGTCTGTGTAACCATTAGAGCAACCTTTAGTGTTTGATGTCACTTTCATTGGTTTTTGTCAGGATACGGATGAATGTCAGATTCTCGTGCAACCAAAAAGCTCAGGTTATTTTTTTTTTTGAGACTTGTTAATGTTAATGAAGAGTGTTAAAGTTCGATTTCTAACATGTTAAACTTGTTATTAAAGATCTGTCTAAGCAAGGGAATACAGCTACAGGATCGAAAGAGGTGTCTCGGTCAACATTTGTTTCTCATTTCAGTGTCAATCTCAAAGTATGATGCTGTTTAACATTTTAACATCCTCTGTGGTGTTTTAGTTTTGTTGCTTCACGGTTTCAAGACCTGATTTTTTTTTTTTTGTAACAGGTGGAGGCTAGACCAGTGAAACTGTTTAATGAAGAAGTACAAGGTTTGGGACGTGAAAGCTGGAGAAGAAAGGATGTTGGAGAGACGGCAACAAAGCAAAGCAGTGGGTGGCGGTCAATGCCGAGACTAGGAAAGTGTCAGATCGGTGAAACAAACTTTTATTCTGGATTTAAGGATCCAAAAGGGAATGGCAAACTCGATGAAGGTTCTGTAAATAGAAAAAGAAAGATAGAGGAATCTTCCCCTTACTTGCTCGTCGATGATGATGATGATGAAGACGACGTTGTTGGCTATGATACTCCTAGGTTCATATCTTTTCTCTATTCTACTGTGTTGTAGATTGTTTTGCATGTTTATTCAAGTTTGGGATTATCAATTGTCCTTTGCAAAGTTTCAATTTTCGAAACAAAACGATTGTTCTGAAGAGAACTTTGAGTATTTGACGTCTTTTTCTTCCTTTCACAGGGAGTTGAGTTGTAAAGCATCTCTATCACAGAGGTCAAGTCGCAGGAAGGTATCTCATCTTATTCCATACATTTTGTACTTTATTAATATAAATCGAGCTTAGCTGACACTTTTTGCTGTAGACATCAGATGATAAAGTAATCAATTTGGATGAAGAGGAACCTGAGTCTCCAGTGGTAGTAGAGGAAGCACTTGAACTTCCTGAAGGGTAAAAAAAGAGTTGTTTCTGTTTTGCCTTTCATCGAGTGACTGTGATTCTTGTTGGAAGTAACTTGGTTGTTTTGGTGAAATCTGTAGGTTACCGGAAGATATTTGCTACCCATCAAGGTTGGTAAAAAGGTTTTCATGTAGTTGGTGTAGGTTTGCTTACTTTAATCTTCAATGTGATAACCTGTTTGTTTTTCATTATCAAGGGATGACCCAGACCTTGTTCAAGTTGCTCTTGATGATCTTAAATGCCTTTCACCTCGAGAATGTCTTACATCTCCAGTTATAAATTTCTACATCAGGTGACTTTTGAATGAAGGACTTCACATATTTAAATTATCAATCTCGTGTTATTCGCTTTTATGTGATTATTCTACCTTCTGTTTGGCTAGGTTCTTGCAGCACCATGTGTTTGCAGGTAATCAAGCAGCTGCTGATTACCATTTCTTTAACACATTTTTTTACAAGAAACTCATTGAAGCTGTTTCATACAAGGTGGTTTTCTCTTGTCCTGAAGTTTCAATTGTTTTACCATAAAAGGTTGAATATTGTAATTCACATATTTTTCTTTTTGGCTACTTATTCGATATTTTCGTCTTGTCTTTTCAATATAAGTAGGGTAACGACAAGGAGGCATCTTTTGTGAAGTTGAGACGGTGGTGGAAAGGTTTTGATCTATTCCGTAAATCATATATATTTATACCAATTCATGAGGAGTAAGTAATTTCCTTGACTGTTGTCTATTGATTCCCCCTTGATTGCATCTTTTTGGGCATGATAATTAGGCATATATTATGTAAGAAAGTGCTATTTTAGATCAGAGTTACCGCATCTCAGTATGTTCTTTGATTGCGTAATAATTTGTTCACTTGCATGTTCAGTCTACACTGGAGCTTGGTAATCATTTGCATCCCAGACAAGGAGGACGAGTCAGGCTTGACTATACTCCACTTGGATTCATTGGGACTTCACCCAACCAAATTGATTTTTAGTAACGTCAAAAGGTGAGAGTAGAGGAATCATTGCATACAGTTTCTAAATGTTGAGGCCAGCTTCACTAGATTCTGTTTGTTTTCATTTATGGTTTTGATTTAGGTTTTTGATAGAGGAATGGAGTTACCTGAATCAAGACACTTCTTTACCGGATTTACCAATCTCAGAAAAGATATGGAGAGACCTTCCAGATAGGATCAACGAAGCTGAAGTGAAGGTTAGTCTTTTTACCATCTTTTAAGTTACAAATTATATGAGTGTTATTTTTAAAGATAAATTGTAGTCTTTCATCTTAATATCGTTTCACCATTTCAACAGGTTCCACAGCAAAAGAATGATTTCGACTGTGGTCTGTTTGTGCTCTTCTTCATACAACGGTTCATCGAAGATGCTCCTCAGAGGTTGACACTGCAGGATTTGGGAATGGTGCGTTTCTTTGTTATTTACTCCTCTCTTCTAAACATTGTTGTTTGACACAGATTGTTATCCTGTTTTTTCAGATTCACAAGAAGTGGTTTAAACCCGATGAAGCTTCTGCTTTGAGGATCAAAATGTGGAACAAACTCATTGAGCTATTCCGTGAGAGTAGTCAAACAGATTTAACTTTGTAAAGAACAGAGTCCCTGATTTATGCCAAGACATTCTCCTTGATCAATGCTCGGCTTTCATTACACA
>CAKOAT010202932.1:309657-363480 GCA_932364175.1 Eruca vesicaria subsp. sativa
TCACCAGGTAACTTTAGAGCTCAACTATTCTTTAAGCATGTAGGGGGGGGGGGGGTGATCATCATATCTGGATCAGATAGGAGGGGACTTATCGCTGAAGAAGCGAGCAAGAACATTGTCTTCAAGAACCTTTAAAGGCTCAGCAGAGATTATACACATAGGCGTCTTGTACTGAGTTATAGAAGAACCTCGGGAGACATAAAACTCCATGAGAGAATCAAACGTTCCTTGTTGCACCACTCTGATCTCTAGAGCTCCAATATGTTCATCTTTGCTTCTGGAGAGCCTATAAGCACCATTCAATGATTCTTCCATAGCGCAACAACATTCCACCAATACCTTGTTATCAAGTGGTAGATCATTATTGCTATTATTGTTGACTTTTGCTCTGAGTTCCATGTAAAAAACGTAGTGACCCGGTACAGTGGAAATATCAGCATAGCATGTGAAGCCTGTCAACATTAAATCCGAAGATTCAAGAACGACAGTTGCAGATGCCAACGCCTTTAAAAGATCTTCTTCAGTCGTTGACTCTGCATAGACGCTTAGAACCGTATTTTTCCTACGTACGAATCTGAACTGAGGTGTCATATTATAAAAACCAGTGACCTGTAACACATCCCCAACTCGACATCTGTGTAAACCTAACAAACACAAACATAAAAAAAAAACATTAGGGTGCTGTTTGTTTCACCATCTATCATCTCCATCCAGCTAATCCATCTATATGATTCATCTAGATGGTCCATCCACATTTTTGAGATTGTTTGTTTGTCCATTAAGATGGTCCATCTAGATAGATGATCTAGATGGAGTCATGTTTGTTTCTCTGTTTTTCTTCTCCATCTAGATGATTTTAGTAAAAAAATTACTAAAATACCCTTGTTTTGATTTAGTCATATGTATGATATTAATTTTAAATATATTTTTATAATTTTGACGCGAAAATGCGTTTTTGCGGATTTGGGGGAAAATGAGTTTTTTGGAAAAACGGGGTTTTGTGGTTTTGGCGGGAAAACACATTTTTGTGGTTTTAGTTGGAAAATGCGTTTTTTGCGGTTATAGCGGGGAAACACATTTTTGCGATTTTAGCGGAAAAATTCGTTTTTGCAAGAAAATGTGTTTTTGCGATTTGGCAAAAAAATGTATTTTTACGGTTTTGGCGGGAAAACACGTTTTTGTGGTTTTAGCAAAAAACGCGTTTTGGCGGAAAAACGCATTTTGGCGGGAAACGCATTTTTACGGGAAAACGCGTTTTGGCGAGAAAACGCGTTTTCGCGGAAAATCACGTTTTTGCGGAAAACGCGTTTTGGCGGGAATACAGGTTTTGGTGGGAAAACGCGTTTTTACGAAAAAACGCGTTTTGGCGGGAAAACGCGTTTTGGCGGGAAAAAGCGTTTTCGCGGGAAAACGCATTTTCGCGGAAAATCGCGTTTTGGCAGAAAAACACGTTTTGGCGGGAAAACGTGTTTAGCGGTTTTTACGAGAAAGTGCGTTTTGGCGGAAAAACACGTTTTTACGGGAAAACGCGTTTTGCGGTTTTTACGAGAAAACGTGTTTTGGCGTAAAAACGAATTTTTTGCGGTTTTGGTAGGAAAACGTGTGTTTGCGGTTTTAGCGGGAAAACATGTTTTCGGTTTTTGCGGGAAAATGCGTTTTGGCAGAAAAACGGGTTTTTGTGGTTTTGCTAGGAAAACGTATTTTTTTGAGGTTTTGGCGGAAAACGCGTTTTTGTGAAAAAATGCGTTTTGGCGGAAAAACGAGTTTTTGCGGTTTTGGCGGGAAACACATTTTTGCGGTTTTAGCTGGGAAAAAATGTTTTTACGGTTTTGGCGGAAAAACATGTTTTTGCGGTTTTGGCAGGAAATCCGTTTTTGTGATTTTTGGCGAGAAAACACGTTTTTGCAGTTTTGGCGGAAAAACGTGTTTTTACGGTTTTGGCGAAAAAATGCGGTTTTGTCATTTGAGGAAATGTGGTTTTGTCATTTGAGGAAATGTGGTTTTGTCATATAAGTTACAAAATAATAGTATGTTTAGGTTTGTAATTTATGAATTATATAAAGGGTATAATAGACATTATACAATTTTGGAAGAACCATCTCCATCTCCATCTCCATCCAGATGGTTCAAATTGGTCCATCCAAATGGACTTCAAAATTAAGCCTAAAATTTCAAAGTCATCCGAATGATCCATCTAGATGAGTTGTACTTTTAATGTCTAAACAAACAAAACTCTTATCTCCATCCATATGAGTCATCTGGATGGTGAAACAAACAGACCCTAGATAAAATAAGTGGCGGAGCAAAAAATATATTTAACCGGGGTCATTATATATTTTGTATGAGCCAAAATAAATAAATATAAATAAAAAGGATAAATATTTTTCATAGATTTATTCAAACTGTTATTAAAACCTTGATAAAATTATTTCTATTATTTATAATACAACATTTAATTTAATAAAGAAATTTACTTTTGAAACCTAGATTTTGAAAAGATGCAAAATAAATAATTGTTTTAGCTAAGATCAAAGCATATGATTTAAATAATCTTTTAGCTGACATCAAAACATATGGCTTTCGTTAAGGTTTATACTTGGAAACGTGGAATTGGTTTCATTTTAAAGTTAAAAAGAGACATAACAGTGAATATTCTGTCAGTAAAATGGAAATAAAATGTTTTCCATCATTGGGTTTTCCTTTTTTGTGATGAAATAATAAGGATAAAAAAAAACTTTTTAAGAACGGATATGGGGTCAAAAACAAATTAATTGATTCATTTATAGAAAACTCTTATAGTTAATGAGATTCATTCCTTTGTTCACAACAATTGCCCACGCCCCTGGATAAAACCAAAAATATAAGCAATTTCGATTTAATCTCTCTTTACTAAAATAAATTATTTTGCATGGACCCAATTTCTTTTGTAAATTTTTGAATTAAATACACAATATTATATAGTTCAGCCCATCCAGATTAATTAATACACTCTCCCTTATACTATTACTAAATATAATTAATGTTGTTAAATTTTTAAAAGGACTCTTACCGGAAAAGTTTGTGACCAAGGGCTCATAGTAGTGACCCAACTTTACATTCACAAGATCAACAATCTCGCCTTCGGTTGTTAGTCCATCGACATCAACATCTATGAACTCAAAGTATGACATGTTTGGTAGAAATGTGTACGACACATGTTGTGGTTTGTTTAGAGGTTCCAAATTTAACCCGAATAATGCTTCAGAACATGCATAAAGTTTAGAGACTAGAGGCAGTTCACTACTACAGTAGAACTCCAATGCTGGGATGTATTGAGCCATAGTTCCTGTAACAATAGTATCAATGCATTTGGCTTTGGGCCAAAGTCGTGAAACTATACCTTGCCAAGATTTTTGTCCGCACTCGTTTTCGACTAGATCTGCCAATTCTGGATTTGGGCCTCCAAGGAGAATAGATAGAGAGTCTCTACAACTAAGGTCGGTGACCCACTCGCTGACATGACCACATCGGATGTTATTAGCCAACTCTTTCCAGTAACTTTCAAGAAAATGGATAACTTGAACCAAGACAGAAGCGAACATAGCACCAACACTTACAACCTCATCTCTCTGGACAAGACCACAAAGAAGTTGACAGTACATACTCTGTTTGGTGTCTGGACACAGTATGATCTTGTCGGGGCTTGTACTATTTTTTGCCAAGCTCCTATAATGTTCACTCTTTGTGAAGCTTGTCATGACAGGACCAAGAGGCAAACCACAAGGAGTTGTGGATATCGGATGGAAGAAGGTAAACCTCATCTCCTTTCCTTGCTTAAAACCATCGAAATACCTTTAATGTTAATATTAAAAAAAAGGATTTCAATCCATCGTTTCGATGTCATGGAAGCGTCAAATGTATAAAAGAAGGATGCATGTGGAAATTACTTGGACATAGTGACAGAGGCTATTGTACAGATGGTTTGAATATTTTCATAGTAGATGTTGTTCGAAGGAAATATCTTTAGATTCCCACTTGAAGTTCCAGAGCTAAAATAACCATTGAATACAACACTTACATAACTATTTAGATACATAAAAATATTTATGTAAATATAAGAAACTCTTTTTTGCTTAATCCAAATATAAGAAACTCTTGTTATTCAATGATAAGATGGTGTATTACCTTAGGAAAAACGCAGTGATGGGGTTCCCGGAAATGATATCCGAGGGTTCTCCATTTGCAACACGATCAATATAAGGCTTAACATCTTCATAGCTCACTACCGGTACGTTCTTCTTGAACAGCTCTTTATCAGAGCTCCCCTGGAGAAACTGTTGGAGGTACTCTGTGTTTGCATCAGCTTTGAGTATCTTAGTCAATACATCATCTTGTATGTGCTTCGCATTTGATGTTAGCTCTTCTAAATCACAGCCTACACGACTCATATTTGTTCTTTTTAGTCTGATTCACCAATACTCACTCAGGGGGTTATTTATACAGATGCAAACGTTTTAAAATTGCAATGATAAAAAAACTATTAGAGTTTATACAAGCCAGGCTTGCCAACGCGTGGATCGGTTCAATGAAGGCTAGTTTAATGTATAAACAAGATTTGGATATCTTCCAAAGTCCCTGATGATTCCTAAGATAAGATCTTATACAGATGCAAAAGTTTTTAAAACGACAAGCGTGGAAACACGATCTTTTGATTTATTCAAATGGCAAGCATGGGGAAGACGATTTTTTTTTATCAGAGTCGAAGATGGACTACGTACCCAGACTAGTTTAATGTATACAACCAGATTATGATTTTGATCATTTTTCCCAAATTCTTTTTACTGATGATGAAGTTGTTTAAATGTCAAGCCGGAAAACGATTTGATTTAGATATACATATATGTATAGTTTATACAAGGCAGGCTGGACATTCATTGGCCAATACTCTAATTAAGAAATAAATTTAAAGTTTTTCTTCAGCGATCATTTTTTTCTGAAATTCTTCATTCATAGACACTAATTAATAAAAGAGAAAATTTCATAAAAATATCCCTATTAAATATGTTAAGTTTTTCTGATATCCAAACTTTTTTTTTACCCATTTTAATACCTCAACTAATTATTATATTCATTATAATACACTAGTTTTTAAAATTGTGCTAATTTTAATACTCAAACTATGGTAGGTTGTATTCAATGTAATGTTTTAACTTTTAAGTGATTTTATTTTTTGTGAGTTTTTATATGATATTATACGAACTTGAGAGTTTAATATGATTTTTGTTAAAAGACCTTCTAAGATTTCACATAAAACCATGAGATTGGAATATTTATTTATTTACCTAATAAAATCTATCCGAACATTCTAAAATCACTTGAAAAAATTAAGAATTCACATCTTGTATTTTTCAATAGTAGTAGATTTCAGATTATTTTAAGAAAATATTGGATTTTGTATGAAAATTTAAAATTTATGTTTTAATAACTTTGGATTTGTATTTGTCATGCACATCAGCTCAAAACTCTCAATTGAATAAACCCCCTATTATTATTATTATTATTATTATTATTATTATTATTATTATTATTATTATTATTATTATTATTATTATTATTATTATTATTATTATTATTATTATTATTATTATTATTATTATCATAAATATTGATAAGATTCAAAGAAAACTTTAAAAATCTTCCAAATTAAAAGATGAATCTTAAAAAATATATTTTATTTTTAGGTTTTAATGATAAAAAATAAATTATGGATAATTTCAAACTTTTACATTTTAATTTTTTTCTTATCAAATTTAATTTAATTTATGAAACCTAATATTAATTTATTTATATTTATTTTAAGGAAAAGTCTATAAAAACACTCCAACTAAATTTTGTTAAGTATTCTATTAACCATTTTTTTTTTGCTATCTGGTTTAATACCTAAAATATTTATTTTCTCATTTTAATACAATTATTTTTAATATTATGCTCATTTTAATACCAAACTATGCTTATTTTAATTAATAGTATTAATAAGTTTCAAAGGGAACTTAAAAATCTCTAAAATTCAAAACAAAATCTTTGAAATTTCAAATTTTATTTTATACTTTAAGAATAAAATTAATTATATTTTGGATAAATTTAAAAAATCTAGAAAACCTAATTATGAATAAAATTAATAAATCAGTTTTAAACTTCACAAAACAAACTAATTTGAAACTAAAACTAAACCAATATTATAGATTTTGTAAGATTATCAATAATTCAGTTACTCTTATCCTAAAACTTAAAACAAAATTAGTAACTTTTATGATTAATGTTTGAATTTTAGAGACTTTTTTAGATTTCGTTTATAACTTATTTATATTTTATTAAAATATAGTTTGAGTATTAAACTATGCACAGTTTTAAGAGTTAGTCTATTACTAAATGTTTAACGAAATTTAGTTATGATATTTTTAAAGAACTTTTCCTTTTAAGTTTTGTTTAAAACAATATTACAAAATTTATCCAAAATTTAGTTATTGCTTAAATTCAAAAATAAATTTGAATTTTAAAGATTTTTTTTTGATTTTGAGAGATTTTAAATTGTGGTTTGACATTTATCAGTTTTTCTGATTAAAATAAATATAGGTTGAATTATACACAATTTTCAAAATTACTTTATTAAATGAACAATAATCAGTTAAGGTATTCCAATAGATAAAAAGTTCAGATATTAAAAAAAAAACTTAATTAAATTTTAGTTAGGTTATTTTTATGAAATTTATCCGAATAAAATGATAGAATCAGAATAAGTCAACAAGCCAATAATAACGAATCCAAACCGAGTGCGTTCCAACAATGAAGAATATAAAAACAGGAAATAAGAATGTATCAATAACACAACACAACACAACACAACAGTAAACACGGCAACAAAAGAGAAGCACACAAGATGGTAGCTTTATTGCTCCATTATTCTTTAAGCATGTGATCTAGTTCGTTTTTGGTGGTGGTCAACGTCATATCTGGATCAGATAGGAGGGGATTTGTCGCTGAAGAACCGAGCAAGAACCTTGTCTTCAAGAACCTTTAAAGCTTCAGCAGAGTTTATACACATAGGTGTCTTGTACTGAGCTACAGAAGTACCTCGAGAGACGAAAAAGTGCATGAGAGAATCAAACGTCCCTTGTTGCACAATCCTTATCTCTAGAGCTCCAATATGTTCATCTTTGCTTCTGAAGAGCCTGTAAGCACCATTCATTGATTCCTCCATAACGCAACAACATTCAACCAATACATTGTTATCAAGAGGTAGAACATTAGTGATATTGCTGTTTGCTTTTGGTTTGAGTTCCAAGTAAAAAACGTAGTGACCCGGTACAGTGGATACATCAGCATAGCTTGTGAAACCAGTTGTCATTAAATCCGAAGATTCAAGAACTACTGTCGCTTGAGCCAACGCCTTTAAAAGATCTTCTTCAGTCGTTGACTCTACATAGACGCTTAGAGCATCCCCATTAGTGAACCCCCTTATGGGGTTCATAGGGATTTTTTAATATTTTTTTGGTGGGGTCGTGAACAGTGATGAACCCGTATTAATTATGCGTCTCCATTAGTGAATCCGAAGTCCGGGTTCTTAGAAATAAAATAATAATTTTTTTAATTTTTATTTTGGAGGAAAAATATTATTCAATACAAAGAGAATATTGGAAAAAAATAGTTGTAAATTAATTTTAAAAGTTTTTATTGAATACATTGAGAATACATTAATGTTGAAAACTTTTTATTGAATACATAGAGAAATTGGAAACATACAATCATTATTGATCTTGATTACCAAATTGTCAAACTTGTTTTGTTTTTGATAATGCAACAAAGAGATAAAGAAAGAGAGACAATTGAGTTGCTCATTTGAGAATCAAAGGGAAACCATATATTTATAAAGTGCAACATACATAATCCAGTGACTGCTACAAGTGTAGAATGGTATAGAAAACTATGCTTTCCTGTGACACAATCTGAAACATACATAATCCTCTAACTCTCTTAATGTTCCCTCTACAAAACGGGCATGACTCAGACTTTGTGTTCCAGTTCCTGTAACATTTGATGCACATTGCGTGACAACAGTTTGGTAACACCACTTTGGTGCATGGCTCTAAACAGATACCACATTCTTCTTCTCTTTCAGATTCAACGTTGTTAGTAATGAATCTATTGCCTTCAATTTCGTAGTTCTTCTTGGTGATGGCTTTTGGATTGGGATATCACAAGTTGTCGCTTGGTAAGTCAGAGAAATTGATATGAAGACGCTCTAGTGATGGTAATATAACACCTACACATAACCAAATCCTCTGTTCTGTAAGACTTAAGGCAACAGTAAACACGCAGTCACACACACACACACAATGGTGTTAAAAAGAGCTGAAGACTAACCGTAAAACTCTCTGATTGTAGCTTTCCTTCCGTACCTGGATCGATTCCACCGCCCATCAGCACGTACCTGAATACAAGGCAAAGAAAAACAATCAGCTTCACAGCTCAGACACAAGCACAATCTGTGTAGGAAACTTACATATGGTAACAAAGTAAGCACCTTGTAGATGAGTATGTGGAAGAAATCAAAGTATCTTGGAAGCAGACATGAGAAATCCATCTATTGTAGGAGGAAAATGAAGAAAGGAGTCAAATTGCTGCAAACCAGTTTCATCTGAAGTCTCACACTGCTCTTTCCCATTGGAATCTCAGCAGCCCTGAAATCAAATTTTTTAACTCTAATCAGTTACTAATATCCTTCTAATCAACTAAACCCATTTACTTCAAACAACATATGCTTCAAAAGACAACATCACACAGATACAACAAAGTTTAAAACTTTGGACTAATTCTGCAATAATCCAATTTTTTTTTAAGAATATGCATCAAACAAAAGCCTAAGGCTGATTCAATTCCTTAGTTAGTCAACTGCTAATTTGATCAATCAAAACCCTAAACCCAGAAAATCAGAAACTAAAATTAAAAAAGTAAACTCAGATAGAATGAGAAGACTTACAGTCCATTAGCGTGCTCAATATCAGCCTCAAGAATCTTGAGAGAGTCCATGTAAGAAGAGTTGGTCAACTGATAAATACATCTCTTTAACCCTTTCTCTCGTAATCGAAATCTTCAGGAACAGCAATGATCGTGGAAGGATCTCCGTCTTCGACGATGATGAGATGGTAAGGCTGGAACGATGAGTCGACGCGTGTCTTGAACCCGCTTGATACGGGTTCATGCGTAAGGAGCGGTTCACGGATTATGGCCCATTTTTCATTTAATTTTAATACCCACTCCCTATGAACTCGGGCCTTTGAACCCCTTAAGACCTTCTAATGGGGCTGCTCTTAGAATCATATTTCTTCTACGTACGAATCTGAACTGAGGGGGCATGTTGTAAAACCCAGTGACCTGTAAAACATCCCCAACTCTACATCTGTGTAAACCTAACAAACACAAACATTAAAAAAAACATTATATGAAACCAAAAAAAAATATAAGTAATTTCGATTTAATCATCAATACAATTAAAACAGCAGTCTTTTTTAACATCCCCTTGATTTGTCCCTATTACTCGAAATTATCCAAAAAACAAGAACCGGATCAGAACCAAATTGAACTCAAAATTTTAACTGATTCCTAGCATTGTTATCCGAACCAAAACCAAAAATCAAGCCTAGATTCATAAATAACCAAGCAGTTTTTATATCTCTTGCACACAAGAAAAACGAAAAATCAAACTGGAATCAAACGAAAAACAAAACATATATGTCTAAATATATTAGTGAGCAAATCTCTATAATATTATTTGAGAAGTCAGTTTCCTACGTGTCGCGCTCACGTTAACTCTTGCGATGGTTGATTACATAGATACCCTTAATGAATTGTTAAATTTTAAGATTATTTTTAATTTTTTTATTTAGTTTCCTTTTTACCTTTTTCCAAATAACATATATAATAAAAAGGAAATATGTCTAAAATTTTAAAACAAATTTTAAAACGAAAATATATGTATATAATATGAGTTTATTAAAAAGGAAAGTTCACAAAATAATAATACCCCCATTAATATATATTTTTAAATAACATAAAATATATTTTCAAAATAATTAAAATATATATGTTCATGAACATTCAAAAATTTATCAGTTACACTTTATTTTCTAATATTTTTTTAGAAATCAACATATAATTTGATAAATATTATGAAAATACATGTATATTTAAGCGATAAATCTTTATAATATTATTTAAGAAATCACTTTCTTATGTGTCGCGCTCACGTTAACCCTCACGCTGGTTAATTACTGTGATGCATTTAATGAGTTAAAAATTTTGATTAAATATTATTATTTTCTTTTAAAAAATTTCCAAATAACAATATAAAATAAAAAGGAAACATTTATAAAGTTTATAAAACTATTTAAAAACGAAAATATAAGTATATATAAATATGGTTTCATAAAAAAAGAAAGTTTACAAAATAGTAATATTTAATTTAAATATATTTTAAATAACATAAAATATACTTTTGAATTAATAAAATACTTTATATCTATATATTCTTAGATGAAAAACAATATTTGTATATAATGTGATTCCATAAAAAAAGCTTACACAACTAATCTTGATATTAGAAAAATAAATATTTGTTCTTAAAAAATAATTTTAAAGAATAAATATATATATATATATATATTTTTTTTTTTCAAAGTAATTATTTTTGTATATATCTATCTATTTTATCAGATGATTACATAAAATAATTAAGTAACATAAACTGATATATGTTTAATTGACAATTTGATTTATAATTAGTATTCTTGAATTTTTTTTTTAGTATATTTAATTGACTATAATATCTTACAATTACAGCAACAAATATAAATTATATTTAACTTATATAATATAATTTCTCAAAAACAATAACATTTTTACTGCATATATTAAGAGATATTAAAAACAAAACTAAAAATAAATTTTAATAATAAACATTGATATCAAATAACTAAAATTATTTTAAAATATCATAACACTATATAATTTAACAAAGTAGATATATTATATTTCAATAGTTAAATTATATGTTTTCTTAATAACTCTTTTAATTTTTAATTTTCTGTTTTTATGTTTGTGGAACTTAATATAACCATAATCAAAATACTTAAGTAAATCAGAATACTTATTTTAAAAATATTTAAAATAAATTTTAGTTTACCATCCAATCAATCTAAATATTGTAAATATTGATATGTGTTCATAAGCTTCCAAAAATTTATTAGTTACTTATGTATGTAATTTAGAATCACACAATTGAGTTTTTATATTTTTTTCTATCTAAGCACAAAAAATCTTAAGTTATACATAATCTTATTAGATATACTTATATTTCTAAGATAATAACCGGTATAAATGTAAATAAGACAATTAATCAAAAATTTAATATATTTAGAATAAAAAAAATTATAGTGGAATTCAGAGAAATACATAGAAGCTGATATATCCATATGATAACTAAATCAACCGTAAAAAGAAATAAAACTGACGAAATATAATATATCTAAAATTATATATATAATTAATATAATATTAATATAAATTGTACCTACAAATTATAAAATAATTTAAAATTTAAGTAAATATCAATCAATTATTATAATATAGTTATTTTATAAATATTTATGCCCGTGCATGAACACGGGAAACTCACCTAGTAAACAGATTAATAAATATGTCAACAAAAAATAATCATATGTTTTGAAAAGGCGTATCAAAAGGACCTTACCGGAAAAGTTTGTGACCAAGGGCTCATAGTAGTGACCCAACTTCACATTCACAAGATCAACAATCTCGCCCTCGGTTGTTAGTCCATCGACATCAACATCTATGAACTCAAAGTATGACATGTTTGGTAGAAATGTGTAGGACACATGTTGTGGTTTGCTTAGAGGTTCCAAATTTAACCCGAAATATGCTTCAGATGATGCATAAGCTTTAGAGACTAGAGGCAGTTTATTATTAGTGTAGAACTCTAATGCTGAGATGTACTGAGCCATACTTCCTGTAACAATGGCATCAATGCATTTGGCTTTAGGCCAAAGTCGTGAAACTATACCTTGCCAAGATTTTTGTCTGCACTCATTTTCGATTAGATCTGCCAATTCTGGATTTGGCTCAACAAGGATGGTAGAGACAGAGTCTCGACAACTAAGGTCGATCCACTCGCTGACATGACCAGATCTGATGTTACTAGCCAACTCATTCCAGTAACTTTCAAGAAAATGAATAACTTGAATCAAGACAGAAGCAAACGTAGCGCCCACGCTTACAACCTTTTCTCTCTGGACAAGACTACAGAGAAGTTGACAGTACATACTCTGTTTGGTGTCCGGACACAGTATGATCTGGAGAGGGCTTGTACTATTTGTTGTCAGGCTCCTATAATATTCACTCTTTGTAAAGCTTGTTACCGCAGGAGCAAGAGGCAAACCACAAGGAGTTGTGGACATCGGGTGAATGAACGTAAACCTAATCACCTTTCCTTGCTTAAAACCATCGAAAGACCTTTATTATTAATCAAAATAAATAAAAAATATCAATCCAACGTTGTCATGAAAGCGTCAAATATATAAAAGAAGGAAGCCTGTGGAGCTTTACTTGGACATAACGAGAGAGCCTAGGGTATAGATGATACGAATATTCTCAAAGAAGATGTTGTTCGCAGGAAATATCTTTTGACTCCCACTTGAAGTTCCAGAGCTATATAACCATTAATTTACAACTCTTTTAGTTTCTTGTTTAAAAAAAACTACAACTCTTTAGAAAAATAAAAAAAATCAAATCTATTATATGTAGATCAGAAACTCTTGTTTTTTTTTTTTAACACAACTACTTATATTAATGCAAAGTTTATCAGCCGCTGAGTTTTTCTCTCTCAATCGATCAGAAACTCTTGTTATTCAATGATAATATATGGTGGGTGAATATACCTTCTGAAAAATGCAGTAATGGGTTCGCCGGATATAATATCAGAGGGTTCTCCATTTGCAACACGATCGATATAAGGCTTAACATCTTCATAGCTCACCACCGGTACGTTTTTCTTGAACAGCTCTTTATCAGAGCTCCCCTGGAGAAACCGTTGGAGGTACTCTGTATTTGCGTTAGCTTTGAGTATCTTGGTCAATACATGGTCTTGTATTTGCTTAGCATTTGAGGTTAGGTCTTCCAGAACAGTGAGATCACAGCCTAAACTCATATTTGTTTTCCTTGTTATCACCACCCCCATATCAGGGGTGTCTTATACAGATAAAATACCATTACTGGTGTGAGACCCATTACACAATTATTGGTGTGACTGACGATTTTTAAAACCACAGAATTCTACATACATTAACCACCCTCACCTAATAACTTTGCTGCTTCATAATTCTTCAAGTAGGTGAACAATTGTTTGTGGGTGGTCTTCATCATAATATAGAAAACAGATCATATGTGGATCAGATAGGAGGGGATTTGTCACTGTAAGAACCGAGCAAGAACCTTGTCTTCAAGAACCTTTAAAGCCTCAGCAGAGTTTATGCCCATAGGCGTCTTGTACTGAGATATAGAAGAACCTCGAGAGACATAAAACTCCATGAGAGAATCAAACGTTCCTTGTTGCACCACTCTGATCTCTAGAGCTCCAATATATTCATCTTTGCTTCTGAAGCGTCTATAAGCACCATTCAATGCTTCCTCCATAACGCAACAACATTTCACCAGTACACTTTCATCAAGAGGTAGAACATTAGTGATATTGTTGTTGACTTTTGATTTGAGTTCCATGTAAAAAACGTAGTGACCAGGTACAGTGGAGACATCAGCATAGCATGTGAAACCAGTCAACATTAAATCCAAAGATTCAAGAACCTCCAATGCTGGGATGTATTGAGCCATACTTCCTGTAAAATAGCTTCAATATATTTTGGCTTTGGGCCAAAGTCGTGAAATAATACCTTGCCAAGATTTTTGTCCGCACTCGTTTTCGATTAGAGCTGCCAATTCTGGTTTTGGCTCAACAAGGATGGTAGAGACAGAGTCTCTACAACTAAGGTCGTTGATCCACTCACTCACATGACCACATCTGATATTGCTGTCCAACTCTTTCCAATAATTTTCAAGAAAATGGATAGCTAGAATCAAGACAGAAGCGAACGTAGTAACCAAACTTACAACCTCGTCTCTCTGGACAAGACCACAAAGAAGTTGACAGTACATACTCTGCTTGTACTATTTTTTTTGTCGAGCTCCTATAATAGTCGCTCTTTATGAAGCTTATTACCGCGGAACCAAGAGGCAAACCACAAGGAGTTGTTGATATCGCCTGAGTGAACATAATGCTCATCACCTTTCCTTGCTTTAATCCATCGACATACCTTTAATATTTAATCAAGAAAGATATTAAAATTCATGTTCGTCATCAAAGTGTCAAATATATAAGAAGAAGCGTGTAGAAGATATTAATTACTTGGCCATAACGAGCGACTTTATATTGGGATAAAGATCTCACATTGGTTGTTGGAAGGGATTTTATCTAGTATATAAGATAGATGGATCAATCCACTTATCATCAATTAGTTTTAAGTTGGAAGTCAATCTAGTTTAACACTTTAAAGTAAAGAGGAATAGCATATTCTCATAAGAGGTGTTGTTCATAGGAATTATCTTTGGATTCCTATTTGAAGTTCCAGACCTAAATAACCATTACATACAACACTCTTTAGCAAAAAAAAATTCATTATTCATTGATAAGATGGTGGGGGGTGTATGTATGTATACCTTCGGTAAAAACGCAGTAATGGGTTTCCATTGAAATGATATCTGAGAGTTCTCCATATGCAACACGATCAATAAAAGGCTTAACATCTTTGATAAGTTTCTTAGGTTTCCAACTTAAAATCAATTGGCAATTAGTGGATTGGCCCAAGTCCCTTATATATTACTCATGTTCCATTCATATTTCCAATGTGGGATCTTTATCCCAATACCCTCCCTCGAGATAGTGGTCCGTATAACCATTAATCTCGCAGAATCCATCATATTCTTCTAGTAATTTCGATAGAATTGAACCTTCTCTAGGCCATCAGCTAATGGGTTGATCGGACCACTTTCTGGGACGGATTAATGGGTTAGGGTATGGACCTGCTCTGATACTATGATAAGTTTCTTGGGCTTCTAACCTTAAACCAATTGGCAATTAGTAGATTTGCCCAAGTCCCTTATATATTACTCATGTTCCTTTCATATTTCCAATGTGGGATCTTTATCCCAATAATCTTCGTAGCTTACCATCGGTACGTTCTTCTTGAACAGCGCTTTATCAGAGCTTCCGTGGAGAAACTGTTGGAGGTACTCTGTGTTTTCGTTAGCTTTGAGTATCTTGTTCAATACATCTTCATGTCCTTGCTTTGCATTTGAGGTTAGCTCTTCTAGAACAGTAAGATCACAGCCTAGACTCATATTGGTTCTTTTGAGATTTCTGATCCTAGGAATTATCTTTGGATTCTCATTTGAAGTTCCAAAGCTAAATAACCATTACATACAACACTTTTTATAACACTCTTTAGCAAAAATCTTTTCATTATTCATTGATAAGATGATGGGGGGGGGGGTATATGTATGTATACCTTCGGAAAAACGCAGTAATGGGTTTCCCATAAATGATATATGAGGGTTCTCCATATGCAACAGGATCAATAAAAGGCTTAACATCTTTGATAAGTTTCTTAGGTTTCCAACTTAAAATCAATTGGCAATTAGTGGATTGGCCCAAGTCTCTTATATATTACTCATGTTCCATTCATATTTCCAATGTGGGATCTTTATCCCAATACCCTCCCTCGAGATAATGGTCCGTATAACCAATAATCTCGCAGAATCCATCATACCCCTAACGAGACAATGCTTTTTTTCTTCTAGCAATTTCGATAGAACTGAACCTTCTCTAGGCCATCAGTTAATGGGTTGATCTGACCACTTTCTGGGCCGGATTAATGGGTTAGGGTATGGACCTACTCTGATACCATGATAAGTTTCTTGGGCTTCAAACCTTAAACCAATTGGCAATTAGTGGATTGGCCCAAGTCCCTTATATATTACTCATGTTCCATTCATATTTCCAATATGGATCTTTATCCCAATAATCTTCGTAGCTTACCATCGGTACGTTCTTCTTGAATAACGCTTTATCAGAGCTTCCGTGGAGAAACTGTTGGAGGTACTCTGTGTTTGCGTTAGCTTTGAGTATCTTGTTCAATACATCTTCATGTATTTGCTTTGCATTTGAGGTTAGCTCTTCTAGAACAGTAAGATCACAGCCTAGACTCTTATTGGTTCTTTTGAGATGTCTGATCCTAGGAATTATCTTTGGATTCCCATTTGAAGTTCCAAAGCTAAATAACCATTACATACAACACTTTTTATAACACTCTTTAGCAAAATCTTTTCATTATTCATTGATAAGATGGTGGGGGGGGTGTATGTATGTATACCTTCGGAAAAACGCAGTAATGGGTTTCCCATAAATGATATCTGAGGGTTTTCCATATACGACACGATCAATAAAAAGCTTAACATCTTTGATAAGTTTCTTGGGCTTCCAACTTAAAACCAATTGGCAATTAGTGGATTGGCCCAGGTCCCTTATATATTACTCATGTTCCATTCATATTTCCAATGTGGGATCTTTATCCCGATACCCTCCCTCGAGATAATGGTGCGTCTAACCATTAATTCCGAAGAATCCACCATACCCCTATCGGGACCATGTTTTTTTCTTCTAGCAATTTCGATAGAACTGAACCTTCTCTAGGCCATCAGCTAATTGTTTGATCGGGCCACTTTTTGGGCCGGATTAATGGGTTAGGGTATGGACCTACTCTGATACCATGATAAGTTTCTTGGGCTTCCAACATAAAACCAATTGGCAATTAGTGGATTGGCCCAAATCCCTTATATATTACTCATGTTCCATTCATATTTCCAATGTGGGATCTTTATCCCAATAATCTTCGTAGCTTACCATCGGTACGTTCTTCTTGAACAGTGTTTTATCAGAGCTTCCGTGGAGAAAATGTTGGAGGTACTCTGTGTTTGCGTTAGCTTTGAGTATCTTGTTCAATACATCTTCCTGTACTTGCTTTGCATTTGAGGTTAGCTCTTCTAGAACAGTAAGATCATAGCCTAAACTCATATTGGTTCTTTTGAGGTGTCTGATCCACCTACCCATTGTCAGGGGTTTGTTTATACAAGATGCAAAACGATTTTAAAATGTCAAAAAGCATGTAAGACGATTTGAATTTACATAAGATAGTTTATAGAAGACAGGCTGGAGTACGCGTGGATTGATTCGAAGATGGACTAACAGACCTGGAATACTATTAAATCAAAAACACAATTTAAACATGACTAAATGTATCATGTAATATTTACCAAAATTAAAATTTATATAAATTATGAATTCTAATATATTAGTGCTTAATTATGCAACTAATTTAACTAAACATTTAAAAGTTTATAAAATAACACAGACATGCATCAGTCTCCGCGGTGGGTCAAACCGAATTGGACAAAACCCACGGTTTTTTAATCAAATTTCTCTAACTGCAAACGAAGCAAATAACACAGATTCTGCGATACAGTAAAGCATTTGAAATTGTTTGGTCATCCCTCTACAGAATCCATTAAACGACAAGCGTTACAACAACATCGAAGAAACTGAAAAACAGAGGAAAGCGAAACTCAAAAAGGGACTTTGTATCCCAAAGATGCAGCAGAGCATTCTGTATATCCCGGGCTAGACCGTCATTACTACTTCTTTCTCTGTGATGCCTCTGTCTTGTGATAAGACTCTTTTCTTAATCCCTGTAAAATGCCCAGTAAAACATTTTAGCATCATGACTCCCTATAATGCAACACACAGTGGACTAATGGATCAATTATAAGTTGATTCTCAACCTTTAGATAGAGAATTATAAGATATCTGATTCCAAAAAGATTCAAGACATAAGCTACTAAAACGAAAACTCTCATCTTTGCTACAATCAACTATACCCACAACCATTACGCATCTGTTGAACAAAACCACGTATCATGACAATATAACAAAGTAGACTGGAAGAAGATTACTTACCAGTACTTAATCAAGCCGTCCCATCCACAAGTTACAACTTTGCTCTGCTCCAGAGGATGCCACTCGGCTCCAATGCATACTCCTGTGTGACATCTAAGAGTCTTGAACACTTTGCAGCTCTTCCAGTCCCAAAACCAGCACTTACCCTCACCGTCTCCCGACATTACAAACCTTCCATCCGGCGAGAAATTAACTTCGCATGCATAACCAGCGACAATGTTCCCCGCAAACCTCTTCTTCTTATTCAGCTGAAACCTCTCCCGTGTACCGTAGATCAGAATCTGGTTGTCCAGGTACCGTAGATCAGAATCTGGTTGTCCAAGCTCTGTGCTGCATGTTAAGCTAGATGAGCTTCCAACTTAAAACCAATTTGGTTTTAAGTTGGAAGCTCATCTAGCTTAACATGGTATTAGAACCCACGATCCACGCATACAACCCGATCCATTATCGATCCGTGCCCAAAGCTGGGCCATCGATCTTTGCCCGAACATTTCGAGATTGATGCTAGAGAGCCATCATCTCGAGGGGGTGTATTAGACACAAAGTGTCCCACATCGGAAGTTAGAAGGGATATTAATTAATATATAAGATAGATGAACCAATCCATTTATCACCAATTAGTTTTAGGTTGGAGGCCCATCTAACTTAACACTGCAAGGTACTTCTTATTAGGGTGAACAGAAATGGCTGGCATGGAATGCATATGAGGCTCACTGATATACTAAAAGCAAACAGTTAATGATATAAAAAGTGTCTTTGTTCTGATTTAATGATTTTTTGTTTATAAGACGAACACACATTAAACCAACACAGATTATAACAAACAGTGTGTTGATTAATTCTCTTTTCTCTGCTACCATTTTACTACCACCTTGATTAAGATGATGATGATACTTTGTGAACTTGTGCACATGGAGCAGTCATAGACGCACATAGGAACTCTTGGGAGAATATTTGACATACTTTTTCATCATCTTTAAAATATATATAAATTGTCTATTTTTATATTAAGAAGATTGACGAACGGCCAAAGCAAAGAGATTCAATACATTTATCTTTTCTGCCATGAAGACACCAAGTAATAACAGTTTGAACAATAGAAATAGCATCAAATAATAGGGAGAATAATCGAAACCAATATTAGTATGTTAATAATTTTTATAATAATGTTTTCAAATTTAGTATTAACTATTTGAATTTTAAGTTTTTAATTAAAATATGGATAAAAGTGTCTTATCACATATGAAAAAGTGTAATTTTCAAAAATAAATAAATAAATAAGTGTACTTTTCAAAATTGAAAACATAATTAGAGTATTTTTCAAACTATCCCAATTATTTTATTCATTATAATACATTAATTTTTGAAATTGTACTAATTTTAATACTCAAACTATGGTGGCTTGTATTCAGTGTAGTGTTGTAAGGGATTTAATTTTTTGTGAGTTTTTAAATGATTTTATATGAACTTGAGAGTTTAATATGGTTTTTTTTTGTTAAAAATACTTTAAATTTTCACTTTAAGAATTCACAACTCAGTTTTTCAACAACAATAGATTTTAGATTATTTAAAGAAATTGCAAGTTCAATAACAATGTATTTTAAATGAAAATTTAAAATTTACGTTTTAATAATGATATATTTGTAGTTCTCATAAAGATCAACTCAAAACTCTCTGTTTCCCCCTGTTATTATTTTAATGATAAATATTAATAAAATTCAAACAAAATTCTAAAACCTTCCAAATTAAAAAAACGAATCATACAAATTTCTAATTTTATTTTTGGCTTTAATAATAATAAATAAATTATGAATAACTTAGAACTTTTACATATTAGTTTTTTCATCATCAAATTTATATTAGTTTACAGCAAAAGGCTCAGATATTAAAAAAACTTAACAAAATTTAGTTAATATTTTATCCTAATAAAAATGATAGAATCAGAATAAGTCAACAAGCGAATAATAACGAATCCAAAAAAGCCCACGTTTTCTCCCAACAGTTGCCCTCAAGCATTTAAATTTGTTTCGGTCGTCCCTCTACACAATCCATTGAACAGAGTGCGTTACAACATTGAAGAATCTTAAAACAGAGGAAAAAAGAATGCATCAGTCACACCTAACTGAAACACCCACAACACAACAATAAACAACGCGACAAAAGAGAAAGGCTCAAAAGATGGTAACATTATTGGTCCTAACATTATTGCTCCATTATTCTTTAAGCATGTGATCTTGTTCGTTTTTGGTCGTGGTCATCATCAACATATCTGGATCAGATAGGAGGGGGTTTGTCGCTGAAGAACCGTGCAAGAACCTTGTCTTCAAGAACCTTTAAAGACTCAGCAGAGTTTATACACATAGGTGTCTTGTACTGAGCTACAGAAGAACCTCGAGAAACAAAAAACGCCATGAGAGAATCAAACGTTCCTTGTTGCACCACTCTGATTTCTAGAGCTCCAATATGTTCATCTTTGCTTCTCAAGAGCCTATAAGCACCATTCATTGATTCCTCCATAACGCAACAACATTCCACCAATACCTTGTTATCAAGAGGTAGAACATCAGTGCCATTATAGTTGACTTTTGATTTGAGTTCCAAGTAAAAGACGTAGTGACCAGGTACAGTGGATATATCAGCATAGCATGTGAAACCAGTTGACATTAAATCCGAAGATTCAAGAATGACAGTCGCAGATGCCAACGCCTTTAAAAGATCTTCTTCAGTCGTTGACTCTACATAGACGCTTAAAACCGTAGTTTTTCTACGTACGAATCTGAACTGAGGTGCCATATTGTAAAAACCAGTGACCTGTAAAACATCCCCCACTCTACATCTGTGTAACCCTAAACATTCAACATAACCATATTGTAACAGTATTAGCTAAAACAAGAAAAAGTAGTATCGATTTAGTTAATAATAAATAAAATTGAAAGGGACTACCTGAAAAGTTTGTGACCAAGGGCTCATAGTAGTGACCCAACTTCACATTCACAAGATCAACAATCTCCCCCTCGGTTCCTCCATCGACATCTATGAACTCGAAGTATGACATGCTTGGTAGAAATGTGTAGGACACATGTTGTGGTTTGCTTAGAGGTTCCAAGTTTAACCCGAATGGTGCTTCAGAAGATGCATAAAGTTTAGAGACTAGAGGCAGTTCACTATTACAGTAGAACTCCAATACCGGGATGTATTGAGCCATAGTTCCTGTAACAATAGCATCAATGCATTTGGCTTTAGGCCAAAGTCGTGAAACTATACCTTGCCAAGATTTTTGTCCGCACTCATTTTCGATTAGAGCTGCCAATTCTGGATTTGGCTCAACAAGGATGGTAGAGACAGAGTCTCTACAACTAAGGTCAGTGATCCACTCGCTGACATGACCAGATCTGATGTTACTAGCCAACTCTTTCCAGTAATTTTCAAGAAAATAGATAACTTGTACCAAGACAGAACCGAACGTAGCACCAACCCTTACAACCTCTTCTCTCTGGACAAGGCCACAGAGAAGTTGACAGTACATACTCTGTTTGGTGTCCGGACACAGTATGATCTGGAGGGGGCTTGTACTATTTGTTGCCAGGCTCCTATAATATTCACTCTTTGTGAAGCTTGTTAGCGCAGGAGCAAGAGGCAAACCACAAGGAGTTGTGGACATCGGGCGAATGAACGTAAACATAATCACCTTTCCTTGCTTAAAACCGTCGAAATACCTTTATTATAATTCAGAAAAAAAAAAATATCAATCCATGGTTGTCATGAAAGCGTCAAATATATAAAAGAAGGATGCCTGTGGAAATTTACTTGGACATAACGAGAGAGCCTAGGGTATAGATGATTTGAATATTCTCAAAGAAGATCTTGCTCGCAGGAAATATCTTTTGTTTCCCACTTGAAGTTCCAGAGCTATATAACCATTATTTACAACTCTTTAGATTCTTGTTAAAAAAAAATACAACTCTTTAGAATCATCAAAAATTCAAAAGCTATTATATATGTATTCAATGATAATAAGGTGCGTGAATACCTTCGGAAAAATGCAGTAATGGGTTCGCCTGAAATGATATCAGAGGGTTCTCCATTTGCAACACGATCGATATAAGGCTTAACATCTTCATAGCTCACCACCGGTACGTTTTCTTGAACAGTTCTTTGTCAGAGCTCCCCTGGAGAAACTGTTGGAGGTACTCTGTGTTTGCGTTAGCTTTGAGTATCTTTGGTCAATACATCTTCTTGTATTTGCTTCGCATTTGAGGTTAGGTCTTCTAAACCAGTGAGATCACAGCTTAAACTCATATTTGTTTTCCTTGTTATCACCACCCCCTTATCATGGGTTTCTTATATAGATAAAATACCATTACTGGTGTGAGACCCATTACACCTTATTTGTGTGACACCCATTAAATTTTTCCAAACAAAAAAAAAAATTTAAGAGAGAATGGACCATGACAGGCGATTTTTTCAAAGACAGTAAAACCACAGAATTCTACGCACATTAACCACTCACACCTAATAACTTTGCTGTTTGTGGTGGTATTCATCATCACATGAAAATAAATCATATCTGGATCAGATAGGAGGGGATTCGTCCGTCGCTGAAGAACCAAGCAAGAACCTTTAAAGCCTCAGCAAAGTTTATACACATAGGTGTTGGGAACAAAAAAAGTCCATGAGAGAATCAAACTTGTTCACACATAGCTCTATCCATCCAATCTTCTTCTGTAGTGTCTATAATTTACCATTCAATGACTCCTTCATGGCACAACAACATTCTATCAATACCTTGTTATCAAGTGGTCCATCATTAGTGCAATTATTGTTGACAGTGGATATATTAACTCCAAAGATTCAAGAACCTTTAAAACCTTTTAAGAGATCTTCTTCAGTCGTTGGCTATAAATGAATGCTTATTACCGTGTTATTCTTTTCAAAACCCGTGTTTATCATGTGTGTAGACACCAGGAAACAGGCCCGGAACCGATGTCGCAATAATTCCCAAGCGTGGCTCCAATAATCATTAGGGACTTGAGCAACACGTTCTTGCCTTGGGAAGGTTACGGTTTGCACCATATAACATCTCACGCATAAATGACTGAGCCGTTTGAGAGAGTGGCTCACCCCCATACATTGCACATCCTGTACGTTTGAGCCATCACCTATCAAATAAAATGAAAAAAGGAAAAAATAAATATACAAAAGATCAACATAGTTTTTAAGCTTAGAGATATTTGTTAAGTAATGTACTTTGATGAGCTGCTAAAACGTGGGTTACCATGGAGGTAGCATAGTAGGCAACCACGAAAAGTTCCTTTATCCATTAATGTGGTATGATCTCACCTTGTTCTTAATAAGGTCTGGGAAGAAAATAAACTAACTGCACCTTGTAGACTTGAGAAATAAATAAAGTGAGATAAGATTTGGCTAGTCAAATATTTGAGCTCAAGATGAAATGAGAAAAAAAAAAACAACACACTTAAAAAACTTAGAACAACACACTTAAAAATCACACACAAATTGCATAAAAAAAAAACATTCCACAGATGGGAGTTTAATTATTATTCTGATCAAGATAAACCCAAATGGATCTATCTAGTCTAGTGCAGAGGAGGAGCCAGCTTCCATGGAAGCAATTTTGTTGATGCTCTGATTATGACCACTGAGACACAAGACTTGCGACTGCTTATCCAAGAATCTTCTGACAATAGCAACGCGGTGGACATCTTTACCAACTCGAGGCTCACAAGAGTCCTCGTACTCTATGTAGAAAACAGCATCATAGTCTCCAAGTCCCTGGCTACTTTCAGTAGCCACTTTCAGAATCTTCAAATTGGTCAGACTTTCTTTTATAACGGCAAGGCTCCTATTGGTTGTAGCAACGGCAAGGTCCAAGTACAAACGGATCCAGTCATTGTCTTCAAGCTCTGAATCCTTGAGCTGAAAAAAAAAGAAGAAATAGTATATCACTAATTACCAGTTGTTAAATATAATAATCAAAACCAAGAAGCAATCAATTTACCAAGCGGAATCGGTTGGTGCCATCTTCAACAAAAGGGTTCTCTCGAGGCAACTCAGGCAACTTGGGATCGTCTTCGTCGTCTTCGTCGCCACCATCAACTGTGATGGTCTTCTCACCTATACAAAGATAGATCAACTGAGACATGATATGATTGTCGTGAACTAGTAATAATGAAATATTTTACCTAGAAGTCTAGCAACAGTGCACTCGAGATTGAATGTGCGGTATTCTTTCTCACTAATTTTAGTCTGAAAGGTTTGGAGAGAACCACAGTCATCCTCCGCTTCCAAAGTCATGTAGTAAGACTGAATAGGACACATTCTGGTCCTGTTGTATTTCTTTACTCTACTGAGCTGCAATTTTGTCCCCTAAATTCGGAAAAATATACAAAGAAATAGATCAAATGGATATACATAAAAAAATGTTAAAAAGGGGCAAGGAAACACTATTTAGAACCACCAACCTGGAGTAAGTTGTAACGATGAAGGCCCATCCTGGCATAAAGGAGGGCTAAGTCACAACAACCATCAGCACAGTGGAATACTTTCAGTGGGTTAGCCCACTGTGGTCCTGAACTAACATCGAATCCCTAAGACCAAATATTAGTCAAAACCAACAAGAGGGACAATCCGGATTCACACATGCATGATAAAAACAAAACAGACAAACAAATTTCGTCGGTAGATGAAAGATTATATAATATTACCTCGGATTGCCTCAGTGTTTCAAAGTATTTGACCAACATAAGTTTGTGCCTCTCCTGAAACTCTTTCTCTGTTATCCTCCGCCCCATCTTCACGCCTCTATGTGCTTTTCCTAGATTTAGGTTTTCCAATTGCCACGCGTTTTTATATACCGCTTTTCTTTTCTGGGCCTTTGGCGGCTTGATCGGTTCATAAGCGTGAACGAGAGGCAAAAGCAATTAGGGGGATAATTTTGTTTTGAAAACCAGATCGGGAATTGACTTGGCATTTTCACTGGATAGCTGGTCGGACCAGTTGCAGGGCTTGACTCAACATTTATTTGAGTCCCCTGGACAAAAGATATTTTTCAACTTTTAATATTTATATTTATTAAATATTTAAATATATTCCAACATTTTTATCATCAACATTTCTATAAATTTGTGATAAAAATAACATATGTATATGTAAAATATTTTAGGACCTTCATTTAACTAAAATTTATAAATATTTAAATTTTTATATAAAAATATATATCTATATACATAAAGAATATTTGCTTTCCCATATTGAATCCACGTCATCAAATCTTCCAATCAAAAATTGACACGTGTCCATATCTTTTGTTACTCTATTTTTTGTGAGCGTTTTTTATCTCGCTCGCAAGCGTGAGCCTTAAATTATTATCAACTTTACAAGTCCGTAGTTCTCCGGTCGTGCATTAAAAATATTAATTAAATAATTTAATTAGAAAGTGACATGTATTCAAAAGTGTTTTATTTCTGTTTTGTTTTTGGTTTCTTTTAATGGGCTTCGTCATGTGTTTACGGGTTACTTTTGGACGGGCTAAAACAGAAATTTTAAGTTCTTCTCTTCATCTTGCTGGCGAAAAAGATATGAAACGTTACGGAATTAGTCTCAATCTAATCGTCGTCTTTGATGGTCTCATTAACGATTTCCACGCCTCACACGATCTATCATTGAATGCATTCTCCTTTGCTTTCTTTCTCATAATTGTTTGCTATAAAAAGATAAGTTTTATACTCTAAATTTCATCAGTTCTTTTCTCTCCATCATTCAAATTAAAAAGTCTGTTTTTCTGAAACTTTAGTTTATGGGAGATGATTTGGTGATTTTGTCTATGGGAGATGACGTAGATTTCAATTTGTTGGTTGATTTTGTTTCAGTTTGTTCTTTTATTGATTATCAAAATCTTAATTCGAGAGCTTAGGTTTTTGAGAGAAACTTCTTTTCCAAAATTCCCCATTTATGGAGATTCATTTGATTCCAGTTATGTTTTTCTTTTTCTTTTGTTTCTATTAGTTAACAACATTTTATTCATATTATACATCTTACGTTACACATTTTAATATATAAGAGTTAAATATATAGTCTTTTCAAGTACACATTTTAATTACAACCATTGTTAACTTATTTAAAAACATAAAAAAAATTGTTTGAGACATTATAAAATAAAAATTTATACATATCCGCATAATAATTTGATCTTGATTCTGTGACATTTTATATCATCAAAGTAAAAGACTTATCGATCAATCTGTAGATAAAACAACAAAAGTACACGCGCTTTTTAAACTTTTATCATGTCACCTTTTCAACAGGTTCCGCAGCAAAAGAATGATTTTGACTTTGGTCTCTTTGTGTTGTTCTTCATACAAACGGTTTATCAAAGATGCTCCTCAGAGGTTGAAATTGCAGGATCTGGGAATGGTGCGTTTCTCTTTTATTATATATTCCTCCTCTCTTCTAAACACTTTGTTGTTGACACATATTGTTATCCTCTTTCAGATTCACAAGATTTGGTTTAAACCAAAATAATCAAACAGATTCCCTGATTCATGCAAAAAACATTCACATTGAAATCAAGGACTTCAAATTATTGCTTTCATCAAACAGTTTAAAAATATTAAGAATGCATCAATCACACTTAACTGAATCACCACAACAGTAAACACAATGACAAAGGAGAAAAACACACAAGAAATAATCCACAAGCAATTTATAACCACTCTCACCAGGTAACTTTAGAGCTCCATTATTCTTTAAGCATGTTGGTGGTGGCCAACATCATTTCTGGATCAGATAGGAGGGGATTTGTCGCTGAAGAACCGAGCAATAACCTTGTCTTCAAGAACCTTTAAAGCTTCAGCAGAGTTTATACACATAGGTGTCTTGTACTGAACTACAGAAGTACCTCGAGAGACGAAAAAGTGCATGAGAGAATCAAACGTCCCTTGTTGCACAATCCTTATCTCTAGAGCTCCAATATGTTCATCTTTGCTTCTGAAAAGCCTGTAAGCACCATTCATTGATTCCTCCATAACGCAACAACATTCAACCAATACATTGTTATCAAGAGGTAGAACATTAGTGATATTGCTGTTTGCTTTTGCTTTTAGTTCCAAGTAAAAAACGTAGTGACCCGGTACAGTGGATATATCGGCATAGCTTGTGAAACCAGTTGTCATTAAATCCGAAGATTCAAGAACTACTGTCGCTTGAGCCAACGCCTTTAAAAGATCTTCTTCAGTCGTTGACTCTACATAGACGCTTAAAACCGTAGTTTTTCTACGTACGAATCTGAACTTAGGTGCCATATTGTAAAAACCAGTGACCTGTAAAACATCCCCAACTCTACATCTGTGTAAACCTAACAAACACAAATATTTTAAAAAAAAAAACATTAGCTGAAACCAAAAAAAATATAAGTGATTTCGATTTAATTACATTTTAAAAGGACCTTACCGGAAAAGTTTGTGACCAAGGGCTCATAGTAGTGACCTAACTTCACATTCACAAGATCAACAATCTCGCCCTCGGTTGTTAGTCCATCGACATCAACATCTATGAACTCAAAGTATGACATGTTTGGTAGAAATGTGTAGGACACTTGTTGTGGTTTGCTTAGAGGTTCCAAATTTAACCCGAAATATGCTTCAGATGATGCATAAGCTTTAGAGACTAGAGGCAATTTATTACTAGTGTAGAACTCTAATGCTGAGATGTATTGAGACATACTTCCTGTAACAATAGCATCAATGCATTTGGCTTTGGGCCAAAGTCGTGAAACTATACCTTGCCAAGATTTTTGTCCGCATCCGTTTTCGATTAGAGCTGCCAATTCTGGATTTGGCTCAACAAGGATGGTAGAGACAGAGTCTTGACAACTAAGGTCGGTGATCCACTCGCTGACATGACCGGATCTGATGTTACTAGCCAACTCTTTCCAGTAATTTTCAAGAAAATGGATAACTTGTACCAAGACAGAACCGAACGTAGCACCCACCCTTACAACCTCTTCTCTCTGGACAAGACCACAGAGAAGTTGACAGTACATACTCTGTTTGGTGTCCGGACACAGTATGATCTGGAGGGGGCATGTACTTTTTGTTGCCAGGCTCCTATAATATTCACTCTTTGTGAAGCTTGTTAACGCAGGAGCAAGAGGCAAACCACAAGGAGTTGTGGACATTGGGCGAGTGAACGTAAACATAATCACCTTTCCTTGCTTAAAACCGTCGAAATACCTTTAATATTAAAAAGAAAAAAAAATATCAATCCATTGTTGTCATGAAAGTGTCAAATATATAAAAGAAGGATGCCTGTGGAAATTTACTTGGACATAACGAGAGAGCCTAGGGTATAGATGATTTGAATATTCTCAAAGAAGATCTTGCTCGCAGGAAATATCTTTTGTTTCCCACTTGAAGTTCCAGAGCTATATAACCAATTGGTTTTAGGTTGGAAGTCCATTAACTTAACAGGGTCGAAGATGGACTACGTACCCGGACTAGTTTAATGTATATAACCAGATTAGGATTTTGATCGTTTTACCGAAAGTCTTTTTACAGGTGATGAAGTTGTTTAAATGTCAAGCCTGAAAACGATTTGATTTACATATACATATATGGGGAGTATAGTTTTTGTTTTGTCAACTGAATTTATTAATTAGATTATTAAAAGATAATATACAATACATCTGAAAATGGAAAACAACAAATAGTATAACTAAACTAGTTAGAAGACAGCATTAGATCACTTGTTAATTGAAGTAAACAAAGATAAACTTTCTTTTGAAGTCTTCTTTTAACAATAGAGTATCAACTCTATTAATTTTCTTGACAGCTTTAAGTCTTAGTCGCATCATCAACATCTATTCCTTTTGTTATATTACATTGACCTCATCCAAAACTGGAGTTATAGATATTCTTCGGCATAGAATCTAATATATTGATTCAACCGTTGAATTTTAATATTTGAAAGATCAATTTTCAAAAATTGTAAGAATATCGTTATACAACAAAGAGAATACATCTTCCGTTGTGAACTTCCATGATAGATTCCATTGCTTAAGTAGTACTTCAGATTTATCCATATTTCGATACCAAAAATATTGTATCGAAATATAGATTCTTAAGGATTTTTCAGCCATTATGATCTCATCATGTAGATTCTTTAACAAGTTTTGTAACTTTCCTGGATCCCCAATTTGACGACCAAGACACCATCTATAACGATAAATAAACAATCGTGTACTCGAAGATTGATGATATCCTATCGAATTGACATCGCATACCACCACTGAAATGAAAAATGTTATAGTGGGACTGCCGTTAAACTGACCCACGTATGTAATTCCAATAACCAGTTATATACCAAATGGTCGTGCGTTCAACTTGATGATGCATGAGACGAACCCACATCGTGAATATCCAGATTTGAATCAGTAATCATCCTTATCAGGCCAAGACCATTTAAATCTATGGTTAAAAGAAAGAGAAATTAAAATATAAAAAAGACACTATGAACCTGTCTTTGGAAAAAGCCAAAACCATGGCCATTATCAACACTGAAATTATCACTCGGCTTTATAGATTGGAGGAGCATCCCAGAAACAGTGTTACCACTGTGACGAGAGACTGACTTCGATCAAAAGAGATGAGAAGTCTATCGCTTAGACAATCGCCGAGAACCGCCAAAACCGCTCTCGCTCCTTTCGCAACCCCCACACACATACATGGCAGGCTGGACATTCAGTGGCCAATACTCTAATTAAAAAATAAGTTTAAAGTTTTTCTTCAGCGGTCATTTTTCTGAAATTATTCATTCATAGACACTAATTAATAAAAGAGAAAATTTCATAAAAATACCCCTATTAAATTTGTTAAGTTTTCTGATATCCAAACATTTTTGTTGCCCATTTTAATACATCAACTAATTATTATATTCATTGTAACACTAATTTTTTAAATTGTGTTAATTTTAATACTCAATCTATGGTGGTTCTATTCAATGTAGTGTTTTACGTGATTTGAGTTGTTAGTGAGTTTTTATATGATTTTATATGAACTTGAGAGTTTAATACTATGATTTTTGTTAAAAACATTCTAGAATTTCACATAAAAGCATAAGAAAAGAATTTTTATTTATTAAGAAAATCTATCCAAACACTCTAAATCACTTGAAAATTATAAGAATTCACAACTTGATTTTTTTCAATAATAGTAGATTTCAGATTATTTTAATAAAACATTGGATTTTATATGAAAATTTAAAATTTATGTTTTGATAAGTTTTAATTTGTAGTGGTCATGCACATCAGCTCAAAACTCTCAACTGAATTAATCATCCTATTATTATTTTAATAATAAATATTGATAAGAGTCAAACAAAATTTTAAAAATCTTCCAAACTAAGAAATTAGGTTTAGTAATAAAAACTAAATTTTAAAAATCTTACAACTTTTAAATTTTAGTTTTTTCATTACAATATTTAGTTTAATTTATGAAACCTAATACTAATTTATTTATATTAGGTGATTTTCCTGTGCTCATGCACGGGTATGAATATTTATCAAGTAAATATATTGTAATATATTCTAATTTATTAATTTACATAGATATTTACTTTTAATTATAAATTAATTTATAATTTATATGTATAACTTATATTAATAATATTAGATTATCTTAATTAGACATATGATTTAGTAGATGTTATATTTAATCGGTTAGATTGCTTTTTTTGCTCAATATTCGATTTGGTTACACTTGTGTATTTTAGATTGCATCTATTTTTCTGAATTCAACTATGATATTTTCCTTCTAAATATACTAAAAATTTAATTATTATTGTATTTAGATTGGTTATTGTCTTATATATGTAAATATATTTTAATAAGATTATGTATAACTTAATATATATTATGCTTATAATGAAATTTAAAATAAACTGAAATTTTGACACACAACTATATAAATGAATAAAACGATAATATTCTGAAGTCTCATTCATATATATATAAATTTTACAAAAAAACTGAATTATAACAGTTGGTTAATAATATTTTTTTCTATGTTGATATTTTTGAGTCATTCTGTAATCTATATGTATAAAAATAAATAAATAATTATTCTAAAATTATATGTTCTTGTTGTAGTTAGATCTTTTATTTTTGATATAAGTTAGATTCGTTCCATTACTTGTTTTGTGAGTATATTAAGTTAAATATAATTTTCTAATTAAATCAAATTAAATTAGTTTTATTTACTGCTTAATGCAAGTATTTTATAAGATTTTTAATAATTGGACATATGTTGATTTTTAAGATATATTAAAAAATAAAGTGACGATCAATAAGAATTTACAATCATAAATATGAGTATAAAGATAAACATTTGAAATTTCATGAGAACATATTAATATTTACAATAATTAAATTTTTATAAATTCTAAATTATTTTATACCTTAGATTTCTTAAAAGGTAAATTGAAATTTTTTAAACAATCTTAAAAATGAGAACTTAGATTTACTTGAGTATTTTGACTATTTATCTATTAAGTTCCATAAACATAAAAAATATAAAATTAAAAAGCAAACTATATATTAAAAAGAATTTTTAATAATGATAAAATATTATATTTTCATTTCATTAATAGTGTATAGTGCTATGCTATTTAAAAAAAATTTTAAATTATTTGATCAAAATATTTATTTGTGTTAAAAAAATTATTTTACTTTTTAATATCTCTTAAATAAACACTAAAAATGTTGTTTTATGAAAATTTCGAAAAAATATTTAGTTTCGTTTATATATAAACATTTTTATTTCAGAAATACTTTTTTTTTGTATATGTGTGTTTAAAAAGTAAACATAAATTAAAAAATTAAGTAAAATCTTATTATGAGAAAAGGAAATACATTATTAATATCAATCTTATTTAATATTTTTGTTTATTAAGAGTATCTATGTAATTAACCATCGTGAGAGTTAACATGAGCGCGACACGTATGAAACTGACTTCTCAAATAACATTATAGAGATATATTTAAATTAAATATTACTATTTTGTGAACTTTCCTTTTTTTATTAAACCATATTATATATACTTATATTTTCGTTTTTAAATAGTTTTGTAAATTTTATAAATGTTTCCTTTTTATTTTATATTGTTATTTAGAAATTTTCAAAAAGGAAATAATATTTAATTGTATTTTTAATTCTTTAGGGGTATCATAGTAATCAAGCAGCGTGAGAGTTAACGTGAGCGCGACACCTAAGAAATTGACTTGTCAAATAATATTATAGAGATTTCTTAGGGGAAACTATACAAAAACACTCCAACTAAATTTTTTAAGTATTCTAATAACCAAACTTTTTTTGATATTCGGTTTATTACCCAAAATATTAATTTTCTCATTTTAATACAATTAGTTTTAATATTATGCTCATTTTAATACAAACTATGCTTATTTTAACCAAATATATTCATTACATAAGTCGAAACTTTTTCTCTCCCAGGCGACCTTTTTGAGAGCAGTCTTTCCCCAATAGTTCAAAGCATATTCTTTCCTAGGAACCTGCTTTTAACCGGAAGACACTAAAGATTATTTTCGAATTTCCTTCCTCTTTTGGAATATCCAACGGGTAATCTTAGGTTCTGGTTTTTTCCACACCGGGTTCTTCCCCCGACCATGGTCGGAGGGACCGCCGGAGGTGCCTACTCACCGATCACTCTGCTCACCGGAGTTTCCCAGACGGTCCGTTGCTACGCAAAGCCAAGTTTCGTCCTGAACGGAGGCTTGTTCTAGTGACCTAATCTCTACTGAAGCTTCTTCTCTTCACTGGTTTGTCTCAAAACAGAGCTCCATCTACAGTAGCTTTCTTCTGAGTTTACCATTCTTCTCAAGGAAGTCCTTATCTACTTATCGGCTGTTTCAACCAAGGAGATCTTTCATTTATAGCTCAACCACCACACTTATTGCTCCCATTTTGCTCCACCAATAACTATTTAAAGCTCGGAACGGCTCTCCACAAATTTGTCAAAACAGGGATTCCTGTATCAAACACCAACAACCACAAGCTACTACAAAATGTCTGGAAGACTCAGAAGAGAAGATAAAGGAAAAGCAATTGCTTATGAACCCTCTCAAGCTCCAAGAACGGCCCGCATCAGAATCCAAGATCCGGAAAATACCGAGCTCCTGCAACGCCACGCCCTAACTCTCATCGGAAGGGTTACGAACCGGACGGCGCAACGCGTCTGGTCACTCATTCCGTTTTTCACCGAGCTCTGGAAAGGAAAATCCAAACCAGTTGGCGCAGACCTGGGAAACGGAATGTTTCAATTTCAGTTCGACAATGAGGAGGACCTGATTACTATCTTGGATAAAAGACCTTATTACTATGGAAGATGGATGGTTATCGTCCAGAGATGGGAGCCCACAGTCTCCAAGGACTTTCCATCCCTCCTCCCATTTTGGATTACAGTTCAAGGGATTCCTGTACACCTGTGGACAGAGAAGACAATACAGAAGCTAGGAGAAGATCTGGGTATCCTGGAAAAAATAGACATCACGCCATCTTCAGTGAGAATGCGAGTGCAGATCAATGGACTCCTCCCGTTGATCAAGTCTTCTGTGATTGAATATGCAAATGGGGATGAAGTTACAGCTAATTTCGTCTACGAAAAACTCGACAAGCACTGTCCTAAATGCCATCGTTTGGATCATGACATAAAAGATTGCTTGGAGGCTAAGCATGAAGCAAGAGCTCTTAAGGCTCAAGAAGAAATCTTGAGTAAAGACGACACTGAAAGAAAGGAAGTGCACCATAAGCATAATGTGTCGGGATCAAATGTGTTTCACTTCTCAGCGCAAGAGCCATCCTACAGAGGGAGACAAAGCCACGATCGAAGGTCTCGTCAGGTTGATGCTCGGGATCAACTTGAGGCTCGACGCAGATCCCTTTCAAGACAAGAAGCTAACCACCGAAGATACCTCAGCGAGGATCTTAGAAGGGGAAGAGAGGACCACCGGAGCCAAAACAGTCGGTCCTCATACCATCGGGATGCAAGCCTCCACTTTCATGAGGCTTCCTCTAGACCAAGGGACCTGAGAAGGGACCTGTCGGATCGATACCTGTCAAGGGATCGCAGTTTACAACCCACTAGGTCTGGAGATAGAAGGTCACCAGCAAGAGAAGAGCCACCTCCAGACCACTCTCGAATCATGGCAGATAGGGGGATTCCCCTAGAAGAAATTCAGACCTCGGTTCCAAAGGAGGTCTTCAATGCAGCAGTGGGAGAAGTTAGGGACGCCATGCTCCAATATACTCAATGCAGTGATCCAACTGAGAGCGCAGCTCGCAAGGAGCGTATGAGGAAAGCAGAGGAGGAAGGGGAAATGGAAGAGGCAGCAGCTCTCATGATCCAAGCAACTTTAACAACTCCTTCAGAGGCCCCACAAAGCCCAGACCAACACCCTGTCGCAGAGAGAGTTCCTGCTAGCCTCCGACTAGGACCTGCCGTTCAATCTCCACATGAATCACCCCAAGATGCAACCAGAGAGAAGGGTAAACGGAAACCTGGAAGACCTCCTGGTAGACGTGCGGTTCAAGGAAGCCCAAAGCTACTCAAAGGCACAACTTCTAAACGGAGGAAAATTCAACAAACTAAGCCACCCCTCGCCAGAAGGAGATTAAACCCCGAAGCTGCCCAAGGAAAATCGCAGAAATCAAAGACAAAACCTTCCTCGTCACGAGGTTCCCGAGGATCCGATCACTCAAACTCGGAAGATCAACCAATCTGCAATATGATTCCTGCATCTACAAGAAGGAAAAGGATGGATTTTCAAAGTCCATCCTCTCTCGTTCCTTAAAAGTGGCAAGTTGGAACTGTCAGGGTTTGGGGAATCCCCGGACAGTTCGGCGTCTAAAGGAGATGAAGCGAAACATCTTCCCAGACATCCTATTCCTTATAGAAACTAAAAACCCCAACAGCTTTGTTGCAAAGAAGACAGATAAACTGCAGTATGAGCATAGAGTCCTAGTTCCACCTGTGGGTCACGGAGCTGGTGGATTAGCGTTATTCTGGAAGCACGAAATTAATCTCACTGTTATCTCTACTTCTGCCAACTGTATTGATACATGTATTATCTATGAAGGAAAAAAGTTTTTCGCCTCTTTTGTGTATGGTGATACTGATAGACTACGTAGAAGAGAACTCTGGGATCACTTGCTGGTTTTAGCTGCGGTTCGAGAAGCACCGTGGTTTCTAACCGGCGATTTCAACGACCTCCTCAACAATTCAGAAAAACTGGAGGGACAATTCGTCCTGAAGGGTCTTTCACAGACTTGAGAACCTTTTTCTCTGAAGGTGATCTATTTGATTTACAATATTCGGGAGATTTCCTGTCATGGAGAGGCAAGCGAGGTGATGATCTGGTCCGCTGTAGGCTAGATCGCGCAGTTGCTAACAGTGACTGGGCGGAGTTATTCCCGACTGCTAGTTCCCAATACCTTGCCTTCGAAGGATCAGACCATAAACCGCTTCTGTCCTTCTTTGAACCTGAAAAGAAAAAGAGACGAGGATTATTCCGCTATGATAGACGACTCAAGAATAACCCGGAGGTAAAAGAGCTGGTGGCAAAGACCTGGAAAAATGGGTCCTTTAGAACTGTCAATGACAGAATCTCAGCCATACGATCAGTGCTAGTGGAGTGGAGCAGGCAACAATCCCGAAACAGCAGACTCCTCATTGAGGAAAAGAAATACCAGCTGGAACAGGCGCTAACGGATCCCATAAATGACACAGCTCTTATAGCGAAGGTAACCAAAGAGCTTGACGAAGCATATGAAGCGGAGGAGAGTTATTGGCAACAAAGGAGCAGGCAACTATGGCTCAGCCTCGGGGACAGAAACACCGGCTATTTTCACGCTGTGTCAAAGAACCGGAAAAGAATTAATGCTTTCTCGGTTATAGAGAATGCAGAGGGGGAAGCGGTATACCAAGAGGATCAGATAGGGAGAGTGATTGTTGAGTACTTTCAGCGGCTATTTACCTCAATGGGAGGAGACAGAGAAGAAACAGTAAACTACGCGCTTTCTCCTCTAATCTCGACAGAGACAAACGAAGCGCTAATCCGTATCCCTGAGGCACTGGAAATTAAAGAGGCTGTCTTCTCTATACATGCTGATAAGGCACCGGGTCCGGACGGTTTCTCGGCCAGCTTCTTTCACACGAATTGGGATAATATAGGCGCAGACATAGTCAAGGAAATCCAGGAGTTCTTTGTGACGGACAAGTTACCGGACAAGATAAATGAAACTCACATCCGCCTCATCCCGAAGATTCAAAGTCCCAAGACGGTAGCGGATTACAGACCCATTGCTCTTTGCAATGTGTACTACAAGATCATTTCAAAGATCTTGACGAAGAGACTGCAGCCTTTGTTATCTTCACTCATCTCGGAGACTCAATCCGCATTTGTCCCGGGCCGAGCAATATCGGACAATGTCCTCATCACTCATGAAGTTCTCCATTACCTTAAGACTTCCAAGGCTGAGAAGAGAGTTTCAATGGCGGTTAAAACCGACATGAGCAAAGCCTATGATAGGCTCGAATGGGATTTCATCAGATTGGTGTTTAAGCGCCTCGGTTTTCACCCGAAGTGGATCAACTGGATTATGCAATGTGTCTCCACTGTTACTTACTCCTTCCTCATTAACGGCTCGCCTAGAGGAAGAGTCACACCGAGTAGAGGTATCCGTCAAGGGGACCCTCTCTCACCATACATCTTTATCTTGTGTAGTGAGGTTCTCTCGGGTCTATGTAACAAAGCGCAGGAGGAAGGAACCCTTAAAGGGGTCCGTGTAGCACGAGGGTGTCCTCGTCTCAACCATCTCCTCTTTGCCGACGACACAATGTTTTTCCTTAGAGCCAGCAAGGAAAATGCTGAGGCTTTGAATCGGCTGCTAAAGCGATATGAGGAAGCCTCTGGGCAGACAATCAACACTGAAAAATCCTCCATTAATTTCTCCCGTCATGCTCCGGCGACCATCAAAGCAGCAGTTAAAGATGCGATTTCAATTCAGAATGAGGGGGGCATCGGCAAATATCTCGGCCTCCCAGAGTTATTTGGTAGGAAGAAGCGGGATCTTTTCTCGTCTATCGTGGATAGAATAAAACAAAAGGCTTGCGGATGGTCAAACCGGTTCCTGTCCACAGCGGGCAAGATGACCATGTTAAGGAGTGTTCTATCCCCAATCCCTTCCTACGCCATGTCTTGTTTTCAACTCCCAATCTCTTTATGTAAGAGGATTCAGTCAACACTAACACGATTCTGGTGGGACACTAATATTGGAGATAAGAAGATGGCTTGGATCGCATGGGATAAGTTGGTGCAGCCTAAGGAGAATGGAGGATTAAACTTCAGAGACATTCAGAGTTTCAATGAGGCTTTCCTTGCAAAGCTTAGCTGGAGACTCATTAACCACCCCGACAGTTTATTGGGCAGAGTTCTGCTCGGAAAATACTGCAACAATGAAAGTTTTTTGGAATGCTCAGAAAAGTCGGCGATCTCACACGGATGGCGTGGTATTCTGATTGGGCGTGATATTATCATGAACTCCGCGGGTTGGGAAGTTGGGAACGGCTCCAGCATCAACATCTGGGAAAAGCCATGGCTTAGTTGCACTACACAGCTGAGGCCAATGGGTCCACCACCAAGAGAATTCTTACACCTCACTGTGGCTGATCTCATGCTACCAAACCGGAATGAATGGGACATTACCATGATCCGCCGAGTGATTCCGTTCGAGGAACAGAGAATTCTGTCAATTAAGCCAAGTTTAACCGGGGCTCCGGACAAACTCTCATGGCTGAGCACTGATACAGGGGATTACTCTGTTAAAACGGGATACAATGCCGTTCTCTCTTCTCGTACTGTAGAAGATGCAGTGCATACTGGTGACGCTACTTTTGATTGGAAGAAGAATGTTTGGAAACTGCAAACAACACCGAAGATTAAACTTTTCATTTGGAAAGCTCTCCATACAGCATTACCAGTGGGAGAGGCGCTCAAGGCTCGGGGTATCAAAACAAATGGCCTGTGCAAGCGATGTAATATGCCTGAATCTATCGATCACCTGCTCTTTCACTGTTCTTTTGCGAGACAAGTTTGGGAATCCTCCCCTGTCTCCCCAAGTTTTGAATACAGTGGATCCATAGATTTAAGAAGCAACTGGAGCAGTTTCTGCTCATGGAAAAATCTACCGCCGACGGGAGTCTCTACCGGGGCCTTAGCTCCCTGGCTCGCGTGGCAGCTTTGGCTAGCTCGAAACAAGCTGGTCTTCGAAGGGAAGATTACCACTATAGAAGAAACGGTGTCAAAAGCCTCTGCTTGTGCCCGAGAATGGATCTCCTGCCAAGATCAATTGTGCACTTCAAAGAAGCATATTCCCCTCAGTCTCACATCTCATTCAGACTGTGTTTTGGTGAGATCCGATGCTGCCTGGAATGAATGCTTAAAATATGCAGGTCTGGGTTGGACTATTAATGGACAGGGACGAGATTGTGTTTTCTCGACCTCTGCACATCATGTTGATTCCCCACTTGCAGCTGAGGGTTTGGCTTTGAGAGAAGCCCTCCTGAAGAGTCAAGAACTTGGGCTCCCAAGACTTAGATGTGAGTCGGACTCTGCTACCCTGATCAAGGCTATTAACCTGAAGTCCCCTCTTGTTGGGTTGTATGGCATTTTAGCTGATATTTCTTCTCTTGCTTTATCTTTTGAGTCCATCTCGTTTACCTGGATCTCGCGTGAGAGAAACAGTGTTGCAGATGAATTGGCAAAGAATGCTCTGTCTTTAAAGCTGACCGATATGGCAGCCCCAAACTCTGTTTAGAGTCCTAAATTAATATATGTTTGTGTTTCAAAAAAAAAAAAAAAAATATTCATAATTTTCAAACGAAACTTAAAAAATCTCTAAAATTCAGAACAAAATCTTCAAATTTTTATATTTTAGGTTTTAAGAATAGAAGTAACTAAATTTTGGGTAAATTTTACAAATCTATAAAACTTAATTCTGAATAAAATTAATAAATTAGTTTAAACTTCATAAAATAAACTAATTTAAACTAAAATTAAAACCGATATTATAATTTTGTAAGATTATCCATAATTTAGTTACTCTTATTCCTAAAACTTAAAACAAATTTAGTTACTTTTATGATTAATGTTTTGAATTTTAGAGACTTTTTAGATTTAGGTTATAATTTATTTATATTTTTAAAAACAATATAGTTTGAATATTAAATTGTGCACAATTTTAAGAGTTAGTCTATTAAAATTAGAAAGTTAATTAGATTTGATATTAAACTGGGTAACAAAAGGTATGAGTATTAAATATTTAAAGAAAATTAGTTATGATATTTTCAAAGAATTTTCCCTTTTAAGTTTTATTTAAAAAATTATTAAAAACTTTCATCCAAAATTTAGTATTGCTTGTATTTGAAACTAAATTAGAAATTTAAAGATTTTATTTTAGAATTTTAGAGATTTTAAATTTCCGTTTGACATTTATCAGTTTTTATCAAAATAAATATAGGTTGAGTTAATTGAGTAATAAAATGCACACTATTTTAAATTTTAGTTTATTAAAATGAAAAATAATTAGTCAAGGTATTAAAATAGACAAAAAAAGTTCAGATAGTAAATAAAAACTTAACAAAATTTTAGTTGTTTTTTTATGAAGTTTATCCTAATAAAAAGGATAGACGATTTATTTACCCATGAGAACTATCATATGACATCAAATCTCCACCGAAAACCTTATACTAAATCTCCACGAATTGAAAATTGCAAGTCTATTTTTCCCTGAATCAATACTTCAAAACTTAATTACCTACATACGATGGTTTTTATTAGTTTGTGAAGATATGCAATTTTCAATTTGTGAAGATCTAGCATGAAAACATGTTTGATGGGATATAATGATATATGATAGTTCTCATGGGTAAATAATTCGTGTATCCTAAGAAAAATGATAGAATTAAGTCACCAAGCCAATAATAACGAATCCAAACAAAAGCCTACGTTTTCTCCCAACAGTTGCCCTCAAGCATTTAAATTTGTTTCGGTCGTCCCTCTACACAATCCATTGAACAGAGTGCGTTACAACATTGAAGAATCTTAAAACAGAGGAAAAAAGAATGCATCAGTCACACCTAACTGAAACACCCACAACACAACAATAAACAACGCGACAAAAGAGAAAGGCTCAAAAGATGGTAACATTATTGGTCCTAACATTATTGCTCCATTATTCTTTAAGCATGTGATCTTGTTCGTTTTTGGTCGTGGTCATCATCAACATATCTGGATCAGATAGGAGGGGGTTTGTCGCTGAAGAACCGTGCAAGAACCTTGTCTTCAAGAACCTTTAAAGCCTCAGCAGAGTTTATACACATAGGTGTCTTGTACTGAGCTACAGAAGAACCTCGAGAAACAAAAAACGCCATGAGAGAATCAAACGTTCCTTGTTGCACCACTCTGATTTCTAGAGCTCCAATATGTTCATCTTTGCTTCTCAAGAGCCTATAAGCACCATTCATTGATTCCTCCATAACGCAACAACATTCCACCAATACCTTGTTATCAAGAGGTAGAACATCAGTGCCATTATAGTTGACTTTTGATTTGAGTTCCAAGTAAAAGACGTAGTGACCAGGTACACTTGAGATATCAGCATAGCATGTGAAACCAGTTGACATTAAATCCGAAGATTCAAGAATGACAGTCGCAGATGCCAACGCCTTTAAAAGATCTTCTTCAGTTGTGGACTCTACATAGACGCTTAAAACCGTATTTTGTCTACATACGAACCTGAACTGCGGTGTCATATTGTAAAAACCAGTAACCTGTAAAACATCCCCCACTCTACATCTGTGTAAACCTAAACATTCAACATAACCATATTGTAACAGTATTAGCTAAAACAAGAAAAAAAATAGTAGTATCGATTTAGTTAATAATAAATAAAATTGAAAGGGACTCTACCAGAAAAGTTTGTGACCAAGGGCTCATAGTAGTGACCCAACTTTACATTCACAAGATCAACAATCTCGCCCTCGCTTCCTTCATCGACATCTATGAACTCGAAGTATGACATGTTTGGTAGAAATGTGTAGGACACATGTTGTGGTTTGCTTAGAGGTTCCAAGTTTAACCCGAATGGTGCTTCAGAAGATGCATAAAGTTTAGAGACTAGAGGCAGTTCACTATTACAGTAGAACTCCAATACCGGGATGTATTGAGCCATAGTTCTATAAGATGTATTGTAATTGCTTCACTTTATTAATCACGTAGAGACTCTTTATATAGAGTTTACAGAGATAACTTGTAGGACAAGATAAGCACAAGTCAACCTTATCTAAGGAATAAGACTTATCTTTCCTAATACATTCGTGATTATCATTCTAATAACATAGTTATCCTAATATCCCCCCTCAAGATGGTGCACGATTAGTGATACCAATCTTGGTAAACAGAGTACCAAACCGTTCTCGTGTCAATGGTTTAGTCATTCCATCAGCTAACTGGTCCTTGGACGAAACATGAGCTACTCGTAGTGTTCCATTCTGAACTAGTTCCCTTATAAAATGATAGTCAAGAGCTAGGTGCTTCATTCGTGAATGAAACACAGGGTTCGCACTCAAGTAAGTTGCACCAACATTGTCACAATAAATTGTCGGAGTAGCTTCCACTTGGATTCCAACCTCGCGTAAAAGGGAGAAGAGCCAGCGAACTTCAGACGCAGCAGCAGAGACAGCACGGTATTCGGCTTCTGTAGAAGATCTTGCAACACCAGTTTGTTTCTTGGCCGACCACGCAATGGGATGTTGTCCAAGAAACACTATATAGGCGCCTGTGGAGGTGTAGTCGTCTTTGTTTCCAGCCCAGTCCGCATCAGAGTACGCATGAAGTGAAAGATTACTGTGCCGGGACAAGAAGATACCAGCCGTGTAAGTTCCAGCAAGATACCTTAGCACTCGTTTAGCAGCAGATAGATGAATGTTGGTGGGTTTGTGCATGAATTGTGATAGCTTATTAACAGCAAATGCAATATCCGGACGTGTGAGAAGCAGGTACTGAAGACTGCCAACAATGTTGCGATAGTCAGAAGGATTGTCAAGCGGTTGGCCATCTTGAACAGATAAGCTTGTGGACGCAGACATTGGTGTGGGTACTGGTTTTGCACTAACCATGTTTGTGCGATAGAGTAAGTCACCAACATACTTGCGCTGTGAAAGGTGAAATCCTTGTGCAGTTCGAAGAACCTCAATACCAAGGAAATATGACAAATCTCCCAAGTCTTTTAACGAGAATCTTGTAGAGAGAATGTTGATGAGATCCCGAATGTTGACTTCTGAGTTTCCAGTTACTATAATGTCGTCAACATAAATCAACACAAAGAGATAGATACCGTGGCCAATGTAGAAGAACAGTGAGGCATCGGCTATTGAATTTTTAAATCCAAGACTTAAAAGATAATTTCTGAGCTCCGTGTACCACGCACGAGGTGCTTGTTTCAGGCCGTAGAGAGCCTTTTTCAACTTGCACACATGATTGGGCTTATCCTTATCAATGAATCCTGTTGGTTGTTTCATGTAGACAGCGTCAGTCAGAGTTCCTTGGAGAAACGCATTGTTGATGTCAAGCTGTTTAACTGGCCAGTTGTAACGTGCTGCTTGACCAAGAAGGAGCCGTATAGTTGGAGATTTAATCACTGGACTAAATGTCTCATGATAGTCTATGCCAGGACGTTGATGACATCCTTTCGCCACAAGCCGAGTTTTGAGTTTGTCAATTGTTCCATCCGGATTGAATTTGGTGCGGAAAAGCCATCTGTTCCCAACGATATTAGTAGCTTCTTCTGCAGGTACCAGTTCCCAAGTGTTGTTTTGAATAGCTGCATTGAATTCTGCACATGCCGATTTGCGCCATTTGTCATCGGCGAGAGCTTGTTGAATGGTGTGAGGTTCAAGAGAGACACTGAGACAATAGCGAGGGTTTGGTTTGACGATGTTGTTGCGAGATCGAGTTACCATGGGATGTGGTGCCGGCGGAGGATCTTGCAGTTGCGTTGGTGACGTGTGATCTTCTTCATCTCCAGGTGTTTCTGGTGATTGTTCTGCAGCAGGGGAAGTCGGTACTAACACTTGGTCAGCTTCATGCCTGTAATGAGTGGGTTCGATGGATGGCACCCAAGGAGGTTCCTGATTGTCTTCTTTAGAAGATTGAGGAGCTATCAAAGAGAGAAAAGGAAACTGGTTTTCGACAAACTGAACATGTCTAGAAACAAACATGCGTGAGGTGGAAGGATTAAAACATAAATAGGCACTTTGAGTAAGAGAGTACCCCAAGAAAACACATGGAGTAGAACGAGGGTCAAGCTTATTAGTCGTGTAAGGTCGCAGCCACGGGTAGCATAAGCAGCCGAAAACACGTAGCTTCATATAGTTTGGTGATGCACCAAATAGTCGAAGGTATGGTGAGTCCATTGATAGGACTTTTGTTGGCATACGGTTGATCAGATACGTGGCTGCGGCAAATGCATAAGTCCAGTACGCCGTGGGAATTGATGCGTGGGTAAGGAGAGCCAAACCCGTTTCAACGATATGTCGATGACGGCGCTCAGAGAGACCATTGTGCTCCGGAGTGTGTGGCGGTGTCGTGAGATGTGAGATGCCGTTGTCTGCAAGAAATGAGCGTAGTGCAATATACTCGCCGCCATTGTCTGAGTAGAGCGTTTTAATTTTGGTGTTGAACTGTGTTTCGACCAGCTGCTTAAACTTGGTGAACGTGGCTGCAACCTGCGACTTAAGTTTGAGAGGAAAGAACCACATGTATCGGGTAAAATGATCAACTATTAGTAAGTAATACTTATAGCCATCAAACGAGTAAACTGGAGAGGACCACACATCAGAAAATACGATTTGCAGTGGTTGAGAAGAGGATATAGATGTTTCATGAAAAGGTAATTTATGACTTTTATTAATAGAACAAGAGTTGCAGTGAAAAGAATTGAGATTATGACATGAAAAACCAGGAATAAAACTAGAAATCTTTTGTAAAACAGGTAAAGCAGGGTGTCCTAAGCGATGGTGCCAGTCTAAGAAAGAGGATGAGGTAGTGGCTAAAGCAAGTGGCATTCGTGACTGAGGCAAAGGCCACTCATATACATCGCCTTTAGCTGGTGCGGTTAGTACCGGTGTCCCCGTTTGCAGATCTCTCACCTGAAACATGGAAGGAAAGAATTCCACAGAGGTGTTATTAGTTTTGCAGAACTTTTTCACTGAGATAAGATTCTTATGCATCGACGGAGCACAAAGAACATTTGTAAGATTAAAATTTCGAGAGGGGGTTTTGAGAGAGATTGAACCAGTATGCGTGATTGGTAAGTTTGCTCCATTACCAACCACAATGCCGTCAGGTCCAGAGTACTGTGTGTGTGAAGCCAGGTTGTTCATGTCTGTAGTGACATGATGTGTGGCTCCGCTGTCCATAAGCCAAGCATCAGGATGTTGGGAATGAACAAGCGCTGGATGAGCCATTGGACGCCACTGAGGGTTGCTGTTGTTGTAGTGAGATGTTGAATCAGCCGAGACTATGCGGAAGGATGGACAACGTTGAACACTATGTCCCTGAATCCCACAAGCTTGACAACGACCAAGATATGGACGAGGTCCTCTGCCACCGTTGTTGTTGTTGCTGTTTGTGTTGAAATTGTTGTAGTGATTGTTGGTGCTGGTGCTGTTACGTGGTGTGATAGAAGGTCTCCATGTACCACGGTTGTTGTTGTTGTTATTGTTGCTTCTTGCGGCTACATTAGCTGTAACAGGGAACGATGGTGTTGTAGGTTGATCACACACAATCATTGCTTCTCTGTTCAGGAGTTTCTCTGTGAGTTCAGAGAAAGAGATAAGGTTATCTCTTCCATTCACAGCATCAATCTCTGATTTGTATTCTTCAGGAAGGCCAGCTAGGATCTGCTCAATGAGATCTTCGTCATCCAAGGGTTTGCCAAGTAGTGCCAGTTCATCGGCTTTGGTCTTGATGAGTCTCATGTACTCACTGATGGTATGAGTACCTTTGACACAGCTTTTAATTTGATGTTTGAGTTGTTTGATATGTCCTCGGGTCGGAGTTCCATATACTAGGTTAAGTGTGCTCCAAACTTCATGAGTTGTTGTGGCACTTGCGATGATTGGTTGAACAGATAGTGATATGGCACCAATGATAGCGCTGTATAGTAACCTATCTTGGCGACGCCATGGTGCATAGGCAGGATTAGGCTCAGCTATTCCATTGTTGATGATCTCCGCCTCTGGTGTTGATGCCGTTTTTGTTAGAAAGCCGTGGAGCTCATGACCTTCAAGGAGAGCTTGAATTTGTCTGCTCCACATGAGATAATTTGTGTTTGTCAAACGAGTAACGTTAGACATGTTAATGGCAAGAAGTGAATTTGCTGGATTGGTTGGATCATAGATCGCAGTTCTTGTTGCAGTTGTATGAATGCCAGATGTGGCTGATTCAGAAGACATCTTGAATATGTAATTGAATTGCAGAAAAGAGAGAAAAAAAAAAAAAATTAGTGGATCGCAGGAGGCTGTGATACCATATAAGATGTATTGTAATTGCTTCACTTTATTAATCACGTAGAGACTCTTTATATAGAGTTTACAGAGATAACTTGTAGGACAAGATAAGCACAAGTCAACCTTATCTAAGGAATAAGACTTATCTTTCCTAATACATTCGTGATTATCATTCTAATAACATAGTTATCCTAATAAGTTCCTGTAACAATAGCATCAATGCATTTGGCTTTAGGCCAAAGTCGTGAAACTATACCTTGCCAAGATTTCTGTCCGCACTCATTTTCGATTAGAGCTGCCAATTCTGGATTTGGCTCAACAAGGATGGTAAAGACAGAGTCTCTACAACTAAGGTCAGTGATCCACTCGCTGACATGACCAGATCTGATGTTACTAGCCAACTCTTTCCAGTAATTTTCAAGAAAATGGATAACTTGTACCAAGACAGAACCGAACGTAGCACCCACCCTTACAACCTCTTCTCTCTGGACAAGACCACAGAGAAGTTGACAGTACATACTCTGTTTGGTGTCCGGACACAGTATGATCTGGAGGGGGCATGTACTATTTGTTGCCAGGCTCCTATAATATTCACTCTTTGTGAAGCTTGTTAACGCAGGAGCAAGAGGCAAACCACAAGGAGTTGTGGACATTGGGCGAGTGAACGTAAACATAATCACCTTTCCTTGCTTAAAACCGTCGAAATACCTTTAATATTAAAAAGAAAAAAAAAATATCAATCCATTGTTGTCATGAAAGTGTCAAATATATAAAAGAAGGATGCCTGTGGAAATTTACTTGGACATAACGAGAGAGCCTAGGGTATAGATGATTTGAATATTCTCAAAGAAGATCTTGCTCGCAGGAAATATCTTTTGTTTCCCACTTGAAGTTCCAGAGCTATAATATAACCATTATTTACAACACTTTAGATTCTTGTTAAAGAAAAAAAAAAATACAACTCTTTAGAATCATCAAAATTTAAAATCTATTATATGTATTCAGTGATTTACCTTCGAAAAAATGCAGTTATGGGTTCTCCGGAAATGATATCAGAGGGTTCTCCATTTGCAACACGATCGATATAAGGCTTAACATCTTCATAGCTCACCACTGGTACGTTCTTCTTGAACAGTTCTTTATCCGAACTCCCCTGGAGAAACCGTTGGAGGTACTCTGTGTTTGCGTTAGCTTTGAGTATCTTGGTCAATACATCTTCTTGTATTTGCTTCGCTTTTGAGGTTAGCTCTTCTAAAACAATGAGATCACAGCCTAGACTCATATTTGTTCTTCTCATTCACCACCACATATCAGGGGTTTCTTCTTTATACAGATAGAACACCATTATTGGTGTGAGACCCATAAAAAAATTGATCACTGATTCACACAGACAATAGCAATTTATTATTTCAGAGTTTTATTTGATTCTATTACTGTATCCTCTGTTGTTTTACCATTTCCCTTTTTTTATTTCTGAGGAGACCAAGCCGTAAATAGACCAAGGCATTTGTCCTAACCAGACTAGCGTAAGTATAAAAAATTTTCGTTATCTGCTAATAAGTCAACAAGCCAATGATAACGAATCCAAATAGAAGCGCGCCTACAATGTTGCAACGGTGTAAATAACACAGATTCTACCAAATATTCAAGTCTGAGATACTATCTTTAGAACGATACAGTCAAGCATTTGAAATTGTTGTGGTGATCCCTCTACACAATCCATTAAACGACGATCGTTACAACATTGCGGGAATCTAAAAACAGCGGAAAGCGAAACTCAAAAAAGGACTTTTGTATCTCAAACATTTGCAGAGCATTCTGTTATCCCAGGCTAGACCGTCATTACTACTTCTTTCTCCGTGATGCCCTCTGTCTTGTGACGTGACTCTTGTCTTAGTCCCTGCAAATGCGTAGCAAAACATCAGCATCAAACTGTATTGACTTATTTAGGGACATGCTGGTTACATGGCAGGTAATCATGGAAATAGAGATATTTCTTTGTGAATAAACACCACTAGAATCAAAGCGAGACCACCCTATACAATGGAAATCTTACATATGTACTAATGGATTCATGAGAAGTTGATTATCTAGCTTTTATCCTAAAAGTTGAAACTATTAGCTGGAGAATTATAAGACCTATGATTCCAGAAGATTTACGCATACGCTACTAAAACGAAAAAAACTCTATCTTTGCTACATAGCCTACATTCAATTATACCCACAACCATTACGCATCTATTGAACAAAATAGGCCAAGTATCAAAGACAATATAACAAAGTAGACTGGAAGAAAATTACTTACCAGTACTTAATCAAGCCGTCCCATCCACAAGTTGCGACTTTGCTCTGTTCCAGAGGATGCCATTCCGCACCAATGCATACACCATTGTGACATCTAAGAGTCTTGAACACTTTGCAGCTCTTCCAGTCCCAAAACCAGCACTTACCCTCACCATCTCCCGACATTACAAACCTTCCATCCGGCGAGAAATTAACTTGGCATGCATAACCAGCCACAATGTGCCCCGCAAACCTCTTCTTCTTATTCAGCTGAAACCTCTCCCTGGTTCCGTAGATCAGAATCTGGTTGTCCAAGCTCTGCGCCGCAAGCCACTTCCCATTAGGGTGAACAGAAATCGCAGGCATGGAGTGCATATGAGGCTCACTGATATACTTGATAACAACCGGTATCCCAAACTCCCACACACGGAGAGACTTATCATCACTAGACGTAACAAACCTTCTGTTATTATCCACAAACGTGATCGTATTAACCGCACCCAAATGCTGATCATACTCTTGAGTAATCTCCCCAGAGTTAATATCCCACTGCACAATCTTCTTATCACTCATCCCCGCCAACAAAATATTCTGCTTGTCATCATCAGGATTCAGCTTCACCACGTAAGGAATCTTCCCCGTAGAGAAAGTCGATATAACTTGACCAGTCTCCGTATCCCAATACTTAATATTCTTATCATACCCAGCAGTCAGAAACTTAGTCCCATCGTTAGAGAAACAAATATCCCTCACAGCTTTACCATGACCCATATAAGTCCTCATACACTTACCAGAGTTATACACATCCCAAATCTTAACCTTGCAATCCATCCCCGCGGAGAGAAGCAAATGCCCCTGCTTTGGGAAAAACCTAATAGCAGAAACACCTTTCGTGTGACCGCTCCACGTATGAACCAAACGCTTGGGAATATAACAATGATCGTTATTAGCCTTTGCGTCTTTAGGAGGTTCAATCCAAGACCTCCCTTGATAATCTTTATCCTCTTTACCATGGAAAGTGCTCTTATCCGCGTAATGCTCTCCTTTAGCCTCTCCCTGTTGACTCTTCTCTTCCTTCTTCTTGGCGTGATCCTCCGCGTACTTCTTCTGCTCTTCGGTCAACTCTCCTTGAACAACCTCCTTCTTCCTCGACCAAGGACTCTTCCTATTCTTCAACAGCCACGCCTCCGTCGCGGGATTCTCCGCCTCCGCCTCAACCTCCTCCTTCTTCTCCTTCTCCTCAACTTTCCTCCTCTTCTGATCACTCTGCTTGATGTTATAAACCGAAACTCCTTCGTTATCCTTCAACGCCGCCGCGTCGCCGACGTAATTCAACCCGGAAGGATCCGCCGCGTAACCGAACTTCTGGAACGTGCTGTACTGTTCGTCGAAGACGAAGGATCCGATCGACGCGTCTTCCACAAACCCTAGCTTGTGGTTACGCATCCCCTGAGCGATTCCGTCTTTGGCGTAAGGGTGGGCGGGGCCGTAGATCGGAGCCCAGAGCTGGTCGTAGGTAGGGTTGAATGCGACGGCGTGTTGAGTAGGGTTGATTGGGTTTGATTTCGATTGGTTCGAGGTGGAGACGGTGAGAGCGAGTGCCGTGTCGTCTACCTCTGGGGCGGATGATTTCGCCTTTAACATACGAGGAGGTGAAGATTCCGGTGAAGAAACGGTTTCTCCGTCGTAGGATTGAATCAGATCCATCTTGCTAGATTTGCGCCCACTGTTGTGATGTGAGAGAGTCTTTTTTAAGGGTTTCGAAATTGGATTTTGTTGTAATTTTGTGAGAGTTGGGAGATGAAACCCTAATGTTTGTTTGGTTTTCGGATTTACCCCGATTTTGTGTGTTTGTTTGTTTATTTACGTCCCTTTGTCTTTTTGGATAGTTAAATTTTGGCCCATACTCTTAGATTGCTCTTTCTCTCAGTCACATATCAAATAGAAAACGACCAAGATGCGTACCAATTTAAAATCACACCAAGTCAAACCGAATTAAACCGGAAGCAACATTTAAGGTTTCTTCTGTTGACGGTGGTGATACATGGCCAAATATGTGTTTTTTTTTTCTTCTTTTTTCTTTAACCTTAAGAATATCTCAGATTTATGAAAAATTCAGACTAATTTTAAAAAGATGGTATAGTCCATAGATGAACTCTCACTTTTAATATTCAAATAGGCCATAAGATAATTTATATTCATCTGGCTACAACATACGATGTAGTGGAGTATCTCAGAAGACAAATGATGATTTATTCATCATAGTTCAAAATGTTTTCTCATAATGAACTTTAATAATAGAAATAGAATAAGGTTAGTTTAGCTTTTTAATACTCATCTTTTGTTTAAAACAATTTAATACATTTGAACAAATACACCCTAAAAAGTCAAAATATGTTTTTTTGACTAAAGGCTTTTTAAAAGTAAAAATATTGCGACTTCGTTATCAATAATTCAGGATACAACATTGATAATGCTATCAGAAGATGATATCCCTTAGTCTCTCTTCAATCCTTACGGGATCGATGCCGATCCGACATATGATGGCCTGCAAATATTCATTTTTAGGTGATTACTTACGTACATGCATAAACAAAACTATGACTAAAAAGAACGTGACACTGACACACATGCATGTGCTTGTGAGTGTACATATACATATGTGTGGATACGTACTAATACGTACCTGAGCTGTGATTGTGTAAGTGATCCTATCGTTCAAGTTCTGAAGATTAGCACTCATAACTTCAGCTCCTTCTTCTTCAAAAACGCTTACAAGCTCATGCAGCGATACTCTTTTCGTGTTCACATCCATAATCAGATTCATTTTTATGATCGAATCTTGTGAATAAATACTGAGTTTCGGCAGAAGGGACGATGACTCTTCAGAGTGATTCACGACTTCTCCTAACAAGGTCTTTTTCTTCTCCCTCAAATTGCTTACCTTCTCTTTTAGTTGGATCATGTATGATGCCGAATGGTCTATAAGTTGAGGCACCGATAACTGTTAGAGCCAACAAAAAATCCTAAGTTCATTACTTTCATATATATGTTTGCATGAATGTGTGTTATTTAGCTAACTAAAAGCCTAAAACGTAAAGTTACAATAAGTGATCACTTGTTTGTAAGTCTGGACTATATGAGAAACATACCCTATGAGTGGGAGAAACATGAGAAGAGAGTATAGAGAAGAGATGCTTCATGTGCATTCGTCGCTTTTTCTCTCTGAGGTTTCGCTGTTCCTTCCACGACGACATTGAGCTTCCTTCTCCTAATTCTCTTACCCTCTGCCTCCTCATTATATATTTTTGTTTTCTGTATGCTCTTATTATGTTACTATGTTTCTCTCTTTTTAAACCCATCTCATCACTCTATATATATAAAGATAGAGAGAGCGACAGATGAGAGTCACAAATCTCAATTTTGATAGAAAGAGCTGGAAAGTTTAAAGGAAAGTGATGTTTCTTCAGTGAAATTCATGGTACACGTGATTGCGTCCATGAGCTTACACACTACTTATAATAACGTGCTTAATTATTCTTTTTCACTCTACAAAGTAAATTTTACTTTTCACTCTTAGAGGTTAGATAGAGATACTAAAATTTTCGGAAAATAGATTATTTATTTGCCAAAGTAAACTATATGGTTGGAGACATTTCCATGGTGTTTTTTATCCAGTGATAAGCTGCTAGAAAGTATATATAGTAGATTTGTACAATTTTTTTTTATCAAAGACCATTTCAATGACATATTAGTCAGATAATCATAGACAAAAAAAAAAAGAAAAATTCATTACAAAGTAGTACGTTTATTCAATCGACATATTAAGGAAAGATTGTTTTGTATTTCCAATATACAGAAAAATAGACACCACAACAAATCAATTCCATGTTCAGTTAATAAGGTGCACATATTTATTATCTGATCACTAATTTGAAAAGCTAAGACTATTCAACATATACAAGGAAAGACACAAGCCATAGTTGTCAAAAAAAGGACACAAACCATTCCCTACATAAATTAAGGACTATAGCATGCAGTTTTTGGCTGTATTGCCGACATCATTCTCCTTGTGAAAATTCGCAGTGACGTACCTGGACGAAGTAAATTACTATAAATTCAATGTTATTAATCTACTAATAATAGGAATCCCAATTAATTCTAAAGGTTGTGTGTTTTTATAGGGATCTCAATTCTTGTTAAAAGTTGTGTTTGTTCAATAAAGTATCTTTTTCTCAAAGGTTGTGTCTCTTCTTTGATAAAAGTTGTGTTTGTTCATTAAGGTGTCTTTTTATTAAAAATTATGTCTCTTATTAAAAATTGTGTTTTTTTTCATTAATCCTTATTAATTCAAAAGGTTGTGAATCTCCATTAAATTAAAAGATTATGTTTTTATTTTAATTTTTTTTTTTAAATTACGTTGAAATAATGTACCTGTTCAAAAATTAGTTTATTTGAAAGAATGTGTTTATTTTTCAAAAAAAATAATTTTTTAATTTTTTTGAAACAATGTATCTGTTAACAAGTTAGTTATTTTGGAAGAGGGTATCTGTGTTAAAAAAGAAGGTATCTATTCAATAAATATATATGTGGATATATATATATATATATATATTTGAAAAGATTTATTAATAGAAAGTTGTGACTATTCATTAAAAAAACTGACTATAATTTGAAAATATGTAGCTTTCGAAAGAATTCTTTGAGTCTCTATATATTGTATGTTTACAAATTCTGAAACTAAAATTTTCACAATCTAAAAAAATGGTGAAGAATAAAGATTCTGTAAAGTTAACTAAATACAAATTATTAGAAGATATTCAAATGAAATGTTCATAATTAATTCTTAAGATTGTCTTTTCATTAAATTTTGTTTATAATTTTTTATTTCTAAAAATAGCAATCCTAATTAATTCCAAGAGTTGTGAAGTTGAAAGGTTATGTATTTTCAACAATTAAAAGTTGTGTCTTTTTATTTTAAAAGTTGTGTGTTTTATTTGAAAATAACTGTATATATTGAAAAAAATATGACTCTATATATTGAAAAGTTGTGACTTTTCATATAAGTATTATCTATATATAATAGCAAAACATCAGTATTTTTTATAGGAAAATAAAATGATGATCTTAACGGTTCAAATTGATTTGGTATTTTAATCTAAGGGTTCTGTAGAAGATGTCATCTTTTGTTTTAAATAGAAGCTTTGTGTGTTGGTATAGGTAGCGAAGCATTGTGTTCGTTCGTAAATGGAGTTGTGACTCCTCATTCGCATCTCTTCCTCAGTATATATTTGATAATCAGTTTGCTCCTTTTATTCAATAATCGGAATTGTGACTGATTAATGTTCCATTGTTTTATTGACAAGAAGAAACCGGGGTACAATCGCCTCCAGTGAAGAGTTTATGTTTCTTGAAAAATTGCTCAAATACCAAATTTGAGAGAACGATAAAAGACAAATACAAACTATCTGGTCATTATAATTACAAACTTAACTAATAATAAATTCATCTTCTAGACACCATCGAAAACAGCCATCTTCTTACAAGACAATCTTTTAAAGTATATTATTAGTTCTTCCCAACAGAAGCTTTGTGTCGGTAGTGAACCATTGCATCCGTTAATGGGGTTATGACCCTTGGTTCACATCTCTTCCTCTGTTTATATCTGATAACTAATTTACTATCCCTCTTTTTCTCACTTTTTTTTT
>CAKOAT010202932.1:363515-404795 GCA_932364175.1 Eruca vesicaria subsp. sativa
AACCTTCCCACCAATCAACACAAACCAGTTATTAATTGAAAATAGGTAGTTACTTAAAAATCTGGTTTCCCTGTACATTTCTTATATCGCATGCATGCGATCACATTGCCAACGTAACGTACGTTAACTATATATTTTCAAGCCACTATTGTTTCTGCTATGTCTTCTCTTAATCACTTAAAGATATGTAAACACAATACCATCATTTTCCCAGACTGTCTTTTCGTTAAGAAAAATTGTGACTGACACATATTATTAAACTGTCGTGTTCGTTCTCAGACTTGATCGAATGTTCTGTAATGATATGACGTTTACTATGCCGTCCAACTTACGAGAACTTACGTCTACTATAATGTGACGGTGACTTCGCCAGAAGAGTGAAGAAGAAGACGTTTAACGGTGCCGGCCGACAGGGCCGGCCCTGAGATTTTGGGGGCCTGTGGCGATTTCTAAGTAACAAAATTATTTGGGGGCGAGGGAAAGAAAACAATATCTCGGTCATGAAAGTGCTTTTCTCTCTCCTAAAAAGAAAAAGTGCGATAAGGAGATAAGGTCTCGACCACCTCCGCCGTCGGACGGCCTCACGCCGATCTGGCGAGAAGTCTCTCCCTCTCCCTTTCTACTGCTCGATTATGCCTCCCAAGAAGAAACATCGCAATGCTCTCCGTGGATCCTCGAAGATGGCTCGTCTACAAACTGGATCTAAGCCATCAATCTCCGTTAACTCCTTGAAGAAGAAGTCTCCAATCGCCGGTGCCGCAAGGCCCGATGCTGAAACTGTCACGGAAGTGACCGTAGAGACTTCCTCTCCGGTTATTACGGATAAAGAAAATGAAACCCAAGCGGTTTCCCTTTCACAAAGTCCCGACTTGTCTGTTCTCCCTTCGGACATTCAGACGGTTAAAGAAGATATTACTCCTGCAACTAGTGGGGAGGTATGTGTTGAAGGCTCGACACCACAACTTTCTATTTCGGCCTCCCAAGAGGCGCCCTCAGTGGTGGCTCCTGAACAACCGAAAGAGAAGAAAAGCTATGCTAGTCTCCTGAAAGTCTCAGCTGAGCTTCAAGAACTTGGTACTCAAACGGAACATGTTTCTGGGGTCCCGTTCGTTTTGATTCCGGATGAAAATATACAGGCCGCGAAGGAAGAGTTTAAGGAATTCATCTATGCTAGATTTCATGGAGATTGGCCTGCTATGGGTCGCATTATCGGTGTCGTTAATGCGCTTTGGGCAAGGAATGGTCCGAGAATATTTGTCCACAATGTCGGTGAAGGAGAATACTTGCTGAGGGTAACAAATACAAAAACAAGAGAGTACTTGTTATCTCGCACGTGCTGGAATGTCGCTGGATTTCCAATGTTTGTGGCTCCTTGGTCTCCAGATTTCACCCCAGACGAAGCTCCACTAACGCAGGCGGTGGTTCCAGTGGAGTTACGGAATGTGCCGTATTTACTCTTCAATAAAGAAAGTTTGAGTAGGTTGGCAACAGCTGTGGGGAAACCTATATCTCTGTACCCCGAAACAGAGAGGAAGGAAAACTTTAAGGTGGCAAAGTTATATGTGCGGGTGGATCTCACGAAGCCGCTTCCTAGGAGAATCATCTCTGGTTTCTCTAATGGTAAGGAGACTATGATAGAGGTGACTTACCCGTGGCTACCATTGAAGTGTGAGCTTTGTAAGAAATACGGTCACCTGCAAGAAATATGCAAAACACATCGCCAACAGGAAGAATCTAAAAGACAGAGATCTGTCAGCCCTACTAGCGACAAAAGAACCCGTAATAACGCCAGAGAGGGTCAGTTTAAAGTACCATCCAATACGTCCTTCACATCAGGAACAGGGAAGGTTTCAGTGGTTGTAGGGATTGAGGAAGGTGAATTGCTGGAGCATAAGCAAGATGCAGAGATGCATAATTCCAAACAAGTTGAATCTTCAGCGGACATAGATGCGGGTCTTGCGCCTCCCAGGGGTAAGGTTAATGATACTGAAGTGGAGTTGGTTGGAAAGCAAGGTTCTGTATCTGCAGAGGATGTGCTATCGATTAAGGCGGGCACTTCTGAGGAACACCAATCGCCTCATAATATTACTGACAGACGGTCAAGAAGCTTAGGACGGTCGTCGGAAGGTCTAGATAATCCATTCCTCCTGGTTAATCCCGGGAAGAGCGGCCGCAAGGCCAAAACAACCCCTCAATAAATATTATGTCGATGTTTTTTGCGTGGAATGTCAGAGGACTGAACAGTGATAGACGCCACACTTTTGTTAGAGATTGGATAACTACTAATAGACCTCTTTTTGGTGCCTTCCTTGAAACGCATATTCAGAGAAGTAATGCGGCAAGGATCCACAATGCTATTCCCAGAGGTTGGAAATTTTTTGGTAATTACGAGCATCATAATGCTGGACGGATTATTGTTGTTTGGGACCCTTCGGTCTCGGTGTTTATTTACAAGGCTACAGAGCAAGCAGTTACTTGTGGGATCTATATTATGGCAGAAAACGTGAATCTCACCATCACTTTTGTTTATGGTTTCAACGTGGTTGGTGACAGGCAGGCTCTCTGGAATGATTTGGCTCATATTCATAGCACCCCCGCTATGTTGCAATCTCCATGGGCAGTAGTAGGAGACTTTAATCAAATCCTGAGGTTAGATCATCACTCAGGGTACCCGCAGAGAGTTGTTGATGATACAGGAATGGAAGAATTGAATCTAGCTCTGCAGGAAGTTGAATTATTTGAAGCTCCAGCAAAAGGAGTTCCTTTCACCTGGATGAACAATAGTGATGATGATCCGATATCCAAGAGGATAGATCATGCTTTGATTAACCAGGCTTGGGCCTCTAGATTTCCAGAGGCGTACGCCGACTTTGTGGAGCCTGGACAGTCAGACCACGCAGCATGTATCTTTAAAATTCCCTTCCTCAGGAGATACTCTCGTAAACCCTTCAAATTCTATCACCACATCATTGATCATCCTGCTTACCCCACTGTCGTTGCTGAAGCATGGAGTCCAGGGTCGATCATGGGTACTAACCAATTCAAGTTGGTTCGTGCAATGAAGTTGATGAAGAAAGAGTTGAGGAAGCTAAATTCGACACACTTTAGTGGTATTTCCATGAGGGTTAAGGATCAAACTAATAAAGTGGAGGTCTTACAAAGAGCGCTGCTTACTCAGCCTAATTCTGCTACGGCGGTAGAGGAGCATATGGAAAGGGACAAACTTAACATCTTGCTGACTGCAGAGCAAAAATTCTATAGGCAGAGATCGAGAGTGAGGTGGGCGGATGTGGGAGATAGGAACACCCCCTTCTTCCATAAGACTGTTACCCAAAGAAATACGCGCAACCACATTCACTACCTCAGGGATGAGAATGATACTTTCTTGGGCACAACAACAGAAATCAAGTCTCATGCGGCCGCTTATTTCGAGAGTATCTTGGGGGAAACTGATATGATTGAATCCCCTTCCACCGTAGACTCTCTCAAGGAACTGGTGCCTTTCAGTTGCTCAGACTTACAACATGCTTACCTTAGTCGCCAGGTATTAGCCACTGAAATTATGGGAACAATTGATACTCTGCCTCTGAATAAGAGTCCTGGACCTGATGGGTATTGTGTTGAGTTCTTGCGGGCGTCTTGGACCACCGTCGGGGCTGATGTAATCTCAGCTATTGAAGAATTTTTTCGTAATGGGAGATTGCTGAAGGACCTCAATACCACCACTATTGTATTAATTCCTAAAACAGATGCTGCCGCCAAGCTTGGTGAGTATAGACCGATCAGCTGCTGTAACCTTGTGTATAAAATCATCACAAAAATCATAGCCAACCGGTTGAAGCCAATCCTTCAGAAGAGTATTTCAAAGAATCAGGCTGCATTTTTAAAAGGAAGAAGTCTGGGGGAGAATGTGCTACTTGCCTCAGAGTTGATCAGGAATTATAAATCTTCATCATGCCCTCGAAGCTGTATGCTAAAGGTTGATATTAGGAAAGCATTTGATACTTTATCCTGGGATTTTGTGATCAAGATGCTGCAAGCTCAGGACTTCCCACCTCTTTTTGTTACCTGGATAAGGGAGTGCATCACGTCACCCCGATTCTCGGTTGCCATTAATGGTGAGCTAGCGGGTTTCTTTCCAGGCAAGAAGGGCTTAAGACAAGGGGATTCTATATCGCCGTATCTGTTTATTTTGGCCATGGAAGCTTTATCTCGGATGCTGGAAAAAGCGGTTAATTCAGGTGATATTCGTTTACATCCTATGTGCCACGAACCACAGATAACACACCTCCTTTTTGCAGACGATCTACTTATCTTCTCGGATGGATCCCGTCACTCTTTAACGGGCATTAAGAAGGTCCTCTCAGCTTTCAAGGAGATGACAGGCTTGGATATGAATGCAGCAAAGTCTGAAATATTTTTTGGGGGATATTCACATATTGAATGCTCTGTTCTGAGTGATATAACTGGAGTCAAGCTGGGGACTTTCCCAACCAGGTACTTAGGACTACCTCTCAATCCGAGCAGAATAAGTCTTGCTACCCTGCAACCTTTTCTGGAAAGAATTACTTCTAAATTGCATTCTTGGACCGTAAGGAGTTTATCTTTTGCTGGCAGAATAAGAATGGTTGCCTCAGTGATTTATGGGATGGTTAACTTCTGGAGTTCTGTGTTTGCATTGCCTAAAAGCTTTTATGAGAAGGTAGACTCTTTGTGTTGTGCTTTTCTCTGGAAAAACAGGTCATCACCGTCCTCTGGAGCAAGAGTAAGCTGGACAGATATCTGCAGACCTAAGAAGGAGGGGGGATTAGGTCTGCGAAAGCTTGAGGAGTTTGAAAGGGTCTTTACGCTAAAAAGGGTGTGGAGCTTATTCTCTGACCCGGAAACTCTTTGGGCTACTTGGCTGCACTCCAATGTATTTAGTAGACGCTTCTACTGGTCGATTATGGACTCCCAAAGACTGTCGCCATCTGTGAGAAGTATGATCAGAATCAAAGATATTGTTGCAGACTTTCTAAGGTGCAGCATAGGGGATGGTAGATCAGCCAGCTTTTGGTATGATTATTGGACTGATCTGGGACCACTAATTGAAGCTTTTGGCCACAGAGGACCGAGGGAACTCTTGATCAGTAGTGAAGAGGCGGTAGTCAAAGCTACTGTGAATGGTGAATGGACCCTTCCCCCGGCTAGATCAGACGAAGCTGAGACGTTGCAGATTGTTTTATCGACTATGACTCCTCCTGGTCCAACGAGAGGCTGTGACAGATTTCTATGGCGTAATGGTGAAGGTCACTTTGTCCCTAAGTTCTCCACAAAGACAACGTGGCATTCCATCCGGGAGATAGCTCCTACTGTCCATTGGCACTCTATCGTGTGGTTTAAGGAGGAGATTCCAAGATGCTCTTTCACTACATGGATGGCAATGTTATCGCGATTACCAACAAAGGACAGGCTAGCTTCTTGGGGTATTGTTGTTCCTTTGCATTGTGTTCTATGCTCTACCGGGCATGAGTCTCACTCCCATTTATTCTTCCAATGTCCATTTGCGTCTGCGGTATGGTCTCACTTCTGCGGAGCAGCTATTCTCCATCCTCCTTCATCGCTCCAAGCGATTGCCGGTATCCTCTCAAGTAGTCACGTTGTCTCCTCTTCAGGGCTACCTGCTGTGATTAAGCTCTTGCTGCAGTGCATTATATACTGCGTTTGGCGAGAAAGGAACATGAGAATCTTCCGGCAAACGTCATCAACTGAAGCTGAGGTATTCGCTCGTGTTGATCGCCTTATGCGCGATCGACTTATCTCCATCCCTCCATCATCCGACAACTCGCCATCTCCTCTACTAGTCTACTTCCGCCTTCCACCGCCTGTTCCGTGAAGTTTCTAGCCCTTGTGCGTAACTGCTTGCTGTGTTTTTATTTTCGCCTTGTGTAATAAGTGGATTCCCACAACGTTGTAAAAGAAAAACCTTGGTATGAATTTAACATTTACACCAAAAAAAAATTTTTGGGGGCCTAAAAATTTTTTAGGGGCCTATGCTCATGTAATTTTCTACAAAATTTTTGGGGGCCTGAAACAAATGTTTCACTAGGCATTGTCCAGGGCCGGCCCTGCCGGCCGACGACCACATGAATTTTTTTTTAAAGTGGCCGGCCGATGACCACATGTATTTTTTTTTGAAGTTTCTACTTTAGATCAATATATAAGATCATGAAAAGGTACAATGTTGCTACTCTAGAAAGAATGTGTCGTTTGAGAAGGAGACTTTTGAAAGAGGAGTTGTGATTTAAACCAAGAAAGTTTAAAACCGNAATACTATTGGTGCAGTCATTACCTAAGGTTTGCACCCATGGGTTGGTCGTATACCAAGTTTTTTTCTTGAAACATTATAGTGAAAAAAACTTTACAAATCAGTTTATGGTTATATAAAAAAGACCAAGAAAAGAAGAGCTCACCCGTGTAGGGTCTGTTTCCATGAGAATTTTCTCCTTTTCAAGAACCTCTCTAATGATGTCTTTTATCAAAAAAAAAAAAAAAACCTCTAATGCGACGTAGTTTTAGTCTGTATAACATTGATTCTGTACAAACTCTTCTCTAAAAACTGACACACTCAATCTCCAGCTACATTTTTTTCTGCCGAAAGTAATTGTAGAAATAATCTGAAGAAGAAGAAAGGAAATAATTCTGCATACCAAATTAATTAACAAATAGTTATGGAAATCTAAATTTTGTAACTTTTCAAATGAACAGACGTGACTATTTGCAGTGTGTCTTTTGGTTCTTTCATGTGTATATATATGCCACACGGAAATTAAAAAATAAAAAAAAATGAAAACATTTAGTGACTGTTGATTTGTGTCTTAGAATTTTCTCGTGATTCTTACATTCATTTATAAATCAAATCTAATCATATTCATCCTTAACCCATGCAAAGGGCTCATGATTCTTACATTTATTTTTTAAAAATCAGATTCTAGCCATACATCATTGACCTATAAAACGGTATGTGTGCGGTTTGCGTATTTTGCCAAAAAATCTTTTAATTATAAGCNTTACATTCATTTATAAATCAAATCTAATCATATTCATCCTTAACCCATGCAAAGGGCTCATGATTCTTACATTTATTTTTTAAAAATCAGATTCTAGCCATACATCATTGACCTATAAAACGGTATGTGTGCGGTTTGCGTATTTTGCCAAAAAATCTTTTAATTATAAGCAAAAACAATGTAACTTCTATATATCCAAGCATTAACTAAATTTATTTTATTTTATTGTCTATTCAAATGTTTTTGTTTTGTCTTGTTGGTTTGAGTTTCCATTTTTTGTTTTATTGGCAGAGCCGGACTTGACCCTACTGCAATTATATATATATGTATATTAATGTAATTATATATAGCACATACTGAACATAGAAAACAAATTAATTAAAAATCAGTAGGATAATAAAATATTAAATGTGTCACACATTATTAAAATTTATATAAAGATGAATTTAATAATAAAATGAAAATATCATTACTAATTTCAAAAAAAAAATCATTTTAAGGATATAAGTCAATTTATTTTTTTTATTTTTAATGATTTCAGATAATATTTGTTATATTATGGTTGTAAAATTTGTGAAACTATTAATTATTTTATATATTTTTTAGTTTTGAATAGGGCCCCCGGAATCTACGAACCGGCTCTGTTTATTGGTCTAAATTTACGTTGTCTTCCCTTGATATTTTGTGTATTGTCGGAAAAAAGTATTTTGTGTATATTCTAAATAATCTATTTCCATTATTTCTTCAGTATTAACTACATCATTTCATTTATAAAATAAACATTTTTCAAGTTGAACAACGTTTATAAAAAAAATGATGGGTTTCAGATAACCAAAAAAGAACCAAATGCTACCTGGAGACTTTTCAAGTATTTATTTGGAGATATAAAACACTATAGTATAACCAAATTGAACCTGCTTAAAAGGAATCCTGCAAAATATGAACTGATACTCGTTGGGTATGTAAGTCTAAAACTACTCTACTCTTTTTTTTTAAATTTTTTCATAATAATAGGTATTTTAATCCTAAAAACTGTACGGATTTTTAATGAGTTGTAATATATATATATATATATATATATATATGAAAAAAATCTAAAATATTTCTTTTCATTCTCTAAAGTTTATATATTTTAAAGGGTTGTCAATGTCTATGTATTTTTATCTTAAAATGCATATATTTTCAGAGATTTTGCTTTTCATTTATTTTCATATATATTTTTATATAAGTTTTTAAAATACCTACAATTGTCTTAGTTTTTCTGATATTTAGTTATTTTATAATATTATAATTTTTAAAATAATCATATGGTGTTTAGATTGTACTTTGAGGATTATAATGTTATGTAAAGTAACATTTCATAAGTGGTACATGATTGATAGATATTCAAATGAAAATTTTGAAACCGTTTAAGTAAACCATTGTAATTTTTTGTTGGAACAGTTGCAATAAACTAATTGAAACATAACTATTTGTGAATATAATTTGTATTGAACAACCACTGACATATTTAGTGATAATCATCGCAACTATTGCTAATTGTAGTATTGATGATAAATCATTGTATTTTTTGGTGTTAACCATTGCAATGTTTGGTTATCAACCATTGCAATGTTTAGTCATCTATATAAGGAGTTGTGGACTTTAACAAATCACAACAAAAAATTAACAATCGCAAATAGAGTTAAATGGAGAAATGTAATGTTAAATGATTTTCACAGAAGTTTGANATTGTGTTATAATAAATGTTAGTGTTTTATAAGAACTTTCAAAATTCAAAGTCATTATAAATGAGAAAGATCATATCAACATAAGTAAACATATATTCAGTATAATATCCAATGTGACATATTCTTACAAAATGAGTTTTCAAACGATATTTTTACAAAACGAGCTTCCGTGCGATATCGCACGGGTTCCTTTCCTAGTTTACTTAATATTAATTGGTTTATGAGAGTGCGAATGTGCGATTCATGACCTAGTCGTAACATAACTATGGTTCCTGGTTCACTCGAAAGAGAATTTAAAAATGATGACAGAGTATAAGAAAACTTATATGATGTTGATTTTATATTCCAGAAAGTATGGTTGGTCACTAAAACTTAGGTAAGACGACATTCTTTTTGCAGTGAATCGCAACTGATATGATATTACTCTGTAATCAGATCGGTCCAGTTTATATATGTAAAGCCACGACCCAATGAGCACAGATAATTCTAAAGCATTTGAAAACATGCAAAACATGTTAGCCGCAAAAAGAATAATCTCATCTGCAAGTCGTCTTTCCTCATTTGTATATATTTAGTCCAGTATTCTGACCACTTTATTCGCTAAGTGCTGATTTTAGGATTAGTGATTTTGCACATGTTTTTTAATTGTCCAAATTTTAAATTCCACCAAAGAAAAACTAGCTATTATTGACCAAGTATAAAAAGCATCAGATTGATTACTGATTGACCACTATTTAAGAAAACGTTAAATCCATAACCATCCATGGTTAATTCTGTAACTACGTACATGACCTCGAATTGCTATCTTTATCAACCGCGCCACAAATTATTGGTAGCAGTATCGGAATAATAGGTCCACTTAATCTGACAAAGCCACGTAAAGTTGATTAGTGGCCATGTACATCGTACATTGTTGTAATCCATTCTTGACTACTAATTAATACATCCAGTCTAACTTTGCAAAGGATTTATGCACGTCTAACTTTAATCGTTGATTATTATCGAATATTTAGTCTTACCGAAATTGTTGATTTGATTTTCTAATACAAAAGTATGCTACATAGAGGAAATTCGTTGATCAATGTCAAACTACTTTGGAAGCTTATAACAAATTTTTTTTTAAAAAAACAGAAAACTCTAATATAAATCAAAGCTAATTAAAATAAGATAATTCTGTCAATGCAAATAATAATAAATTGTTCAGTTTTAGGCTGCATCGGATATTGTTAATAAATAAATAAACCCGTACCTCCTCAATCATTTTCTTATCGCAGTCTTTGGAAAATAGTATATATATTTTGGGGGAAAATTGTTTTCTAAACTAAAAAAATGGTAACTATGTCTTATTACACTAATCTCATATGTTCCGTTCCATTAAGCTAAATATTTTCAAAACGGTAATAATGCTTTTAATTTCAATTAAAAATTCAAAATTATAATTAAAACAATAGTTAAATATTAAAATATAATAAATAACTAAAATTTTGTTAAAAATAAATAAATTAAAATAAAATAAAAATTAAAGTATTCTAAAAATAATTAAAGTTAATTAAAATAAAAGAAAACATTAAAAATTAAAGTGTTGTAAAAAATTTTAAAGTGTTGTCAAAAAAAAATTAAAGTAATAAAAATATACATGTTTTTTGTTTATTTTTATAATTTTTTCTGAAAATTTGATTTTTAATATATGAAAACTGAATATTTTCAAATATTTTCTTGCCATATTTTCGGAACTGGTTGTCATTATTCGTAGAATATGTATTCTACTATATGTAGAATATAATAATAATAATGTTTGAAATCAATTTTTAAATATTTTAGATTTATAATAATGTGTAAATTCTGATTTTTACTGATTTTATATTTATAAATAATGTGTAGAGTCCGATTTCTATTGATTTTAAAGGGATAAGTTAAGTGCATAATGTATATTCCAAATAATTTTGGATTAGTATAATATACGTAAAACATATATTCTGAACGTAGTAGATTTAATGAAAAAATGGATTTCATTTTCTACTTCGTAGAATGTCAATTCTACTTTATATAGAACATAATCTGAAATTATGATTTAGACATTTTTAGAACTTGAAAAAAAAATATCACTGAATTGATATAGGTATTTAATCAGTAGTTACTATTTTCAATTTGTTTTTGTTTGTAAGACTATGTATTTAATTTATTTTCGAAATAGTAAAGAGCATTAGAGGCAAAAATGGATCAAAATAGATATTAGCCTAATAAGACCCAGTCACCATATTTTTTGCTTAAAAAACAATTTTCCCTATTTTTTTTAACAACGTAGTATTTATTTGTAATGAACCAATTCTTATGTGTATTTTTCTTTCTTCTCATAAATTACAAAAAAAAGAAACAAATTATCACATCATTTTACGATTCTTCACCACATCTGAATATTAAGAGGGGTTATTGGGAGATGAATTGTGTACAGTTTGTGGATTTTAAAAGTTGAGTTATGTGGATTATAAAAATATATATATAAATATATATATATATATATGTTGACTTATAAAATTTGGTTATAATTATTTTAGATTACAATAGATTTTCATGAATTTGTATTACCTTTTTCTATCTTTCCTTTTCTAGACTGCAATAAATTTTCATGAATTTTCGTAAAATATGTTTATTTTTTAAATAATAATAATTCTACATAAATAATGTTGTTATGATAAAATGAATACCATACTAACAACTTTAACTATATTCTGTCTGTTTTAGTGGGAGTTACATTTATAATGATTGTAAGAATTTGAAAAGTTTTGTGTTATTGGTTTATAGATTCTTAAATTCTTATTAAATTCTAGTGTTATTGGGATAATGATTTTTTAATTCTCTCCAAAATCGTTTGTTATTCAAAATGTTTACATTTTAATTATTCTATAAATCTATTAAAATTAGTGTTATTGGGAATTATATTCTTAACCATTTAATTCATAGAACAAGATTTTAAGAATACTACATGTTTCCCTAAGATTCTTAAAATCATTATAATAATTTATTTTTCTAGATTTTCACAATATACACAATTATCTACAACTCTTTCTAAATTCAACAAATCACTCAACTTTTAAAATCAATAAACTCTCTATAAATCTTATTCCCACTACCACCCTTAGTAATTCGTATGTTATTTTATTTTTTATCTTCTAAAGAAAAAATATATAACTATACATTAAGGTAAGTAAATAAAAATGTAATGAATTATAATTTTGGACATATAATTTGGATTAAAGGTGAAATATATATTTGGTAAGAATAATTATTTAGTTTTTAAATGTTTTAATCACATGGATTTTACAAATTTCAAGGATAGATATGATATTTTGAAAGTTGTATCTAATGTGTAAAAAAGTAGAGAATTCATCTCTCAATAACACAAGATTTAGTTAGAATTATAGAATCAATAATAACTAAACTTTTTGAATAACATAGAATTTAAATAGATTTTTGAAAATTCGTACACCAATAACAGTGGATTTATTAAGAGTTTTAAAATCCATGAACTAATAATAAGAGAATTTCTAAAGTTGATGAGAATTTATCTCCCAATAACCCTCCCTAAGTCGACATGGTTGATAACATCATCATCATTAATTATAGCCATTGAAGTTAATAAGCTCACAATGAATTAATTTCTTTGTAGATCTCATCTCATACATATTCTTCATTTACACAATGGATTTTCATACATCTGTTGAAAGTAGAAAGCCTCTCAAAACATCAAACATGTATAGGCTAGATTAGTGCAATATAGTATCATTACATCATTATATTGCTAATAGAACAGCATTACTAAGTGTAATTTTACATTTCAGACTGACTAGAAAAGTAGTTTCATGAGATGGCTTATACTCAAAGCATCAAATGCCAAGCACACAAAAGTAAATGTGAATAGTTATTCTAATTCGAGTCTGCATATCATATTTCAGTTTCATATCAAAACATCGAAATATTAATGTATGCAGACAATATCGTATCCCGGCAAGTTAGGTTTTAAACAAAACCTAGAATTGTGAATAGTCGTAAACTTTCGGTCAACAATATTTGAACTCTGAAATTTTTGTGTTTCTTTGTATCAATGACTTGGGGAAAACGTATCAAAAGATGATATCCCTTACTCTCTTTTCTATTCTTGATGGATCAATGCCGATGCGAGATATGATTGCCTGCAAATATTCATTTAGACAATTAAAATCGTGACACATGCATGTTCGTGCATATGTATATATTAATGTGTGGATGTGTTCATACATTTACCTGGGCTATGATTGTATAAGCGGTCCTGTCATTAAAATTCTGGAGATTAGCACTCATAACTTGAGCTCCTTCTTCTTCAAAAACTCTCATAAGCTCGTGTAACTTTAATCTTTTCATGTTAACACTGATAATCAGGTTCATCTCGATGATTGAATCCCGTGAATGGATACTGAGTTTTGGCAAACGAGACGACGAAGATCCTTCTGGGCGACACCCCACATCTCCTCCTAACAATGCTTTTTTCTTTCCCTTTAAATACTTTACTTTCTCTTTCAACTTGATCATGTATGATGTCGATTGATCTATAAGTTGAGGCACTGGTAACTGGTGCCATAAAAATCACAAGTTACATATATATAGTCATTTTTATTTTTATTTCTTTTCGCATGAATGTGTTCATAATTAATATATAACACAAACTTAAAGCCTAGCTATGTGCATCACTTGTTAGGTCATACACAGATACATACTTTATGGATTTTATAGGCACTAAAAGAAGTGTGAAAATTTGGTTTCTAGCCTATACTAACATAGCAAAACCACTGAATATACATCTATCAAGAAAATTCTACTATACAGACAAAATAAATATTCCATGTCTAATGCTAGAGAGAGAATGAGTGAAAGAGAGAAAATCGAACCCTACGAGTGGGAGAAACATGGGAAGAGAGTAAGCAGAAGAGATCTTTCATACGCATTCGTCTCTCTTTCTCCCTTAGGTTTCGCTTTTCCCTCAACGACAATGAGCTTCCTTCTCCTATTTCTCTTTCCCTCTCCATTCTTTTTTGTTCTCTCTTAAGATTTTATATATGCTACTATGCTTCTCTTTTTGTTTCACTCCACATCTCTCTATATAAAAAGAGAAAGAGAGAGAGTAATTATAGACTTTATAGTTCTCAATTTTGAGAGAAAAAGCTGCGTAATTGTAGTAGAAAGTGATATTTTCCAAAGAAAGTCATGGCTTTATTAATTGCGCCCGTGAGCTTACACACTGCTTAATATTGCTCTTTATTTTTACATATGTATTTGGCACCAGGATCTAGCTAGTTTTCATTTTTTGATCAACCGCTAGTTTTCATTTATTCAGTTTTACATGGGTCAGAACTTTTTTTGGTTAACATCTAGGTTTTGGTCCAGTGAATTGCTCGGCAGTGTAATAGGTTTGTAAAAAGTTATTGTAAAAAAAACTTGTCAAAAACTATTCAAATAGCGTAAAATTAGCCAGAAGACATGTTAATAGAGAAATGAATGCCGTGCAAAAGTATGCAATGTTACCAATCGACAAAAACAAAGAAAAATGTTTTCTATTACCGATTGAAAGAGACCAAGTAGAGAAACAGTCATCTTCAACTACTTAGGTGCACATCAGCACACATTTATACACATACAGGTCATCAGCTGTGAATATTCAACGTCACCAACTTTCATTATTCGACATACTAAAAAGGATACATTAATTCATTCCTTACAGACAATACTTAACCAACTCTTGGCAAAAATTTTGAACATAAGTCACTGGTGACGTTGCTTATGAAAAGGACCTGGAACTTCTAAATGTAGAAACTAAATAATACAAAAACAGTAAACCTTTCGTCAAAAATAAATAAACAATACAAAAACAGTTTAACTGTGGAGATGAATACTAAGACATAAAATTAGGACAAGACTATACGCAAAGAATGTGAAAGGAATATTGTTGCACATGCAAACTATGTAGTCTGAAAGTTTTTAGAGAGTAGTCTATATATCTGATATTTCTAATTTTTGTACGTTACTGATAACTTAAATGTTTAATCATTAGACCAATTCAATGATTGTATGTTCATTTTACTGTATCTTTGATTGAGCATATATAGTATTTAACTGAATCAAATAGGCCTATAATGTTTCACATTTCCTTCAGCTGAAATCACTTTATATGCTGATTAGTATCCAAATCACCGACTTGAATGATCTTTGCCCTAACCGATAATCCAAATTAGTAATTTTTGGTCACAAATAAAGCGTTTGAAAATTGATAAAAAGTTAGCCGCAAAAGAAAAATCAAAGGACTAGCTATTTAACGACTGGATATCTGTCATGTAGCCGCGTTCGTGAACACTGCTATAAGTGTTAATTTTTTCTTAGTATGCATTTTCCACGTGTTTTCAAACGTTTGACTACCACCACATGAAACTAGCTATTTAAACAAGTCATCCAAGACGCAAAGTTGATTAGATATAGAATATTTTTTAGGTGACTTATATTTACTATATCTAAAAGGAAAGAGAGTACCCCATTTATAAATATTTACTAGATTTTGATCCGCGTTGTTACACGAAATTATTTAAACTTATAATTTATATTTAATACTAAATTTTATGATTTGGAGATAATATATAAATTTCGGCTCGTGTGAAGATTGTATTTTTGGTTTGGTTTCGGTCGGGTATAGGTTTGGTTTTCTGTTCAAGAAATGTAGTAGTAGTTCGGTTATTTATGAATTTGGGGTTAGTTTGGGTTTTATTATTTTGGCTTGGTTTAAATAACAATAGTAGGAACCCGATAAAATTTCGAATTCAATTCAATTCGAAATGTGAACAGAAATATGAAACATTCAATTTGGATTCTGGATTAGGTAGCTACATTTTGGTACATTTTCTAGTTTTTATTTATTTTTACTATATATCTTTAAATTTTAAATATATTAAGAAAATCGTTATATACCAAATTAGGAAATATTTGCTAAATTACCTTTATGTGGTAAATATAGCTGTATATTCAACAATTATGTTTAGAATATACCATTATTATTTTGAAAGTAAACATTTTTAGTTTAAATAGTGATTATAGATAACTGTGAATATAATGGTAGTTGAAATTAATTATAAGAAATTTAAATGGATTTCTAAAATTGTTGTCGATTTATAAGGAAGATAAATCAAAACTTTTTTCTTTGAGAAATGGCCTAAATTATCAAAACTTCTTACTTAATAATTTAGCCTATACAATTATAAAGACAGCATTACCAATTAAAAAAACTCATATTATACGTATTATACAAATAAAAAGAAGAGAAATATGAAGCCATCAGATTCAAGAAACACAAACACCTTCTTTTCAGATTTTTTTCATCAAGGACCAGAGAGCTCTGTCTGAAGATGACATAAACTCATTGATCATGTTGCTACATTCCGAAACACTGTCTGATCTTTAAAGAAGCTTCCCATCTCTTTGCAAGTCCATTTGCTGCGAGCATTCGAACTTTTGACATTTTTGATCTATGTCGAGAAAAAAACTGTGTGCACAGTAAAAATACTCTCACCATTTCTTCTAACTAAATCTCATCATAGCTCTTCTTCTTGAGCAGTTTTTTTTACCACAAACATCTCAAGTTTTTTCTTTTATGGTTATACGCTTCACCAAACTTAGGAGCCTTTCTCCCATTCAAGCACAAGAAGAAGAATCCCAAACCTGAAAAGTTTGGCTTTCTTAGAGGATTAATCAGTTGAGCGATATTCAGGAGCAAAGTGACCCACCATCCTCTAACTGCGGTTGTGATATGAGAATCTTGGTGATCCAAGAGTTTTGCCAAACTGAAATCAAAAACCACAATTTCACAGTAGTTAATAGTCATAAAGAAGTATTTTCGCTGCTTTCACGTCACGGTTAATAGTCTTCTGATCACATTGCTTATGGAAATACACAAGCCCTCTTGCAGCTCCTATTGCTATCTTCCTAATGCTATAATCAAGAACTTGTTTGGCTTGTCATTCTAGACTTGACGCTTGCATTAGACACATACGGATAAACCAGAAGCTTCTCAGTTTGTGTGACGCAGAAACTATAGAGTCTTAAAAGGTTACAATGAACGGCTAAACTGATCAATTCGACTTCCGACTGAACCTGAATCTCCCCCTCTAATGTATTTCCATTTTAAGACTTTTCACCGCAACCATCATACTCATGTCTCCAAGTATTCTATTGTATACGCTTCCACGGCCTCCTTTTTCCCAATTCGTTTTTACTGCTGAAGTTATTTGTCACGACCTGAATCTCCCTGAAACCAAATCTCCTGAGGTTTCCAAGTGAAACTTCCTCATGATGAGGCCCATCTGAGAAACCATTACAGAAAGTTTCTTTCAGATGAATCTTATAAGAATGTTGTATTGCATGCTAGTAAGAAACTGAGAAATATCTCAAACCTATAGCATCAAAGAATGTCTTTTGATTATCTCTTTCCAGAGAAAAAACCCAGAGGCAATGAAGATCAATGATACAATCCCAACGCTGATCCAACGCCAATATGAATGATCATGAAGTTTATGATGAACTAAGTCAATTTCGAGATCAAAGTCAAAACTCTAAAGCATGATCATGAAATCGTTAGCAGTTTCTTGGATTCGTTGACGGCTTGATAAGCTATTGAGACTTCAATGGTGTAGCAACTATAGTTTTTTTCTAATCTAATAATTTGGTAAAGATGCGTTAAGAAGATAAGAAATGACACAGTTAAAAATATGACTCTAATGAAATTATAAAATAGACATGTTTTTATATTTAGTCACAACATGTTTAATAGGTCCAAATAAAAAACATGTCAAGGTAGAATTCAAATAGGACCTAAATTAATAGATTAAACTAGATCGTGATCCGCACAACCGTGCGAATTTTTTTATTTATAGTTTATAAAAAAGTTATCAATAAATTATAATATATTTATTTATAAAATCTCGCAAAATACTAAAGTAATAGATGTTAAAGTATCATTTTTAAACACAACATGAAAATGTAAATTAGAATTAACAAATATTTATCTATAGTATATCAATCTAAATAAATGTTAAAATATATTGTACTAGTATTTAGATCCATGCATAGCTGTAATGTTTAATATTACTCCAATCTAAATTCTATCTGAACCAGAAAATTATGTATATCATCAATTTTTAATTGTAATATTATTAACTCTGAACAAATAGCGTAAGATTCTACAAACAAAACTGTGGAAATAATGAGTTTTGGTATAATTACTTATGTTCCAATTACACAACTTGCATCAGAACACAAAAAGAAAATTCAACACTTTTCTTAAGATATATCAAATCCATAAAGCATATGATTTTTAGTAACTTAAATAATGACAAACAATCGTATATAAAGAAAAAAAACAAAAATATGTATTTTCTTAGTTTTTATATGATTGATTTTCTTACCAAAAAAACTCATGGTTTGACAATGGATTATTACAACAATACGACATTTGCACACTTCTATTTCTGATGGAATAAAAATAAAACATAACAAAATACTCATACTCTATTTTAATACCTGTTTGTACATATTATTGAACTTGTTAGGCTCGTCATCCACCGTTTGATAAACTTCAACTCAACACCACAGACAACCATTTTAATTTCCTTCTCCTTCTGACAACATTGACCCCTTCCATGGAAAAATGAAAATTAAATAAAGTAAATATACAAAGCGATTCATACAAAAAAAATGCTAAATGCTTGATATGGACTTAAGGATCCAAGAAAGAAATTAACCGTAAAAAACCTGTTTCACAAAAACAATGGCTAGATTATGGTACCGGTTGCTGCCACAGTATTGATCATAATCCCCATTGGTTTTATCTGTGAATTTCGATAGTATTAATTGATATATAAATATATACACAATTCAATATAATAGTTGTAAACAATACTTACACTGGAATGCTCCGATTAACCTAAATGTTGAAGAGATTAACACATCTATCAAACAAACCCAAAATATTATACATTTTGGTGGTTTCTTTGAATAGTAGAACAGAGTAGTGGAACAGAAATCATTATTGGTGGTTGAGAAAATTAAAGTTATGGTTACTTAAGTAGTTTCCAAAAATCGTACAGATAGTGGAGAGTTGAAGTAACTATGGAGATAGTGGGAACCAAAAACAGCTACAGACATTTTATTTTACAAAACTTTTGTCGCAAAAAAATTATCAAAATCTTGTTTTAAATTTTTCAAAAGGACACATGTCACTCTTAAAATTGTCAATTGACTTCTGCTTTATAGTATAAAAGATGCAAATTGCAGAAATTAAAACTCTATATTAGAGAAGATTATATATTTGTTTATTTCAGACTATAATTTATTTATCAAACTAAAAATATATTAATAAGTAAAAACAATCAATAAGAATATAAACTAAAATATTCAAAACAAATTACTATATATAACTAATGACGAATAAGAAACTTAAACAACAAAATTATAGAGTTATATAATATATAACATTAAATTTAAATCATATATTTAAATTTTTATAATACTATCAAAGTTTTATATTTATAAAATGAAAAATCTGTGTGGATCAAACTCTAGTATATAGTTTTTATTTAGGTTTTAGGAATATATAATGCTATCTAGATAAATTTTAATTTCTTAAATAAAAAAATTTGTATTTAAAATAAAAGATAAAAATATGGGATAGTATTATATTTGTATTATGTAAAATTTGATAAGTGTTTTAATGAATGGTGCAAATAAAAAATTTATACATGACAAAACTCATTTCGTTTTAATAGTATAGATAGATAAATATATAATATATTATTTTTTATATTTGAAATAGAATTTCAGTATTTTTCTTACATATTCTATTAAATTTGGTAAATAACTATTTTCAAACTCCATTAATTAATATTATTATTCTCATTAAAATATAATTAGAAATATTTTAGATAATTTTAAATTTTAAATTATAAATAAAATAATAATTTTAATGATATTATATGATAATTAAAATTTAAATTCAATGATTTACAGAAATATAATTTAAAAAGATGCCAAAAAGATTTTGTTGGATTTGTTTCATTTGTATTTCAAATAGAAAGATAAAAAATACTTAAAGATATTATCATTAGATTATGTAACATTTGATAATCTTACTAATCTTTCTAAAGAATAGTTCATTTTTAAAAAAGCACACATGAATCAAGATTATGACTTATGTTTTAATATATATATAAGATATTTTCTAGATTAAAGAGAAAATTATGGAAAAATTATCAGTTATTTAGAGCATGATTAGGCTAGATTTAACACAAACGAAATAATGAAGGTTGAGTAATGTAGATTAATTTAATCAGATAGGTAATATTCATTTAAAATTATTTTTATTTGATATATTCAAGCTAAAACTTGAAAATATATATTTTTTTTTTAAAACTTGAGAAATCTAAAAATATGACAAATCTGACTGGATAGTATTTTGTATTAAATCCATTTCATATATACTAATATTTGCGAAGTGATTTTTCGCTTATCGCATCTCACACTAAAAGTTAGAGTTGTTAAAATAAATAATAAATGTAATTAATTGTTAATATAATTTATTATATAATCAAAATATAATTTTATATTCATAATATTAGATTTATATGTTATATTAGAAAATTCATTATAAATTAACATAATAAAATTGTTAAAAATAAAAATATTTTAAAATAGATAATTTTATATATATTGTGTTGTTATCCGCAAATAGTATTTTTTTTTTAAAAGTTAAAAAACAAGATAAAATCATTTATAATTAAATATTATTAAAAATAATGATATTTTTCTTTAAAAAAAAATATTTCTAATATGTGAATTTTAACACAATAATAAGCATATATGCTTTTATCAAAAACTTTTTCATATATAAATAATTTGAATTAAAAATTTCGAGAACACAAATAATAACTTATCATACTATTTTTAGAATTAATAAGACATAAACTAATAAATATTCATAAGAACATTATGCACATATGTGTGTACAAAACACTAGTGGTCGTTGCTCAAAAAAACACCTAGTGGTCTTTTTTTTTTTTAGCAATACCTAGTGGTCTATAATAAACAAATCTCCAAGACATTATTTAAAAAAGTATTTGACACATGTCATCGCCACAATCATTTTCACTAGAAAAATGACATTCATGCTATAATTGATAACATGAATAACGTATAAATATGACATGTCAATTACATTTAATGTAAATTTATAATTTTGATAAAAAATTTAGATTATATAAATAATTAATATATCATCATTAAAATAAATTTATTTAAATATGAAATTAAATAATATAATACTACAAATCTAATTTTGTAACAAATTTCAAAATGTTATTTAATTTTAATTTTATAATCATATATTTTTCATTACTAAAGAAGATTTTCAAAATGTTAGAGATTTTTTTAAAACAATTATGAAATCTTTAATCGTGACATCATTTGTTTTCTTTTGATATTTACAAATATTTAAAAAAATTTGTTAAGTTTGATTATATTTAAATATTTAATTCTTAATACAATTTGATTAATATATTTTGACCAAAAACTAATTGAAAATCTATTTAAGATTATAATTTGAAAGATATACAAATCAAAATTTATATTTGAACTTAATTTATGTTTAACTAAATTAAAATTTGAATTAAAATATTAGCATGAAATATTAAAACTTAGTACATTAACAAAATTCTGTTTTAAATATAATTTAAATTTAAAAATTAAATATAATTTTAATTTAAAAATTAAATATAATTTATTTTAAAATTTAATTGTAATTTTAATTTAAAATTTAAATATAATTTTAGTTTAAAATTTTAATTACTGCACATGGTGCAGGAAAAACACCTAGTAACATATATATATAGCTGATTTTGTTTTTAATAACAAATATATAAGTAAATGATGTTAATCATGGTTCACTCTCTTAATGGTTAACAAATTTGCCAAAAAGTAGGAAAAATTTAGTACTTTTGATTTGTATCATAATCATCAGAATATATTTTTACATTAACTTACCATGTAAGTCAAGATAGATGTGTAATGGAAGAAACAAATTTACACTTCATAGAAGTCTATATGTGCATGGCTAGATCCTGTATGTGAAATATAACTGAAAATAACAAAGGCATAATAGGAAATCTGGATTATGTAGATTTATTCATTTAATTATTTAAATTAAACAATAGATGACAGATATTTTACTTCAATTTTTGTCACTATAAGTAATCCTCTCCCTGTAGCCATAGTTTTATCCTCTCCAAGTCATCACCACTAATTATTTTCAAGCTTGAATAACTTTTTATCATCTTAACCAAAAACGAAGATGAAGCTCGTGGTTGTACAATTCTCCATAATCTTTTTCCTCCTCACATCGTCATTGTTCGTACTGTCAACCGCAGATTCGTGTAAGTGTACTTGATTTAGTTAATTAAATTGTTTTATTAGGTAACGTATCATTTGGTGATCTACGTAAGTTTACAATGATAACACAAGATTGTTATGTGTGATGATGAATGAATTTGCAGCATGTGGTGGAAAGTGCAACGTGAGATGCTCAAAAGCATCACAACATGACGAGTGCATCAAATATTGCAATATATGTTGCCAGAAGTGTAATGGTTGTGTGCCCTCTGGAACTTATGGAAACAAAGACGAATGCCCTTGCTACAGAGATATGAAAAACTCCAAAGGCGGACCCAAGTGTCCATGAACTTGTCTTTGAAGATCATCATAATATACCTGATATATATGTGAAAAACTTTCAATTACAACTATGTATGAAAAAAAAATTGTGACCTTAAGTGATAAATGTATGAAAAGAGTGTACATAAACTGAAATACTGTCTTTAAATACAAGGGGTGATGTTCTATTTACATACATGATTATGTTGATTATAAAAGCTAGGATCGCTCACAAGAGCTATGATAGCTTAGAGGAGAAAATTTTGCTCCAAAGAGCCACAAAAGGCTAGAGAAGAGACATAATGTTTCTGTCATCTCTAGGGCTGGGCAAAAAAACCGAACCCAAAAATCCGAACCGAACCCGACCCGATAAAAAGGAATCCGAACCGATCCGAACCCGACATAAGTACCGAATGGATCTTGTTTTACGGTATTTCGGGTTATGGGTATTACCCGAACCGAACCCGAACTTAAATGGATATCCGAAAGAACCCTAAACTTAAAAATTCCAAACAAACTTGTATCATATCCACTCTAAATTTCTAATATGTTTTCCAAAACAGATTAATATATTATTGAGTACCTACAATAATTAGTTAGGATATAAATAATTAACTCAAATATTTAGTCTAATATATAGTGTTATTTAGTTAATATTTATGTTTATGATTGACATTACATTTGAAGTTAAGTTACGAATAAATTTGTTTTGAACTTTATATAATATTGTTTTTTTAAGTTTAAATAGTACTTCTTACATTTATAGAATTGTTGTTAACTTTAAATTTTTATGTTTCATTATGTATAATATTTCGTTCATACAAGGTTTTAGTTTGTCATTAATCATGATATGTTTAGTATTGTCACATATAGTTCAATGACAAATCTTATATGGTTGATAGACGTTTCACAATATTATTTTGAAGGAGAACAATATGGTTTGTAGAAGCTAAATACACAAATTTAATAAAATGATTGAAAATATAGTGAGTTTAATTGAGTATAAATTAGTTTTTAGAACCGATAACCCGATTAGTATCCGAAACCGAAATTATTTCGGGTTCAACTGGATCTTGGACATGTTACTAAACCCGAACCGAACCCGACTAAACCCGAACCGAATCCGACCCGAATTTTATAATATCCGAATGGGGTTGAAATTCATGAACCCGAAAACCCGAAACCCGAATGAATCCGAACCGAAACCCGATTGGGACCCCGATTGTCCGGCCCTAGTCATCTCCTACAAATATCGCCATAATAGAACCATATCTAACCTTTATTGCACTCCACCTTAAGGCAGTTTCTGTCATCTCCTACAAATACTTGCCTCTAAACGGGGCTTTTAAATATCAAGAACAAATCAAGTCAAGGTTTACTTTTCTCAGCTTTGTTTTCATCCGAGCCCAACAACATTTGGTGATGTTGAATGGTCAACGTTGCGCACAGTCTCGTCGATCTGATTCTTGCTTTTGTATTCTTCTCGAATCCAGCCCTTTTTTTCATTGGCCACAAGTCTACCATTCATACTAAAGAAAAGGATGTATATCATGAACACTAAACACACATGTGCGTATCAATCTTAAATATCATTAGTCAAACCCAATTGTCAACATCTTTGACGAATACTAAATGATGTCATTAAACAATATATTTGACGCATGTTATAGGATGTCATTATACAAACAATTAGAACTGTTGTCTCGTTGTATGCCTTCATTGGTAGGAATAAGATAAACTTATTGTTCTCGTCGTTACATATATGTCTTCAAAAGTTTATTTTCTATAGCGTCTAAAGACAGCACAAAGAGAAACCAAAACTAGAACAAGAGAATGATCCAACAACCTAATATTCATAACGAGAAGGGTAAAATCAGGGAGGGAAGCCAGATAATACATAAAGAGACTCAAACCAGTAACAAACCCACCTGCAAATTCTGATAATCCAAAAACTCAAAGCAGATAGAGAGAGAGATATAGAAGGAGATGCTATTGCTTCTACAACTAGAGAATGGATCTTTTTGAGTAACTCTGCTTTCTTTCAGTGGCTGAGAACACGATCAAGCTTCAACGTTCACAAGCTCATACTCTATGAGGGAAAGATTGTTATCTTCTTTGACGTTGATGTCTGTGGGCTCCTCAGCGACTTCAATGCGTCCCCATCTATCAACTGCAAGCCTCATAGATCCCTTGTACATGTCTATCTTAGCGTTGCGTAGGGTCACTATCTTGCCTTCTTTCATCAAATCCACTGATACAAAAAAAGAATCACAACATCAATCAGATATCTCTAAATCACCTGACCAAAACCTACAATCTGTGTGTTTCACTCTCTAACTCTAAACTTGCAACAAGAATAATAGCAATCCACTTTTCTGCTATTATCTAACCTAAGTGCCATGCTAACTGGGAACATCTTATATGTATTTTGTATATTCTGACCTTGATCGTTTCTGGCAGTAAAGATGATGATTCCTGTCTCATCACCAACAAGACATTCAGCAATACGCATCTGACGAGACTGAGGACCAGTGGGACGACCTCCTCCACCTCCACCTCTCAGCATCACCATCTTGGTGCTGACAACTTTCACGTTAAGTGAGTGACCATTGGTTCCTGGTCTCAGCTCATTAACCTTGGTGAACACAGGCTTCCTCAAAGCTGGTGTTGCCTCAGCCATTCTTTACAAAAAAAAAAAAAAACAAACACACTTTGCTCAGATCAGAACCAAGATCAAATTCAATTCTAAAACATCTCGAACCTTATAATCAAAAACAGCTTAACAAACAAGACGAATTACAGTGATAAAAAGATGAAGACTTTAGTCTCATAGATCATTTCTTCAATCACAACACATCCACAAATAGGAAAAAAAAAATTGGATTCATAAAACAACAAAGTCAAAGCTAATCGCACAAAAAAAATGTAATCTTTTGTCCGCAGACATTCATTAAATCTCTAATTCGAGCAGTTTAAACTCACGATAAGAAGATCGAAAGGAGATAAAAGGATAGGGTTTATGAACTCAGCTTACGTTATTTTTTTTGGTATTGAGAGAGAAGAGACGACTTAGTAGGCGATCAGATCTGTTGATGATGATGATAAAATAAACACACACACAAAGACGCGGCGTGTTTTGTCTAAATATTCAGATATTAATATACCTAACCGTGGATAAGTGACCTGAACACGTGTCGCTTTCTTCTTAAAAAATATCCGGGCCTTGTAGTTTCTAGAAACTTGAGATTTGGCCTTAAGCTTTTAAATAGTTACAAATTAGACCCATCCGAACCGGGTTTTTAACCTTCAAAACTGGTTTATTTTGGATATGCGGTGGTATGTTTGATCATCTTCCACTCACTGAGAGGGAACTAATCAATAATCATCCATTAGAGCCGATGCTTCTCTCTGCTTTTTAGTTCCATGGTAACGCTATCGTCTCCATCTCCCTCCCTCTCTTTCGTAGAGAGCGGGACATGTAGTAAATCGCCTCACGTTTCTCGGGTTCTGTTCTCTGGTCCTGATGAAATTCAAGTAGAATCGTCTCAACTCAAGACACTTAGAGATGTTCATATAGTAAGAGTTTCTCTTCTTCTTCTTTCCTTTCCCAAAAAGGAATGATTTTTATTTGGTTTTATGGGAATTGATTACATATTTAGAATTGGGTTTGTGTTGTTGTGTTTTTTTTAGTCAGAAAGGTTGATGGAGGAGTTCACTGAGCTTGCGAGAGAGAACACTGAGAAAGACCTCGAGACTTGTGGAACTCTTGCTGCCTTTCTTGTAAGATTACTTTACTTTTCGAGATATATCAGAATTGAAGTTAATTTTAAAAAAAAAGAGTATCTTGGAAGTCACTAACTTCATTGGTCTAATCTAATCACTTTTCTATATCTGTTTTATGTTTGAAGGAAAGAGGAGTTTTTTATGTGACCACACTGATAATACCTAAGCAAGAATCAACTGCTAACTCTGTGAGTATCTTTCTCCATCATTTCGTGGTGTTTAACTTTGTAATGGTTGTTGCTTAACTTTAGTACTTAAAAAATGGGCAGTGTCAAGCTATGAATGAAGTGGATGTGTTTTCTATACAAAATGAAAGAGAGCTTTATCCCGTTGGATGGATTCATGTAATCTCTTCTCCCTCCTCAATGTTTTGATTTAATTTGTCTTGGCTTTGCTATAAATAATGTATGTGTGCTTTACAGACTCATCCTTCTCAGGGCTGTTTCATGTCATCAGTAGATCTGCATACCCATTACTCCTATCAGGTTTGACATTCTTTTTGGTTAAGCTTTATGAGTTTGTATCCCCTGTGTTGCATATACATACACGGTTTGAGACAATTCAGTTCTCAGTTTGTATCATGTCCTTTTTAAGGTAATGGTGCCAGAGGCTTTTGCAATCGTTGTAGCTCCAACAGATAGCTCTAGGTATGTGTTTCCAAAGGCATCTTAACTCATTACCGTGTTGGAGCCAATTAAAATCAGTCTTACCTATGTCCTTGATGGACTCTTTCTCATACAGGAGTTACGGGATATTTAAGCTAACGGACCCTGGAGGAATGGAGGTACTGAGAGGATGCTCAGAGACAGGATTCCACCCACACAAAGAACCAGAAGATGGAAACCCGGTTTATGAGCATTGCTCAAACGTCTACAAGAACTCCAACCTTAGGTTCGAGATTTTTGATCTTCGCTGAGAGGTAAACGACCCTTCCGTGGTGGCCTTGTCAGTGAGAAAAATGGATCAAGCTTGATCCACTGTGAGCTAAATAATACAGTATCAAATAAATAACCAAACCCTAACCGGAAACTGTATATGTAATCTAAAAAAGTCTTTGTCTTATTGAGGTTATGCATCTTGTATTAAGCTAACCAAATGTTAATAATTTTTAATTAAGTGAATAATCTGCTTCCTTGTCCTTACTAATAGTATAATTGAGTGTATCTTTACTCCTTTATTGACCATATAATGATGAAAAAAACCTGAAGAATCAAAAGATCGGAGCTTTTTTGAAGTATTAAAGCTCTCAAGCTCGTAAGTTAAAAAACAAAACAAAAAAGGTTGAACCTTTCTCAATTGTTAAGTGTAGCTATCATCAAAAACCCATATACAAGTCCTTTTCTTTCTTTTTGTTTTTTGATTCAGAGAAGAAAACCTCCTTTATGGCCGTTTTTGAGAGCACATGATAAGTATCTCTCCGTACAGTCAGAGTAAGAGTACAGACCCTCTCTCTCTCTCCTTCTACGTCATGGATTATTAGTACAGACGACGATTCAACTCATCTTCTGGGGTTTTTATTTAATTCAAAAAGCGAAGTTGGTTACTTAATAATACTATTGTCCTGTACGAATCGTATATTCGCGTTATGATTTGGTTTTGACAGAGAGTACCTCATGTGTTTATATGCCCAAACATCTCTCCTCTCTCCTTGTACTAGTTTATAAGTAAGTAAGAACAAAAGAGATCACAAAAGTTTCAGTCTTTTTGTTTGGCTTTTCTTTTCTTTGCAGAAGAGTGAGTTAGAGAGAGAGAGAAAGATGATGAGAGGTGGTGAGAGAGTTAAGGAGTTTCTTCGACCTTTCGTCGATTCTAGAGAGTGGGACTTTTGCGTTATCTGGAAACTCGGCGATGATCCTTCCAAGTACTCACTCTCTCATTCTGGGCTTTCTTTGTTTGTGTGAATCTGTTTACATGTTTTTGTTTCAGTAGCAAACTTCTGTTTTCATGCATACTAATGGGTCTTTGATGTTTAATCTCTGTTTCTGTTCTGTTTCCAAGTTTTCTCTGATTTTGAGTCTGTCTTGAGATTCTATCGTTGATTTGTGTTTTCAGATTTTACAATAACTGTTAAAGTTTTTATTACTTGTGTTTTGTCTTAAACTCTACATCTATCTCATGGATTGATATTACATGTCTGCTAGCTCTCTTGTTTTCTAAATCCGCAGTAATTGTTCCTAACTCCATTTCTAATCTGCAGGTTTATTGAATGGGTAGGATGCTGTTGCAGTGGTAGTTATATTGATAAGAACATTAAGCATGAACATGAGGAAGAAGAGGGACAAAATATGAGCTCTTTTTGCAGAGATGAAGACAACAAGCATCATATAAGAACCTTAGCTTGTGAAGCTCTTTCTCGTTTTCCTCTCTTCATGCCTCTCTATCCCGGGTATTTGTTATCTTTCATCTATATACAAACCGCGAGACTTTTCTTATTAAGCTTTAAAAATGATATGAAGCTTCTTCAAGTTTACAGGATCCATGGAGAAGTAGTCATGTCAAATACTCCCAAATGGTTGGTTAATTCTGGTCCAGGATCTAAACAGGTTAAAGACTCTCTTTTTTTTACTTGTGTATATCATTTGATCATAAGAACACTCTGATTACGATATTCTTTTTAGCAGGATATGTTCAGCACAAGGGTTCTTGTTCCTGTGCGTGATGGTCTAGTTGAGCTTTTCTCCTTCATAATGGTAAAAAAAAATTAATAAATGTTAGCATTTAGCATAAAGGTTCGGTCACATTGTTTAGTGGTCACTTCATAAATGGTTTTGTTTCAGAAACCGGTTGATGAAAGCATGGTTGATTTGATCATATCGAATTGTAACACCTTCTTTGAACCCTTCCCTGAGCAAACACTGCCCTTTAAGATCATTCATAGAGCTGAGGAATCTATTAGCTGCGGTTTGGTTATGCACAAGGAAGAGGATATTTTGATGCAAAACACCATTGTTGAAGTACAAGATAACAAGAAGATGGTAAAGGAAAACTTCAAATCGAAGAATCTTTATTCAGAGAGGAAAAGAAGAGAGAGACTTAATCAGAATATCTATGCTTTAAGAGCCCTAGTCCCCAACGTCACAAAGGTTCTTCTTCCTGAAACTCATTTTGGTTTCTCGATATATTAACTCTTTCTTGTTATCACTTAAGGATTATAGCCATTTTCTTTATGCTATTTATTCAGATGAACAAAAACGGAACTCTTAGTGATGCTGTTGATTACATCAAGAAACTGCTAGTAGAGAAGCAGAAACTTGAAGATGAGGTGAGTGGATTCAACGAGATAGAATGCAGAAGGATCGCTGAAGAATCTGCATTATCTAATCCACAAGCTGAACAATTTTCCTCTAGACTCAACAAGAGAGTTAACAACGAGGTGAATCTTGAAGTTCATGAGACTGGTGAGCGAGGTTTCTTGATCCGGGTTGCGCAGGAGCATAAACGAGATGGATTCAAAAGGTTGATAGAAGCTGTAGACTCTTGTGGACTTGAGATTATAGACGTCAACTTCACCAGACTCAATCTCAGAGTCATGACCATTCTCAATGTCAAGGTAACTTAGTTACACATCTCATTCCCCTACTTAGGTCACATAATGCTGTTAATTAACGTCTGTTTAAAATTTGCATTTTTATAGGCGAGCAAAGACGGAACTACACCTGAAAATCTGAGAGATTTGCTGCTCAAGATGATAAGAATAACTTAAGAAAACCAAAATGCAGAGTCATTAAGACAATGTGCATAACCAAACAAAAAAGGTCAAAATGTTTTGTATGCTTGAACCACAAGTTACATCTGATATCTGATTCTCACAAGCTTTTTAAAAATTTTATAAATGGTCAAATGTTTTGTTTTGCTAAACAAAAGATCAAATTTTGTGTGCTTGAGCCGCAAGTTACAGCTGAGATTACATGTTTGAAACTATACACTCAGATCTTGGCGTTGGATTTTGAGTTTTTTAAATTAGACCTTCACAAAATTTCCAATGAGTCCGTCCATCCCAAAAAAAAAGACAAGTTTCCGGCTAAAGTGTGATTCAGTACTGGTTAGTTTGGTGTCTTGTGGTGAAGGCTCGGCTCTCAAGTTCACGGCTCGTAAGGTCTTGGCTTGTGTAGTAGCCGTTGCTAGTACCGAGATCCGATGAATCCTCAGAGGCTCTTCTGAACATACGAATCTCATTACTGTATTGACCAGAGTCGTAGACCGTACTTTGACCTACTTTGACTCCGTTTGACAGATCCGACAAGTTGTCTCTTGTGTCCAGAGCTCTTACAACCTGTATTTGTAAAACGTGAGCATCACTTTTCTTTATAACCAAAGTTATTTATTATGTCTAGTCACACGAGTAAATTGTAATCAGTGCCTGACCTGAACCATACGAGGTCGTTTTAGTGCTGAATGCCTAACACAAGAAGCTGCCGTTTCGATCATTCTATAGACTTCTTCTTCGAAGTAATGCTTTTCCAGCCGTGGATCCACTATTTCGCTGATGTCACCTTTTTCAATGGCCTCGATTAGCCGCGGACGTGCCTGCCAAGCCAACCCAACCAAACCAAACCAAACCCCTCATATTTCGTTATTTCCATTTTTAAAATATAAATTTGTTTAATTCAAAACATGGAAAATACCCATTCAACGAGACTTTCTTCACCCAAAGGTTGAGAGGTGTCAACAGGTTTGCGACCGGTGATGAGTTCGAGTAGCACAACTCCAAATGAAAACACATCTGATCTATCCGTTAATTTCCCGCTTGATGCATATTCTGGCGCTAAGTACCTGCATGCATGCAATGTAACGTCTTACATTACACAAATTATACAAAAAAAAAATTGTTATGAATTAATTGACCCAAAAAAAAAACTGTACCCAAATGTGCCCATGACACGTGTCGATATGTGGGACTGTGCAGTATCGTTCAGTCTGGCGAGTCCAAAATCTGCAACCTGTACAGAACTAATCAAATGTTTGGTCGAAAATCATAATGATATAGACGAACACTGCATTGTTTTCAAAAACAACAAAATAAAAATAAATGAGATGTTGACATTGCCTGAGCTTCGAATTCATCATCCAACAAAATATTTGACGATTTGATGTCTCTATGGATAATCTTCGGGTGACCTATCAAATCATTACAAAGCTAAATCAGCGTCAACATTTAAATCCAAATCACTGTTTCATTAGTTATATATAGTTTTCTACCCAAAAACATATATATATATATATATATATATATAGCATTTTCACTAAGATAAAAATAATATAATGGAGAGTATCTCACAATCTTCATGTAGATAAGCAAGTCCTTTGGCTGCGCCTATTGCAATCTTGACTCTTCTACTCCATTCCAAAACCGGTAAGTCTTTGCCTGACAACATCATTAGAAAAAGTGGTATTTAGGAAGACAAATTCAATTGTCAACACAAATCTGATCTTAATTCAATAATGTATAAAGCCAAACAAAGAGTCTGTGGGAAAAGTACCATGTAAATGGTAATCCAAAGTATTGTTGGGGACAAACTCATATATAAGGAATCTATGTTGCTCACAGATGCAATAACCCACAAGAGACACCAAGTGCCTATGATGCACTCTGCTTATGATCTCCACTTCAGCTTTGAACTCTCTATATCCTTCTGCACTGATTGACTTTAGCTGTTTGATAGCGATTGGCTTTCCCTCGCTAAGGATACCCTTGTAGACGCACCCGAACCCACCTTCTCCTATGACAAATCTCTTGCTAAATCCTTCTGTTATCTCGCTTAGCTCCTCAAAGGTGAAAGGGATCTTTGAAGTCCCTAATACTGCTGAGTCAGGGGTTGTTCTGCCTGGTCTTTGATTCCCTAAACTGTTGTTTGTATCCGGTGATGAGTTCTGCCCTGAGGCGGTCCCGTTTCCGGGTTTATGTCCGTAGTGAATGAATCCCTCTGCGCCAAAAACAAGGTTATAGGATCAAGAACAAAGTCACAATGAAAAACACAAACCAACCATTCAAGAATTAAATAAAAACAAGAAACCAAGAAACCAAGAATCAAGAACATGGAATTAAGGATCAAGAAGAAGGTTAGGAGGCAGAGAAAGATCAAAACAGAAAATCAAGAATCTAAAACATAAAAGAAGACAAGAATCAAGAACTACACCAACAGTAAATATATACATAAAATATATATATTTTTACCTGTATTAACAGAGACATTAGCCGGTGGCAAATACTGCTGGTTAGACCTAGGGGAAGAAGATTTTTTTTGTTTCCTCCTAAAGAAGAAGATGACAGCAATGATTATAATGACCAATACACCTGCGATCCCTACACCGATCATTGTCTTCTCGGTGAAGTTAGGTTCATTGTTTTGTTGTCCATTACCACCATTTCCATTACTATTTGCATTATGTGAGCCTCCGGAGTTGTTATCGGAGCCAGAGAGGGAAGGAGGAGACGGGACAGAAGAGGACGAGGGCACATAATTTGATCCTCCTGTTTGAGGTGAGTCCAAAGGTTGTGAAGGGTTTCTTGGGAGATTAGGGTTTTGCGAGATAACCGGAGGAAATGGAGATGAAAATGAAGAAGAACCTTCAGGAGAAGGCGGCGATAAAGGGTTTAAAGGCGGAGAGGGGAGAGAAATAGGGTTGTTGGGTAGTTCTTGGCCTATATCATTAGGTCTGGCCTCTGGTTGCTGAGTAGTTGGAGGAGGAAGTTGAGGCTTTGGAGAAGGAATCACCACGGGAGAATCTCCGGCCGGGGTGGATTGTTGAGGTGGAGGTTGAGGCTGAGGAGGTGAAGGAGGTGGAGTTATAGAAGGTGGAGGTGACGAAGGAGGCTTTGGAGGTGGAGTTGTAACAGGAGGTTGATTTGATGGTGGTGGAGAAACAGTTACCGATGGAGGAGATGATTGTGAGCCGCCGCCGCCGCCACTGTCCGGGGATGGAGGAGAAGGAGGTGATGTCGCTGGAGGCTGGGAACCGCTGATGATTTTCTGATCAGTGAATCCTGCGAGGTTTGGTTGATGTGAGGTTACAAACGGAGATATCTTCTTTCCGATGAAATCTGCTTGTTCCTGGACTTTGTCCATCTGTTTTTATTCACCTTTGCTTCTTCTCTTTCTTGTTTTCTCTTTTACATGTTTGAATTTGCTCTAAAGGAGGTTCCGTGGAGCACAAGAAAGGATCTATTGTCTTTGAGATCCAACTTAAATCGGCTTAAATTCCGCAGAAATTAATTATAATCACCAGAGAAGTTTTGAGACAAGGTTCTTATGGGATTCACCAAGATTTTTGGAAATTAACGAAGAGGATGGAAACAAAAATTTAGGCTTATAGGGTTTCTTGTGACCCAAGGATGATTGGAAGAGAGTTTTTATTAACTCGATTCAGATTTTGTTAGTTGGTGAATTTTTTTTTTCCTTCTGCCGTGTTTTTCCTCTGGTGTAAAAATAGAAAGTCTTTCCAAATCTCAACAAATTGAATTCTAAAAATTACTGAGAAAACAGGCTAAAAATTCACTTGATTGTTTTTTACAGTAAATAATTGTAAGAAATAAAAGTACCAATATCTGGAAGATTCACCCTTCAGCTTTATTGTCGGATTGCCGCGTAAATTCTTCTCTTAAGCATTATTTTTAGCTCTTTCCGTGAATCTTTTTAAGATGAAGTTTATAAAATATAGTTACAAGATTGATCTGAAAATGATCAACGTTTATTAACTGGACGGTGAAACTTCCATGCATATAAACTTCAGACTAGTTGAGTACTATAGATTTGAACTTCAAAATTAGTATAATAGTATTAATGATCATTACAAAAGCAGAGACCATAAGGCAATTATTTTATAGTAAAATCTCTATAAATTAATATTGTTAAGACTTTAAAAATTTATTAATTTATAAAACTATTAATTGATAAAAAAATTCTTTATTTAATTTTTATTTTAAGATATATTTATTTTCTAACATAAAAATGTTTGATTTTAGTGTATAGACATCAATTATTATTTTTTGAAATTTAACATTTATTATATTGATTTTATTAAATTATTTAGTGTATATTAATATATTACATATAATTTAAATGTGGTTTTAGATATAATATTACAAAATCTCATCAAAAATATTTTAAGTGTTAAGAAAATGTAAAGATAATTCTATTGTGAATATAAAACAAATAATATGATAGTAAGTTCTTACTTATATAAAATATATATACAAATAAATTCTGAATTTATAATTTTAATGAGACCATATATTTACATAGAATTTTCTAAAAAATATTATCTTATCTTTTATCGATTTGTGTCATTTTGAACCGGTCCAAGTTAGGATGACGAATTAATAGAGATTATTAATTAATAGAGATTATTAATTTGTCACGTATTACTTTATAGATGTTCAACTGTATGTTTAAATACCAAAACCACAAGATGATCGTTTATGATCTCTGCTTTTGTAATGATCATTAATACTATTATACTAATTTTGTTTTCTATTCGTGATGTGTAAATCTCTGATATTCAAGCTAGTCCCAAGACATCTTGTGCAGAATATTTATGCAACTCTGCCTGATCACAATATGGATTATCATCACATGGTTCTGATCAATATAGTATTAAAGTGAGACATTTAAGTGGCAGTACAAGTATAGAAAATGACATCAATTTTAACTAAACTGTAGTACTAGTAGTAGTAGAATAGGCTTTTTGGCTAAACAAAGATATACATTGATCTACATGTTTCACATTCTTATACTTGCAAAATCCATCAACATACATCATGATCAGACTGTACTCTGTTTCTCGCAGGCTTCCCAATCTGTAAACAATCAATAGGAGGAAGAGTAGGAGTGTTGAGCTCACCAAACGTCTGCCAGCAAAAAGCATCAGACATATGATACTTTTCTTGAACCGGCTTAAGCTCAATTGCTGATAACTGCACATCCACGCAAGGGAAGTTATCACTGCACGCGAAATGAACCGGTTTCACGGTATAAGTGCCTTTGATCCTCTCGTAAGTCACTCCTTCTACTGCTACTGCTGATGTCTGGTTCTTACATTTGCTATGGTCACAGTAGAATTGGTCTATCACTATTGGAAGCTGAACCTCATTGAGTTGAATGTTTGAGAAGAGTATCCCTTTGACTGATCCTACTCCTCCTTGCCATGTCTTGATCCGGACGCCTGTCATCGTGTTGTGCATCGCCACATCTCTCACTGTTATGTTCGAGACACAGGCTTTTGTGCTGTCTTTACCGAGACTGCCAATGCTGATCCCGTGACCAGGTCCACAGTTCACGTTGTGTACGAATACATTTGAGCAACCTGTTTGGATGGAGATACAATCATCTCCTGCACACACACATAGAGAGGAGAGACACCATTAGTATAATATTCATATTATTCAAGATTTAAGAATTTAAGATTCAAGAATTCAAGAATTCAAGAATTCATGATTCAAGAATTCAAGACTCAAGAATTCAAGACTCAAGAATTCATGATTCAAGAATTCAAGATTCATACCACAAGCGAGTGTTGTGCTGTGAATGAGGACATCTTTGGTGTTCTGGAGGTGAATCCCATCGGTGTTTGGACTGTCGCCAGGTGAAGAAACGGAGAAGTCATGTACCTCAACGTCGATGCAGTTATCGAATTTGAGGTGACATTGAGGACTGTTTTGGATCGTTATACCAGACACTTCCACGCCAATACTCCCATAGAATCGCAGTGCCTTTTTAAACAAGAAACAGAAGTCAGTAAACAAACCAATGCTAACAGTTTCACAATGCCAAACTCTTTTGTTTGTTTATTTCTCACCGTTGGTTTGATGCTTGGCATTTTCCAATCAAGCTCACTTCTTATCTGTCAAATGTGAAACAAAAAGGGTTTGATACTTTGATCTTGAATGAATATTCTTGAATTGACACACTGCTGAAGAAGAAGATGAACATACCGGCATTGGAGGCTCTTGGTGAACAGAATTGTTCAAGGGAACAATGAGTTTGGTCTCACCATCAATGAAAGGGTAATCTTGTTGCCACCAACCAGAGCCTCTTCCATCAATCACACCTTTCCCTTGTACTTTAATTCCTTTCAGCTTTGTGAATTCAATCCACCACAATAACCCTTTTCCCCATGATTTTGAATCCGTTGGAGCTATTATCGTACCATCAAGCTGCAACCACAGTAAAAAGATTAGATGTTTTAACCAAAAAGTTACTACAACTGTTGTATTCAAAAGATAAACTCTCACCTGGAACACAATGTTAGCTTGACAATAAGGACCAGAGAATGAGATTGGACCAACAAGAAAAGTGTATTCAGGTGGTACAGTCATCATGGACGCCTCTACTTTGCAAGCCGCTGCCCAAGCCGCTTCAAACGCCTGCAAACGTTATGAAACGCTGTTAATTAACTACCCTAATCACCATAGTAATAATGGTTTATTGTGGCTTGTGATGTGTGGTCCCATTTTGTAATCTGTTATTTCTGTTGTCACTTACTTTATATTCGTTTGTCTTTTTCTTTTGGCGCAATTTCACATTTTTGATAGGAAAAAAAAATATTGAGAAGTTTTAAAGTGACTTTACAGACAGAGAAACTTTTTTTCTTACCTCTGTCTCGTGTTCTGTCTCAGTGATCTCTCAACTGTAATTTGTTCTTTTTAAAAATTCTCATGAAAACGAAATATAAAATACTCTAATTAAATCAAATACATTAACACAAGGATTGGAAACTGTACGGATCACGAAATTAATGAGCTTTTTACTAAATTTAATTTATTTATTTTTACCTTAGTGTCATCACATTTGCCATCACCCTTTGCTCCAAAATCCATAACATTGAAGACCTGAGATCCCTTTTGCGGCGGAAGAGACGGTGGTTGGACTTGTGGTGGTGGTGAAACCACCGGAGAGTTATTGTCGTCAGCTTTTGGTGGAGTTTTCTGCTTCGGTTTAGGTTTAGACTTGTTGTGATGATTGTTGTTGTGAGAACTGTGGTGACTGTTCCCATGGCTTTTAGGTTTCTTGCTTGACAAGGAATCAGACAAGTGAGAAGAGCTTCGGTGGTTATGTCTCCAGTGTCTTCCTCTTCTAGCAATGCAGGTCTCTAGGGTTACAGACCAGACCAAAACCGCCATTAACATCATCATCGTGATGCTCCTCAGCCTTAGACCTTTTCTCATTACCATGTTTTTGGTTGGTTTGTTTCTCTGTCTAGACGAGAGTGTTTTGTGGTGGGTGGGTGAGAGTACGAGACTTAAAAGAAAGGGAACGTTTTTGAGGGGATTTAAATAGGGAAGCAATCCAAGAATGTAGAGACTAGAGAGACTCACGGGTTTTCAAAATGGAATTTTTATATTTTAAGCTATTAAACCAAATTAATCAATAGTGTCCTTTATTTCCTATATTGTGAGTGACAAACTTAGTTTTTAAAATTACTAAATAAACGAACAAGCCTAAGCTTACTATGTATAATTTATCTATATGTGATAATAAGACCACAAAGTTCGATTTTAATTGGATTTTTGTAAAATAATGATGATATTGACAGTGATGTAAAGTTATTACTCGTGAATTTTTGGGAATATGCTGCCAAAAGTACAATTGAAATCTAGATAGTTATTCACCGTGGTAAGAAGTTCTAAATTGCCAAAACTTGAATTGCATGTGGGGTAAATACTGGCCAGTGACTATATGTACGCCACGCGGAGATAATTGGTTGGTCAAAAGCTCATCTAATTTGGTTGCGAACATGGATGGCTAAGACTTTACATAATCACATATATACAAGCACATGTCTGTAGACAACATAAAGTATGGATACTTAAAATGTGGTGTCTATTCAGTTTTAGGATCTCGCTTATTGTTTTTTGATATATAGATTTTGGTCGATACAAACACTGAAGCAAGTGTCTATATGTAACGTCGGCATGTTTTGGATCTGTCGTATTGGCACGATAATATTGTCATATGATTTTCACATATAATGTGGTGTCCGAATTCGAGAGGCCATGTAGAAAATAACTATTAAAAACAATAAATAGGAATGTGATTTGTGATATATATTTCTCAATCATTATCAAGAACGCCATCCTAGAGAGTAGAGGATGCCAAAGCAGAAAAAAAGTCCAGTAAAATAACAGTAGTTTAGAAAATCTGATATCTAATAAAATAAATTTATTAATCTATACTATTATTTGTGAAGTGATTTTTCGCAACGGAACTCTCACGTTAAAAGTTGGAGTGGTTAATATCGTTTATACCCTTAATGAATAAAATATATAAATCATCCAAAAATAAACATGAATTTAATACTTTTTGATTAGATAAATTATTTAAATTAATAATAATGATAAGAATTATCCATAATCTAAACATGTATTTAAAAGTAAAAAGATAATTCCTATATATATTGTGTTGTTATCTGGAAAATATATTTTTAATAAAAAAATTCAAAAACAGAAAAACATAAATAAATATTCATAAAGTAAAATTTTAAATTGTATATAATTCAAAAGAGAAAATTGAAAACATTATACTACATAATTATTTTTAAATTAAAATAAAAGATCATTCAAAAAGAAAGAAATTACGTGTTTGACAAAATAAATTTAAATATATTGTATTATTATCCAAACTAATATTATTCTTTCTGTAAGATTAATTTTTGAATGTATTTTTCGCAACGGAGCTCTCACGTTAAAAGTTGAAGTCGTTAATATCGTTTATAGCCTTAATGAATAAAATATATAAATCATTCAAAAAACACGAATTTAATACTTTTGATTAAATTATTTAAATTTATAATAATGATAAGAATTATCCATAATCTAAATATATATTTAAAAGTAAAAAGATAATTCCTATATATATTGTGTTGTTATCTGGAAAATATATTTTTAATAAAAACAATTCAAAAACAGAAAAACAGAAATAAATATTCATAAAGTAAAATTTTAAATTGTATATAATTCAAAAGAGAAAATTTAAAACATTATACTACATAATTATTTTCAAATTAAAATAAAACATCATTCAAAAAGAAAGAAAATACTTGTTTGACAAAATAAACTCAAATATATTGTATTATTATCCAAACTAATATTATTCTTTCTGTAAGATTAATTTTCGAATGTATATTTATCGATTCAATTTTTCAAATTGAAAGATAGATTTCTATATTTTCTTATCAATTAAGAAAAAATAAAATAGACTTTAGATTTTTCAAAGTTTTAAAGGAAAAAATAGATTTTTTAATTTGTGAATAAATTTATCATGTAAAAAAGTTTAATTTTTAGGTCAAATTTTATGGATGCAAATAATCATTTATTTTGATGATTTTTAAATTTATTTGAAAATAATTAAAAATGAAAAAAATATAATACGTAATTATTTTTAAATTAAAATAAAAGATCATTTAAAAATGAAGAAAATACGTGTTTGACAAAATAAATTCAAATATATTGTATTATTATCCAAAATAATATTATTTTTTGTGTAAGATCAATTTTTGAATGAATATTTATCGATTCAATTTTTCAAATTGAAAGATAGATTTCTATACTTTTTTTTCAATTAAGAAGAAATAAAATAGATTTTAGATTTTTCAAAGTTTTAAAGAAAAAAATAGTTTACTTTTTTAGTTTGTGAATAATTTTATCATGAAAAAAGTTTGATCTTTTAGGTCAAATCTTTTCGATGCAAATAATTATTTATTTTGATGATTTTTTAAATTGATTTAAAGATAATTAAGTCTGCATGTGCAGGCAAAACACCTAGTAAACAAAATAAAATGCGATGATAATGAATTAGGATTCCAAGTGGATAATCAAAAACGTTAACCAAAAGAAAGTGGATAAATTTGTCAAAAAAGAAAGAAAGTGGATAATAAAAATCTGAAAACTAGTCATAAGAAAAGAGGGTAGGATTTCAATTATGTTGAGAATTTTCTTGTCTCATTTATAATATGAATTAAGAAGTTAATTTATAACACATATATGTACGTACATGTATATATGAATATATAAAACGAAAGAGACTCGTGAGTGGGTCTATATATTGTCAATGGGACACTGATTATAACATCTCTCTTGGTACTCACATGCACAACTTCACGGGCATGGCTTTTGTATTCACAAATCCGCCCAATATTATTTACTTATTCAATTATTTTCTTACTTTTATTAATTTTATTTTGAAATCATTCTAGATTGAATTACATTTATTATTCAAGCAAATAGGCTTCTATTAACGGAAGGAGCAGAAACAGAAAACAGAAAGTAACTGAAGCTTGTTTCTTTACGTCCTCATATTTGTGTATATACACTAACTTTTGTTTGTAACACTTATATACACTAACTATAATGCAAAGTTTGAAACAAAATGAGGTCGGCACTGTTTTTTTGGTGTAAACTTTTTTTTTGTAACACTTATTTATAGCTTTTTTTTTTTATCAACTGGGTAATGCATTAAACTTTCAAAAGAGAACAGATATGTCCGAGAGGAGAACAGACTTATTTATAGCTATAATGCAAAGTTTGAAAGAAAATGAGGTCGGCATTGTTCTTCTTGTTTTATTATGAGCTGTCGGCATTGTTTGGGCAGTAAATAATACTACTTTGAATAACATAATATGGTTATAAACTTTGGACGAAAATATATATTAGAAACATTGCATATACTGGTATTACTTTACCAAGTAATCATATTTTGACTAAATATCTTAAAGGGGTTTTTGCCAAAACTAACCCACAACTTGGTTTTAACTTCAATACTAGACCCCAACTTGAATCAAATGCAAATCTAACCTAAAAGGGCTATGAAATTACAATATAGTCCTCTGTGACCAAACAAAAAAACAGAAGACATTTTTACGAATATAACCCCAGTAAGTTGTCTGAGTCGGGCTGAGTTACTTTTCAGTCGTCTGGACGACTGAAATGTTAGTCGTCTGGACGACTGAAATGT
>CAKOAT010202933.1:2359-51957 GCA_932364175.1 Eruca vesicaria subsp. sativa
TCCATGGCTGGTTTATTCAGACAAACCTCAAGATTCCATGAACATAAAGAACAGAACCAGAGAAAAATTTGTGGATAAGAAAGTGTTTTTATAGGGGTGAAAAAGAAAGATGTGTTTAAGGGAATAATGAAGAACCCAACCCAGAATTATTTCGAAATTTAAGTGAGAGAGTAATAGGGTTTTTGGTGAAAAACAGAGTAAAAGAGATTGATTTTGCGGAAGTTGTGTGAGAATAAGGTTTCAAGAGCTTGGTGCTCTGATACCATGAAAGAATAAGAAGATTTGTGGTCTGGATTGAGCAAGAACAGCAAGAACAGCAAGAACAAGAGAGAGAGAAAAGAGATTTCATAGGAGAGAGAGATAGAGAGAGAATATAGATTTGGGAAATAATTTCCTTAATTCAAAATGGTCTGAGTTACATGATTTAAATAATCAAACATCAGCACAGCAAGAATGATTAAAATAAAGCTTCTGGTCTTCTGTATGCAAGAGGACAAGGCACAGCCAGCTTGAGTGATAGTGACAGGACAGTGCCTCTTCCCAACCTTCTCCAATCATGTGATCTTTGTTTGTAACCTTCTCCAACAGCTCTTTCTCTCTTCTGCCGACATGAATACAATATATTAAGTCTTCTTTAGGCAGTGAAGACAAGAAAGGTTACTCCCTCGATCTCCAAGTTAGGTCATGGTCGGATATGACCTAAATGGTACGGACTGGACTCCTTGTCTCTACGACCTTAAGCTTCATCTCAATACTTGCTCTTTATTGCTTCATTTCAACAGTCCCCTTGCTGGAAGGTTCTGGTCATGACTTTCTTATTGTATCTCCTGGCCAATTTCTGTTGATAGGAAATGTTCCTTAGGCGGGCAGCCTATCTAATTTCATCGTGTAGATCTAGGCTTAAAGTCAACAATTCATTGTTTTCCTTCTAGGAGATTGGCCTGGAGACAGTCGTTCTGACGTGTACCTCCGTGGGTATCACGGATTCCATGCCGTAGACTAGTGAGAATGGAGTCTCCTGCGTGGCTGTTTTCGGAGTGGTCTGATAAGCCCAGAGGACTCCGTGTAACTCTTCTGCCCAGCGCCCGTGGGCTCTCTCCAGGCGTTTCTTGATCATGTTGACCACGGTTTTTTTTGTAGATTCGGCCTGGCCTTTTGACTGTGGGTGCCGCGGTGCGGAGAAGCAGAGCTTAATGTTCCACTTTTGGCAGAATTCTCTGAAGTTGTGGCTCGTGAACTGGGGCCCGTTGTCAGTGACAATCTCTTGGGGCGTTCCGAAGCGGGTTATCACGTTTGTCCATATGAACATCTTTAATTTTTCTGTCGTAATCGTGGCTAGGGCCTTGGCCTCTACCCATTTCGTAAAGTAGTCGGTTATTACGAGGAGGAATACCTTTTGCTCAGGTGCCATTGGGAATTTTCCGACGATGTCCATGCCCCACTTTCGGAAGGGCCAGGGAGAGCTTAAGGATTTCAGGTTCTCCGGAGGGAGGTTGGAGATCGGAGCGTGCCTCTGGCATTAATCGCAGGACCTAGCTTTTCTGAGGGTGTTGCTGGCAATCATTGGCCAGTAATAGCCTGATCTTCTGCCTCTGAGCACTAGGCTTTGACCGCTAGAGTGGGATCCGTATTCTCCTTCATGGAGCTCTTCTAGGACCCGGGCCGCTTCCTTGGGGATAAGACATCGCAGGTATGGTCCTGAAAAGGACCTTTGGTATAATTTTCCTTTGGTGACGCAGTATCTTGCTGCTTGCCTCTTTATCTTTCGGTTTCTGCTTCTATCCTCAAGAAGGAGGTCGCGTACAAGGTAGTCAATTATAGGGGTCATCCAGGTTTCTTTTTCGTCAATGACGGAGATTTCTTCAGGATCACGTTCTCTGTCTTTTGTCGGCGGCCACTAGAGTACCAGCAGAGGAATATTATCTGGCTGGTAATTTCTAGGGCGGACCCTAGGTTAGCCAGGGCATCGGCCTGCGAGTTTTTTTCTCTGGGAACTTGGGTATGCTTACAGCTCTGGAATCTTTCGATCAGACGCTTTGCTACGGCGAGGTATCTGATCATACTGGGGTCCTTGTCCTGGTAATTACCTTTGACCTGGCTGATGATTAGTTGGGAGTCGCTGAAGACTTGGATCTCCTCTGCTCCCATTTGATTAGTGAGTGAGAGGCCTGCAATTAGGGCCTCATACTCGGCTTTATTATTTGTAGCTTTGAAGTTGCTTCTTATTGCTCTTTCTGCCGACTCACCAGTGGGAGAGGTTAAGACCAGGCCTACCCCTGCCCCTCTCACGTTACTGGAACTGTCGACGTGTAGAGTCCATTCTCCTATTCCTCTTTCAGAACCCTGGAACTCAACCTCTGACTCCGGGATCGGAAGCATAGAAGGTGAGCATTCACCGACGAAGTAAGCGAGGACCTGTGACTTGATGGTCGTAGCAGGTTTGAATATTATATCGTATTCCCCGAGCTCAATCGTCCACTTTGCAAGGCGTCCTGAAATCTTTGGCTTGTGGAGAACGGATTTTCTGGAGAATGAAGTGATTACCATGACCGGATAGGCCTAGAAATAGGGCCGGAGCTTGCGGGCTGCTCTAACCAATGCTAGTGCTAGCTTTTCGAGATGGCTGTAGCGAGTTTCTGCATCCAACAAGGACTTGCTCACGTAGTAGATAGGGTGTTGTCTCCTTCCCTCTTCTCTCACAAGGACGCCGCTTACTGCACGCACGGATACGGCGAGGTAGAGTAGAGGGGTTTCTCCATCTAGGGGTTTTGAGAGAAGAGGAGGTGGACTTTGAGATAGTTGAGAGCGAGTTCGTACTTGTCGTTCCACTGGAAACCCTTGGGATCTTTTAGGGCCTCAAAGAAGGCGTGAGACTTATCAGACAGCCTGGAGATGAAATGCGGCCATCCGGCCCATCAGCCGTTGGACTTCCTTTTTGTTTAGTGGNGGGTTTCTCCATCTAGGGGTTTTGAGAGAAGAGGAGGTGGACTTTGAGATAGTTGAGAGCGAGTTCGTACTTGTCGTTCCACTGGAAACCCTTGGGATCTTTTAGGGCCTCAAAGAAGGCGTGAGACTTATCAGACAGCCTGGAGATGAAATGCGGCCATCCGGCCCATCAGCCGTTGGACTTCCTTTTTGTTTAGTGGGGAAGGGATCGCCTGGATCGCTCGCACCTTTTCTGAATTGGCCTCGATGCCCCTATAAGTAATTATGTATCCTAGGAATATTCCAGAACTGACCCTGAACGAACACTTTGAAGGGTTGAGCTTCATGTTGTACTTCCTGAGGGTGACGAAGGCTTCTTGTAGATGGGAGATGTGGTCTTCTGCCTCGAGGGACTTGACCAACATGTCATCTATGTAGAATTCCATGGTCTTCCCGATCTGTTAGGCAAACATCATGTTTACGAGCCTTTGGTACGTAGATCCCACGTTTTCAGGCCGAAAGGTATGACTTTGTAGGAGTATATGCCCCTAGGGGTCATGAAGAAGGTCTTCTCTTGGTCTTCCGGATGCATGAGGATTTTGTTATAACCCAAGAAGGCATCCATGAAACTCATGAGCTGGTGGCCTGCAGTGGTGTCGACGAGCTTGTCGATATGAGGTAGGGGAAAAAGTGTCTTTGGGGCAGGATTTGTTGAGGTCGGTGAACTCAATTCAAACCCTCCATTTCCCGTTCTTCTTCCTGACTACGACAACGTTGACTAACCACTCAGGGTACTGGACTTCTCTTATGAATCCAGCTTCGAGTAGGTTCTTGACCTCTTTGTTGATTATTTTGTCCCTTTCGGGGGCGAGTTTCTTTCGTTTCTGCCGTACAGAGGTGAATTGAGGGTCTACCTCAAACTTGTGCATGATGATCTTGGGGTCAATCCTGGGCATATCCTCGTGTGACCAGGCAAACTAGTCGGAGTTGGAGAGGAGGAAGTCGATTAATCTATGCCTTAACCCCGTGGGAAGCTTGGATCCTATCAATTGTTTCCAGCCCGGATCTCCTTCCTCCAGAGGTATTGCGTCCATCTCTTCCACCTCGGGCTCCTCCGTATGCAAGGCCGGAGGGCCCTTCGGTATTTGCTATAAGACCGGGCTCTTCCCTTTTAGTGTGTGTTGATAGCAGGCCCTGGCATTCTCCTGATCTCCTTTGATTACCCTGATGCCCCAGGGGGTCGGGAAGTTGATGGATTGATGAAGAGTCGAGGGTACGGCCCCCATGTCGTGGATCCAGGGCCGGCCCAGTATCATGTTGTAGGAGGATGCGCAGCCGACAATGAGGAACTTCGTTGGTTGGTTTACTCCTTCGGCGTATACTAGAAGGATTACCTCTCCCAAGCTGTTCTTTACCTCTCCGCTGAAGCCTATAAGCGGAGTGAATTTTCTTGTTAGTGCCTTTTCCTCCAGCCCTAAGTCGGTGTATGCTGGGAGGAAGATGATGTTTCCGGAGCTACCGTTGTCTATTAGGATCCGCATCACTAAGCAGTTTGCTACGGTGAGGAAAATGACCATGGCGTCATGATGGGGAGCCAGGACCCTATCCTTTTCCTTGGCACTGAAACTAATCTCGTATGTCCTCCGGCTTCCCTTGGGGGCCATGATTGGGGTCCTTCCTCGAGATCGTTTCTGGGCTGCTTGCTTGGCTTAAGCTCCTTCTTCTGTTGGGCCTTGGCTCGGCTCGCGACGTCCTCTTCCCATCTCACTTGGGCCAAGCCTTGGATAGGACGTCTTCCATTGTTTTACACTGGTACTTGGTTAGTTCCTTGTACATGTCCACGTCACGGAGCAGCCCCTTTTGAAGGCGGAGATATCCATCCCGGACTTGCACTCAGGGATAGCTACTTTTTCTTGGTTGAAGCGTGCGATATAGGCCCTTAAGGGTTCAGCTCTGTGCTGGAGCACTTCGTAGAGATCGTCGGAATTCGTTTCCACGTTTCTGCTGCTAGCAAATTGCTCCACGAACTTGTCGCTGAGTTCTACGAAGGACCTTATAGATTTTGTAGGTTGAGCCGAAGCCCTTGCACATGGCAGGTTCTCTTAGTCCTCGGGGGTTTACTGCCATTAGCATCTGTTGCTTGTAGAGGGCCACGTGGTTATCCGGATCACTTGTCCCATCGTAGGTCTTCATGATAGGGAAGAAGAATTTCCTTTGCATCTCGACTGAGGTGGTCTCTTCCACGAAGGGCGTGTCAGAGTAGGAGTTAGGGTCACTTCTCCTGATGGGAGGAGATACACCTAGAAGCCTTTCAACAATCGATTGGATGGTGTTGAATCTCTCAGAGAACATCTTCTCGAGACCTGCCACAGCGGCTGGATCTGAGATCAGAGGGTCGTCGAGTGAGTATTCCTCGTCCTCCATATCGAAGTCACTGCTGATGGTTACTCAGTCCTCCTTGTCGTAGTTTCCTTGCCCTCGGGTTCCTTATAACTTCTCTGCACTCCGTTGTAGCTGTTGGGTGTGTTCGTTGAGTTTAGCTTTAAGGGTTTGAACTTCTTAGAGAAGCTCTAAACTATTACAGTCTGTTTCTCGAGCCTCGCAGAGTTCGGTGACTTCTACCCAGAGGGTGTACAGTTGATCGAGGAGCTCGCCTTCTCTCGGAGTAGCCCAAGCGGGTTCGGTTGAGTCTTCTGGTGTCATCGTCACGTAGTTTGGTAACTCCCCTCTTTCTAGCGCCAAGCTCTTCAATCACTTTAGCTGCATTTAGAGTCCCTTTAGGTGCATAGCATATGCATGTGTGGTATTTCAGGTATGGAGAAGCTTAGGGTGGAGATTACAGGGTTTAGTCAAAAGAAATGAAACTCACCAAGAAGTTTGAGGTGAACTCACGCGGCCATGTAACGGGGGCCAGGACCAGTCCGCGTTTTCTTGCCCGAGACGCCTGTTCCTCGACCTCCACACGCGGGTAGCACACGGGGGCAAATTCAGGCTGCGGATCTGAGCCCGAGAGATCAAGATGGGGAGCATCAGGCCGCGGACCATGGACGCGGGAAGGGCCAGGCCGCGGTTGACTCCGAGATTAATTTTCCCATTTGTTTCTTGGGTCAAACCCGGGTTTGTCAGGCCGACCCGGTTTAAGTTTTAAGCTACTATAAATACAATCTAGACCTAATCTTTAGGATTATCTTCTTTACTCTCTAAGAACACATTGAAACCTTAAATAAAGATTGAATCTTTAGTTTTTTTTCTTCTTATTTCTTTGTGATTGTTTCATTAAACTTGCTTCTCAACATGATTTCTCTTAGATCAACCATGGATTTGAGGTTAATCATGAAGATTAGTGAGTAGACTCCTTTTGGATTCATGGGCTAGAGTGATTAAGGGTGATTAGAAAAGATCTAGGATGTTTAGTGTTAGATTTACTTGTTTCCTTGCTTGTTGAGGGTTCTCAAGGCCATTTTAGTCTTGATCATACTAAAATGGATCTCTAGGGATTTCCTGCCCACAAGGTGTATGATGAAATGCCTGAACCAACTCTTCGATGCTTTTAACTTGCTTTACTTAAGAGATTAGTTGCTAAAGAAGTTAAGATTTCCATTAGACTTGTTCTCCATGTTTGGTTTAGTAATATTCAACCTAAGAGATTAGATGCCTGAGTTGCTTTAGTAAAAGAACATTCATCTAGAGATAGAGCTTGTTTAGGATTGTGTCTAGGCATAAAGAAAGTGTATGATTGCTAGCTTGCCATCTTTAGATTGGATCTACATCACCCAAGATCAAATTTCTAGTCCCATGAGTCTTGTTGCTTCATTTTGAGAAAGAAAGATCATCCCTTTATTGCATTTTAGTAGTATTCTAGTTCAATATCATCTCACTCATTGATTGCATTTAGATAAAGCAATGTCTTGAATTCTCTATGTTCAATAGCTCTCAGGATTGGATTGACACTCTACTTACCTTACTACATTGATTTGCTCTAAGGCTTAAAAAGCCTTATCAATTTTGGCGGCGTTGCCATTTCTGAGTTGTTTATTGACATTGGGATTTAGTCATTGCTTGAGACTAAATCTTATTTACTTGTTTTCGTTACTGATTTCTTCTTCTTTGTATCTCTTGGATTGGTTGCAGGTGTATGAACCTGAGAAGTAGAGGAACTGCAAACCTCTTACCTGCAGCTCAAGACATCTAAGCTCTTGAGAAAGAGTTGATACGAAGAAGAAGAGAGTCTAGCCCAACTAGAAGATTTGGGGCTAGAGATGGAGAGAAACAACAACTTACCTGAAGAGGAGGCTGTTCTCCCTCAAGGAGGCATTGGTCAAGGAGCTGACAACCTTAGACCACAACCGAACCCACCCCAAGCTAGAGCCATTGGCGCCTATGATCAACCAAACATTCATGGGCATAGAGCTGGTATTTCGAGCTCCACCTGTTCAGAACACCACATTTGAGATCAAGTCCAGCCTTATCAACATGATCCAAAGCAACAAGTATCATGGTCTTGCCCTTGAAGATCCTCTAGACCATCTTGATAGCTTTGATAGACTATGTGGGACAACTAAGATCAATGGTGTTTCTGAAGATACCTTCAAGCTGAGGTAGTTCCCGTTCTCTTTGGGAGACAAAGCCCACACTTGGGAGAAGAGCCTTTCAAGAGACTCTATCACCACTTGGGATGAATGTAAGAGAGCCTTCCTCACCAATTTTTTCTCTACTTCAAGGACATCTAAGCTTAGAAATGAGATATCTGGTTTCATTCAAAAGAACCTTGAAGGCTTTGGTGAAGCATGGGAGAGGTTTAATGGCTTCATCACTCAGTGTCCTCATCATGGTTTCAGTAAGGAGAGATTGCTTAGTACCTTCTCCAGAGGAGTCTTGCCAAACTATAGGAGCATGCTAGACACTGCTAGCAATGGTTTCTTCTTGGGAAGAACTGAAGCTGAAGCTTTAGAGCTTGGGGAGAACATGGCTAAGAGTGACTCAATTTACAATCATGAGTTTGATAGAATCAATAGAGATGGTGGTGAAGACACTAGAAGGGATCTGAAATCTCTTGAAGAAAAGATTGACAAGCTGAGCTGCTTCTTTCCCTCCCAACCAAGCAAGAGAAGGAAAACCTTGTGTGGGTGCTTGTGGGAACCGAAATCCACCTACTGTCAATAACTCGTAAAAAAGGAAACGTCGGGAAAACCCTAAGTTTCCAGAGGAACCGGCTATCTGCAGAACCGCACAACAAAGATTAAGAAAACGATAAACTTAGAAGTTTTAAAAGAATGAACGAAATTGAGAGGAAAGAGGTTCTTATTCCGAATCTGCGTAGAACTGGTACAAAAAGAGTAGACGAAAAGCTTAAGAACGAAAAACCCTAATTGAGACGCAGCTAGCTAACGGAAAACGGAAAGATTCCTAAATGCTAATTTCTGGTGGTGAGAGCTCTGAAAATCGTGTCTCAGCTTCTGCCCTATGCCTCCTCCTTATATACTCCTCCTTAGGCGGTTTTAGTCTTTCCATTTCGCTCGAAACCGAATGTATCGGGAACTTTCTATTTCTGTCGATCCTTCCTTTTCTTCCGCGGAAATCTTTTATTTATCTTCAAACTTGCCTTTTGTCTTCTGTCTGCGAGTAAACCGTCAAAACATTATCGTATCTTTGGGTTTAATTTCGTTAATGTCGCGAGATGGGTTTTTATCGTGTTTTAGGACCTTTCGGGCCGTTTTACGATAAAAACCGTTTTACGACTTTAACGAGACCGTTTCCTGATCCAATTCCATTTTTTACGATTTTCTCGATGTTTTTTATTAAAAGCGCGTTTTTATTAAAAACACATTTTTTACGATCTTATCGAAAAATCTCAGATAAATCGTATAGTTTAGGAGATGTTCGGTGTCCTGCTTAACCGTTACCGTTTTATACGATTTCTTCGAGTTCTTTTCGGGAAAGAGGAGTTTTACGGTTTTTATCGTAGAATTCAAACGGTAAGTCACATCGATACGAAACGAGAGACATTTCAGCCGTGGTTCAGAATGTGACCGTGTCGAAGGATGTAAGGTTCGAATCGGGGCTGCGGGAGATCCGGGAGGTCTCTAGTTCGCTTGCTGGCGAACTATGCTGGGCTGGCTTAGTTCGCCAGCAGGCGAACTAGCCGGGGAGTGCCTAGTTCGCCTGCTGGCGAACTAAGCCAGCTTGGCTTAGTTCGCCAGCAGGCGAACTAGTTGGAAGCTTCTAGTTCGCCAGCAGGCAAACTAGTTGCGACTAGTTCGCGCTTCGTGGCTGTTTCGGTCTTTCGCGGTTTTGTAAAACGATTTCTCGAGTTTTATAAAACGGCTTTTCCAGTTCTATAAAACGATCTTCGAGTTTTATAAAACGATCTTCGAGTTTTATGAAACGGCTTCTCGAGTTTTATAAAACGATCTTCGAGTTTTATAAAACGATCTCCGGGTTTTGTAAAACGATCTTCGAGTTTTATAAAATGTCTTCTCGAGTTTTATAAAACGATCTTCAAGTTTTATAAAACGGCTTCTTGAGTTTTATCAAATGATTTTTGAGTTTTATAAAACGGCTTCTTTGAGTTTTATAAAACGATCTTCGAGTTTTATAAAACGGCTTCTCGAGTTTTATAAAACGATCTTCGAGTTTTATAAAACGGCTTTTTGAGTTTTATAAAACGATCTTCTAGTTTTATAAAACGGCTTCTTGAGTTTTATAAAACGATCTTCGAGTTTTATAAAATGTTGTTCGAGTCTTATAAAACGATCTTCGAGTTTATTAAAACGGCTTCTCGAGTTTTATAAAACGGCTTCTCGAGTTTTATTAAACGGCTTCTCGAGTTTTATTAAACGGCTTCTCGAGTTTTATAAAACGATCTTCGAATTTTATAAAATGATCTTCGAGTTTTATAAAACGATCTTCGAGTTTTCTAAAACGGCTTCTCAAATTTTATAAAACGATCTTCGAGTTTTATAAAACGATCTTCGAGTTTTATAAAACGGCTTCTCGAGTTTTGTAAAACGAGCTTCGAGTATTATAAAACGATCTTCGAGTTTTATAAAACGACTTCTCGAGTTTTATAAAACGATCTTCGAGTTTTATAAAACGATCTTTGAGTTTTATTAAACAGCTTCTTGTTTTATAAAACGACTTCTTGGGTTTTATAAAACTATTCCTTTTATATTTTTGCGGGGAATTTTGCCTATTGATTCTGTCGTACCGGTTTTGACCCCAACAGTTAGCCCCCCAGCTCGTAAGAATCGTGTGGTTCTTGCGAGTGGATTGAGCTTGTTTGGCGAGTTTAGTAGAATTAGGCGGAACTTTAATGGCCAAAAGTCCAAGGGTGAATAGTAAAATTCTTCCCTATAAGTATATGGAGTGATTCTCTCAAGTTGTTCACTCATTTTCCATACCTTGTCTAAGTCTCAGGAAGTTCTCTCTCTACTTCGTCCTTTGGATCCCTTCTCTCTCGACCGTCCGATATGTCTTCCGAGTCGAGAGTTTCAGATCGTGCTCATGCATCTATCTTCGATCCGAGCAACCTTGATACCTCGGGCGACTGTCCTCTTCCCAGCCCGATCTTTCAACGTTCTTTCTCGACCGAGGAGAAGTTTTCGGAATATTGTTTAGCCTTGAAGGCCGCGAGGGTGCCGCCTTCGAGTTTTTGGGTTCCGAAGAAGGATAAGCCTCGGAGGAGGGCAGCTGGTCCTTGTGCGAGCACTGGCAGTTCCCTCAGAGATATGAGGAATCTCCGTGAAATTCCTAAGTCAGTTCAGTTTTGCCTTCCCGTCCCAGGCCAGGATGTCGAGAATCCGCCCCCGGGTTATTTTTCATGCTAAGAAGCCTTTCTGTTGAACTGTCAGCTATGGTTCCCTTTTCCTCGAGCCATTGTCGAGTTCTTTGATAGGTTTGGTGTACCGTTCGGCCAACTACGTCCTAGCGGGTTACAACACCTTGTCGGGATTTTGGTGTTAGGCTATGAGCGCGGGATGTCCCTTAATGCGGACTATCTTTCGCCTATGTTTATATTCAAGGGAAGAAATGACGGCTTTTATTTAGCTCCTCGGCGGGACATGACGGTCGTCGGTGGGCTTGCCTCGAATGAGCATGGTTGGATCGAGCGATTCTTCTATGTCAAAATCGACAGCGCGTCCGTGGAAGAGGGTTGTATTCCTTTGTTCAGGACCGCGTGGGCGACCACTGGAATTCTATTGACGTGATCTCCATATCCGTATATGTATAGGTTTTAACTCTTTTCGCTTGTTTCGCAGTGCCTAACCTCCACAGGCCGATGCTCGAGGATTTCCCCGAGGTCATGAATCTTCTTCGTGGCGGCTCACTTCATTGGGGATACTTTTCTCCGAGAAGGGTTCGTCGCACCGTTGCCTATTTTTTATCTGGTTTTTCTCGCGACAGTCATACTGAGTTCGAGGCGGGTGATGATGCGGAGGAGAGGGAGAGATCCAGATCTCCGCAGCATAGAGAAGTTCCGATTGGTCGTGGTCAAGCGTTTGACGGTGATATCAATATCGAAGATCTGATTGAATTTTCGGCCTCTGAATTTGACCCGACTGAGACGCCACCCCGAGGACCGGCTGACACACCGTTTGCGAAGGCGTCGAGGCTTTTCAACAAGGTTTGTCTATCCTTTTTTCACTATGTCTTGTTTTTTTTTAAGGATGATTTTTCCGTCTTACAGGGTCTTCGCGTTATGAGCGAGGCGGTGAGAACAGCGCGGAACTTCGCAGAGCCGAATCTAGGGCTGCAGCGGTGGAGGCAGAGGCTTATCGTATCAGAGAGGAGATCGATGCCAGTTTCTCTTGCGCCCAGGATTTAGCCATAAGGGAAGCAACTCGTGTGAGAGAGGAGTCCGAAGCGGAATCTCGTCGAAGCTTAGAACTTTCCGATGTGATGGTTCGTCGTGCTCGTAGAGTGGGAAAGAGAGAGGTTTCTGCGGAGTTCATGGCTCGCCGTGAGCGGTTCGTACCTCTTTATGCGGAATTTGAAGATGCGCAAAGGGCGAATGGCGATTTCCGCTAGTGCCGTGGCGTAGCCGGGGGTTTGCATCATACCCAAAAGTCGGACTACTCGTACGAGGTTGAGGTTGCGAAGCAGACAGCGCGTCTGGCTAAGAGAGAGAAGAAGAAGAACGAGTTCGTCAATCCCGGGAAGCGTATGTGGGATCAGTGGAGTCCCATTGTGGTGTCGCCGGATTCAGTCGAAGTTGGACCTGGGATATCGGATACGGATGGTGAAGTCGATCAGTCTGCGTTTAATGACTTCAATGTGTGATATTATTAGTTTTTTGATTTCGTTGTTGTTTTCCCGGGACTGGCCGTTGGTGGCTTTGAATCCCTACCGCTGGGCGGTGTGTATTCAAAGATTTTCTAATAAGAAAATATTTTCTAAGTACGAAATTCGTGTTTTGTTTTAGTTTTAGAGGGAAAAATACGAGTTGTCATCTCGTAACTAACTCTTTGGTGTAAATCGTCCGATTCGTTTAACTCGGGACGTTTCGATTTTCGTGAGTGTTTAGATGTGGGCGAAGAGACATGCCTTTAGGATCTCGATTCATGCCTTGAGACGTTAGCAACCAGTGTGCTGGGTTTAGGGCAATACATAGGTTTACTTTCGGATTGGGGCTATGCGATGACTAGTCGGCTTTCGTTTTGCCCGTTGCGATTTTAACCTGATTCCATCCTATTTAGAATCCGCGATAGGTTCTCGACTTATGCGATTCGTATGGTTGGAATCGAGCATCTCACCGGGAACAATTTCTAAGTTGCCCGGAAGTGCTGACCAAAAATTTGGATTTCTTTTATAGCGCGCTATTTTATCCTAGTCGGATGGATGCGGACCGGTAGGTCAATGCGTTTCTTTAGGACGGCTAGCGTACTCGACAGGGCCAATCACCGAGCGTTCGTGTTTTTATAGTCGCAGACGAACTTAGGGATATATTTTTCTTGAGAGTTTAGGCGACGTCTCGCCAGTTCTTTCCGAAAATATTTTGATATGCAAGTTTTATAAAAACTATTAGATAGTTGTTACTGCGGAAGCGATTTTCCGGATTTTTTTGCGTTTTCGATACTAGCGGAGATATTCTAACTTTGTCTTTATTAAAAATTTCGAAAAATTTTCGATTACAAAGCGAAAAAAAAAATTTTAAAAAAAAATTTGGGAGTATACGAATACTCGTATACTCACCCACTCCCCCCCCCCCTGTTTTGGAAGGGGGGATAACTGAACTCGTCTTTAGGCGAGCTGCCTACGTATTCCTTTCGGAAATCAAGCCATCTCGTAGTTCTGATTGTTTGCGCGAGTGTGCTTACTGGGCTGTCGCAGACTTCTCGACCGCTTCAGTTGTGGGATCGATGTCTTTGTCCGGGATTGTCCCCTCCGGCCGGGTAGAAGCAATGGTTGCGGAAACTTCTGGTTTCTCGACCGTTGCTTGCTTTGGGTCGTCTTTTGCGGCAACCGGTAATCGGATTGATCCTAGGGTCATCGACGTCTCGCCGGAGAAACTAGTCAACAGTTTTGGAATCGGCTCGACTTCCGAGAGGTCGATTCCCATTCGTGCTAGCGTGTTGCGGAAGATCACGTTGACAGTACTTCCGGTATCGACCAAGATCCGAGCGACTTCTAAATCGCTTATCACTAAGTCGATGACAAGGGGATCAGCGTGAGGTTGGTTGATTCCGCCGGTTTCAGCGTCGCCGAATGAGATCACTCCTTTCGGAGAGTCATCCGTCGGCACCTTCCAACTCGAGCCGGTTTCGGCTTTGCGTTAATAGGATTTGATAGAAGAGACGGTGTCATTATAGTATTGCGATTCGCCGATAATCATGTTGATTTTTCGGCGGTTAGCGTCGTTACCCTTCTCGTCTTGTCTTCGTCCGCGTTTTTCGCCTGACTGGTTTCAGTGAGGCGGAGTTTCTGCTCGCGCGTTCCTGTCATTCTTCGGAAGGCGATCTGAATCGCGGATGAGGTCCTTGACACTGGATATCTCGGAAAGTTCGCCCGCGACCAATTTTACGGCAAGTCTGGCGCCGAGAACTTTGCAGTTCACTGTGGAATGCCCACGGGTTTGGTGGAGGTCGCATAAAGAATTCTCATCGTAATTCGAATTTCTCGTCCATGTGTTACCCGTAGTTCTCCCTTGCTCCGATCCGGAATTGATGGCGTAGTTATGCGCCCCTTGGAGAACCTGTCCCTCGTGATGGACAAATTTGTCGTTACGAGAGTTCCTCTTTTTCTGCTTCTGCTCGGACGCGTTATCCTTCGGGGATGTTTTCGTCGGCTTATGCTTTTCAGACAGGATTTTAGTCTCCTCTTCGATGGTTATGAAGTCAGTGGCCTTATGGAGCGCATCCTGGATCGTCCGCAGTTTCTCGAGAGTTATCCACTTGCGGAATTTTGACTTATAGTAGAGCGATTTTCTTAACGCGTCAATGGCGGCTTTGTCGCTAATCCCGCTAACCCTAGCCATGACGAGTTTGAACCTACTCATGAAATCGCGAAGAGATTCGTCCTCCTTCTGCACCAAGCTCCAAAGGTCGGCGTCAGAGGTTTCCGGGTTAATGAACATCGAGTATTGCTTTAGAAATTCCAAAGCCAGTCGACGGAAACTTCCGATCGAACCATTCGAGCGCTGCTCCTTCTAGGTTTTCGACGAAGAGGCGGAAGTAGCCTGCGTCCTTTTCGTGGTCCTTGAGCTTGGCTCGTCCCATGGTGATCTGGAATGCTTGTTGGTGTGCTTTAGGATCGGACGTCCCGTCGTAAGTCGGCACCTTAAGTTTTCCGGGATCGGGCAGTTTGATCTCGGTGATGCGAGCCGTGAAGGGCGTTTCCCAAGACTCGTACAGTAGTCGGTCAATTTCAGGTGCGGCGCTGGTAGCGTGGTGAATCTGAGATTTCACCGCTTTTACCGCTGCGGCCGTTTTGGTGATGTATTCGCGGAGATCACGAATCTCGGTCAGATCGCCAGCAGTTTTCAGACCTTGTCGGTGTTTGCTGCGAGTAACCGAAGATCGCTTCTCGGCGGTTTTTGTGTATCGCGCAAAGTCGAGTTCCCCCTCGTCTCCAGTAAAAGAACGTCCGGTAGAAGACTCCGGCAGAGGACTTCGAGTTTTTCTTCTCCTACGATGGACGTCAGCATCTTCGTCCGATGAATCGGCCTGGTCACTTGTCTCCAGGTTAACCCTTTTGATGCCGTCACCCTCGGTCTCCTGTTCGCGAGTAGGAGGTTTCTCCGATTCGTTTGGCATCACGTCGGGGTTATCTTTTCCGAAATCTTTTTCCGGTAATCGAGCCTCCTTCCGCGGATCTTAGTAGTTCCGCGAGGGAGAATTGCTCGGGTTTTCGCGGTTAGGGTTTCAACCCGTTTCGCGAGCGAGCCAATGAGCTTTTCCTGCTCTTCCGATTTTTTATTAAACTTGGAAATCATTTTTTCGATGGTCTCGGCGTTAGGGTTTGTAGCGTTGGCCATGGACGCATCTTGTGGTGGTGTTGTTTCAACGTTATCACGTTCGTTGCGAGTTTGGTTGTCACCAGTCATCGTTTCTTCGTTGGACATGTTGCGGCTTCGGTGTAAGATAGATCCAACCCCCCCTCCTTCTAGCGCCAAACTGTGGGAACCGAAATCCACCTACTGTCAATAATTCGTAAAAAAGGAAACTTCGGGAAAACCCTAAGTTTCCAGAGGAACCGGCTATCTGCAGAACCGCACAACGAAGATTAAGAAAACGATAAACTTAGAATTTTTAAAAGAATGAACGAAATTGAAAGCAAAGAGATTCTTATTCCGAATCTGCGTAGAACTGGTACAAAAAGAGTAGCCGAAAAGCTTAAGAACGAAAAACCCTAATTGAGACGCAACTCGCTAACGGAAAACAGAAATATTCCAAAATGCTAATTTCTGGTGGTGAGAGCTCTGAAAATCGTGTCTCAGCTTCTGCCCTATGCCTCCTCCTTATATACTCCTCCTTAGGCGGTTTTAGTCTTTCCATTTCGCTCGAAACCGAATATATCGGAAACTTTCCATTTCTGTCGATCCTTCCTTTTCTTCCGAGGAAATCTTCTATTTATCTTCAAACTTGCCTTTTGTCTTCTGTCTGCGAGTAAACCGTCAAAACGTTATCGTATCTTTGGGTTTGATTTCGTTAATGTCGCGAGATGGGTTTTTATCGTGTTTTATGACCTTTCGGGCCGTTTTACGATAAACTTGCCTTTTGTCTTCTGATCCGATTCCGTTTTTTACGATTTTCTTGAAGTTTTCTATTAAAATCGCGTTTTATTAAGAACGCGTTTTTTACGATCTTAACGCAAAATCTCCGATAAATTGTATTTTTTAGGCGATGTTCGGTGTCCTGCTTAACCGTTACCGTTTTATACGATTTCTTCGAGTTCTTTTTGGGAAATCGGAGTTTTCCGGTTTTTATCGTAGAATTCAAACGATAAGTCGGATCAAGACGAAACGAGAGACATTTCAGCCGTGGTTCAGAATGTGACCGTGTCGAAGGATGTAAGGTTCGAATCGGGGCTGCGGGAGATCCGGGAGGTCTCTAGTTCGCTTGCTGGCGAACTAAGCCGGGCTGGGAGTGCCTAGTTCGCGCTTCGTGGCTCTCTCGGTCTTTCGCGGTTTTGTAAATTGATTTCCCGAGTTTTATAAAACGGCTTTTCGAGTTCTATTAAACGATCTACGAGATTTATAAAACGATCTTCGAGTTTTATAAAACGGCTTCTCGAGTTTTATAAAACAATCTCTGAGTTTTATAAAATGATCTTCGAGTTTTATAAAACGGCTTCTCGAGTTTTATAAAACGATATTCGAGTTTTATAAAACGTCTTCTCGAGTTTTATAAAACGATTTTCGAGTTTTATAAAACGGCTTCTTTGAGTTTTATAAAACGATCTTCGAGTTTTATAAAACGGCTTCTCGAGTTTTATAAAACGATCTTCGAGTTTTATAAAATGGCTTTTTGAGTTTTATAAAACGATCTTCAAGTTTTATAAAACGGCTTCTTGAGTTTTATAAAAGGTCTTCGAGTTTTATAAAACGGTCTTCGAGTTTTATAAAACGATCTTCGAGTTTTATAAAACGGCTTCTCGAGTTTTATAAAACGGCTTCTCGAGTTTTATAAAACGATCTTCGAGTTTTATAAAACGATCTTTGAGTTTTATAAAACGGCTTCTCGAGTTTTATAAAACGATCTTCGAGTTTTATAAAACGATCTTCGAGTTTTATAAAACGATCTTCGAGTTTTATAAAACGGCTTCTCGAGTTTTATAAAACGATCTTTGAGTTTTATAAAACGATCTTTGAGTTTTATAAAACGGCTTCTCGAGTTTTATAAAACGATCTTCGAGTTTTATAAAACGATCTTTAAGTTTTATAAACGGCTTCTTGTTTTATCTTGGGTTTTATAAAACTATTCCTTTTATATTTTTGCGGGGAATTTTGGCTATTGATTCCGTCGTACCGGTTTTGACCCCAACAGTGCTGAACAGGATACACCTGAGTTGAATGTTGTTGAGGGTATTGAGGAAAACCAAGAGGTATGCTTTATCAATGCCAATGGATCTTGGTATAGGAAGGAACCAAACTTCTCTACAATCCCAATTACCAAACCAACAAAAACAACCAAGCTCCCCCACGCCAAGATAACCCTTCCCCCTCTCCTACTGAAGAGGCTGAAACTGAAGCCATGTTGAGAACCATCTTAGAAGCTCAGCAGAGGCAAGAGAAGCATATTGGATTTGAGTTGAGAAACCTCAACACAAAGATTGATGGAGCCTATGGTGAGCTTAACAACAATTTTAAAGCCTTGGAGAATCAGTTCTCTTTTATGACCTCCACCTCTCAACGCCTAGGGAAAGAACATTGCAATGTTATCCTCTCCAATGATACCCCTAAGTTTGACTTGACTCATCATAAGAGAGAGGTAGATGAGATTGAAAGACTATTGTATGGCTCTGAATTCGTGCATGATGAGAACCAGAGTGTAGACACGTCTGATGTTCAGATTGTGGAAAAGGCTAAGTCTAAGGTCGTGGACAGTGGTAAACTCCAAGCTGTGGAGAAAGCTGCAAACAAGGTGGATAAGAAAGATAAGGCAGAGGTTGTGAAACAATCTTCGCACAAGGTTGAGGTTCTGGTTGGTAATGAAGCTGTCCAGAAGTTGAAAAAGGTTGGGATTGAAGGATCCAAAGAGTTTGTGCTTGAGGACGACTAGGAGGTTGAGCTATCTTCTTATGATAAGCTCCCTTTTCCAAAGAGGATCATCACCAAGGCTCAAAATCAGGTGATCTCCAAGTTTAGGAAAGAGTTAAGTGATGTTGGAATTCAACTTCCAAAGATCTCAAACATGAAAGAAGCTTGTGACCAAATGATCCTCATACAAGACATCTTGGCTCACAAGGAAAATGTGGCAAAGCTTCTTGACATCTCTTCCTCTTTTCGGGCTCCTAAACCTCCACTAAAATCTCTACCCAAGCTAGAAGATCAAGGGAAGTTCATATTGCCTTGCTCCCTTGGTGATTTCAAATTTGATGATGCTCTTGTAGATAACAGAGCTTGTGTGAATGTGATCTCATTGGAGATGGTGCAGAGCTTGGATCAAAGGCATGGGGCCAAACATCTCCTCCCTCATGTTTGGCGATTCTTCTTCAACAACACCTATTGGTCTCATCAAGGACTTCCCTTTGAAGATTGGAGATTGCACCATCCCCATAGACCTCACTGTTTTTGATATGGCAAGCAAGAGGAGAATGCCATTGCTCTTAGGCACACCCTTCCTTGCTACTGTGGGAGCTTGCATAGACTTCCCAAACAAGAAGGTGGTTCTCCATAATGTCAACAAGGAAGTCTCCTATCCGATCAAGTCACCAATGCTGAATGGAAGTTATTGTGGAACAATATTGAGAGATGCATTGGTTGTTAAGGAGGCAGAAGTTCTTGGTGAAGAATCCTTACAGAAAAGTAATGTAGAGCACTTGGGAGACACTACCAAGGAGGAGACGAGTGAACCCACTAAGGCCACTCAATGAAAGAAGAAGATGAAAGCTTCTCACTCCCTACCTAAGCCACACACTCTCACTCTTCACCCACTACAGCTAAAGGATGGAGCCAATGAGTATAAGATCAAGTGCAAGGGAAGGTCGAAGCCATTCTCAAGCGCCAGGGCCATTATCTATCCTCAAATCCAAGCCGATCCACTCAAGCTCCAAGAGCTCCTTACACACTTCCTCACCATCACATTTGAAGGTGGGAGGGATCCTCCTTCTCAATAGGTAAACAAAGGTAGCCAACCTAAGAAATTTCAAACAAGCTCACTTGGGAGGAATTCCCATGTTTATCTTTGTATATATTGTTGTTCTTTTGTGTTGAATAAGGTCAGGAACAAGTTTGGGGGTCTCCTCAATATGCCCACAGGTCATGCCCAAACACCAATAGCCACAACACTGCTCATTCCCACTTGAGGTATCACTCCAACCATTCTTTGTATATACCATTGCTTTTCTCATATTTTCGGTATCTCCTTCTCTCTTACTCACACNGGGTCTCCTCAATATGCCCACAGGTCATGCCCAAACACCAATAGCCACAACACTGCTCATTCCCACTTGAGGTATCACTCCAACCATTCTTTGTATATACCATTGCTTTTCTCATATTTTCGGTATCTCCTTCTCTCTTACTCACACAGAGACTGTGTGATTTAAGTTTGGGGGAGGTACCAAGTATTTGATCATGTTTGCTTTGTTGATTTTGAGTCTCATGCATTGCATTGCACATACATATATGCATAGAAAAAAATCCAAAAAAATTGAAAAATTTCTAAAAGAAACAAAAACAAGCATTTAGGTTGCATCATTTGCATTTTTAGGACTGAGTCAATAAGCATTTAGATTGCATTCATGCATTGGGAGCTGACCTAATAAGGAAACACATGCTTAGAACTCAAAATCACAACCTAGGTGATCATAGCAAGTAGCATAAGCATCTCCTAAAAAGCTTGCATGCTTTGAGCCTTGAAAACTCATTCTTTAAACTTGTTGCTTGTGTGAGATCGGCATTCTCTTTAAACCAACTCCAAAATGAATTTAAAAGCTAAAATGAACTTAATTAATCTTGCTTATGGACTCTTCCATGATTGATCATGAATTATACACATTTGGGTTGGACTTACCCTTCATACCAATCTCTTTCCAACCCAAATGGCACTCCTTACCTTTAAAACCTTACCATTCTTTGAAGCCTAAATCATTTTGCTTGTGTTAGGTCTCTTTTGATAGCTTGTCATGTGCAAAAACATAAGAGTATTAGGGGCGACATTGGTTGTTCTTATCTCAGGCTAGCTATAGGACCTCTTGAGAGCTAGCAATTAGGATGGGAAGTTTGGTATTGTGGTGCAAAAGAGTTTATTTTGTGTCTTGGGGTGTTAGATGAGTGAAAAGAATGAACCAAAGAAAGAAAAAGAAAAGGAGAACCACTAGGGATCAAAAGAAAAAAAAGCTCTAGAAAGTTCAAATAAGAAACCCCTTCGACTAAAGAAAAGAGTCTAAAAAAAGACTTATGGGAAGACATGAGAAAAATAAGAGTAGAGTTTAAGTAAAAAGTGAAAGAAAAAGTCCCTAGTTGGTACAAAAGAAAAGAAAAGAGAAAGAGTTGATTGGGTGAGTGAAATAAGAAAGTGATTTTAATGTTTTTGAGGATTAATGGGTTTGAGATTTACACCAAGAAAAATGGTAGAGTTTAAAGATGTCTAGGAAAAGGGTAGATTGATAAGAACAAGCAATGTATGCATAAGTTGTCCTTTTCTTAGATAGATTTTGCATAATGATCAAGCTCCTATTATTGAGTGTAAGCCACTAAAAAGAAATGTATTGAAACCCTTCCTCTATTCTCATTTAGCCATTTCACTTACCAAGCCAAATGATTGAGATCAAGTTTCCATTTGCAAGACTTCACCTTATTGCTTATACTTAATTGAATGTGAGAGTCGGTTGAGGAGATTTGTTGATTGGTGATCCACAACCTGTTTTATAGCAATGAGTCTTGATAGGCCTTGAGAAGCTAGAGTGTACTAATTGAGATTGTTTATGCTATAGGTTATATTTTTCTAGGATGTGGTGTTGAGTTTAAGAAGTGTATCCATAGGTTTAAAGCTTCCATTCTCATTTTCTCTCCCTTTGGTCTAAATTAATTACTTGAGGACAAGTAAAAGACAAGTTTGGGGGAGTTGATATCTTTCTTATTTCATAGTTTTAATCATCCTTTTTATGTTCATTTCAATCACTTTAGCTGCATTTAGAGTCCCTTTAGGTGCATAGCATATGCATGTGTGGTATTTCAGGTAGGGAGAAGCTTAGGTTGGAGATTAGAGGGTTTAGTCAAAAGAAATGAAACTCACCAAGAAGTTTGAGGTGAACTCACGCGGCCGTGTAATGCGGGCCAGGACCAGTCCGCGTTTTCTTGCCCGAGATGCCTCTTCCTCGACCTCCACACGCGGATGGCACACGGGGGCAAAGTCGCGCCGCGGATCTGAGCCCAAGAGATTAAGATGGGGAGCATCAGGCCGCAGATCATGGACACGGGTAGGGCTAGGCCGCGGTTGACTCTGAGATTAAGTTTCCCATTTGTTTGTTGGGTCAAACCCGGGTTTGTCGGGCCGACCCGGTTTAAGTTTTAAGCTACTATAAATACAATCTAGACCTAATCTTTAGGATGATCTTATTTTCTCTCTAAGAACACATTGAAACCTTAAAGAAAGATTGAATCTTTAGTTTCTTTTCTTCTTATTTCTTTGTGATTGTTTGATTAAACTTGCTTCTCAACATGATTTCTCTTAAATCAACCATGGATTTAAGGTTAATCATGAAGATTAGTGAGTAGACTCCTTTTGGATTTATGGGCTAGAGTGATTAAGGGTGATTAGAGAAGATCTAGGATGTTTAGTGTTAGATTTACTTGTTTCCTTGCTTGTTGAGGGTTCTCATGGCCATTTTAGTCTTGATCATACTAAAATGGATCTCTAGGCATTTCCTGCCCACAAGGTGTATGATAAAATGCCTGAACCAACTCTTGAAGGCTTTTAACTTGCTTTACCTAAGAGATTAGTTGCTAAAGAAGTTAAGATTGCCATTAGACTTGTTCTTCATGTTTGCTTTAGTAATATTTAACCTAAGAGATTAGATGCTTAAGTTGCTTTAGTAAAAGAACATTCATCTAGAGATAGAGCTTGTTTAGGATTGTGTCTAGGCATAAGGAAAGTGTATGATTGCTAGCTTGCTATCTTTAGATTTGATCTACATCACCCAAGATCAAATTTCTAGTCCCATGAGTCCTCTTGCTTCATTTTGAGAAAGAAATATCATCCCTTTGTTGCATTTTAGTAGTATTCTAGTTCAATATTATCTCACTCATTGATTGCATTTAGATTAAGCAATGTCTTGCATTCTCTTTGTTCAATAGCTCTCAGGATTGGATTGACACTCTACTTACCTTACCACATTAATTTGCTCTAAGGCTTAAAAAGCCTTATCAGTAGGATCGTTTTAGTACTACGGAACACAAGAAGGTTTGTACGAATAAAGAGAAGTCGAGAATGTTTGTATAAAGAAAGGAGAAATCGAGAAAAAACAAGAAAGAAACAATCTCCGGTTACTCGCAGCAAACGCTGACGAGGTCGGAAAACTACCGGCGAACTAACAGAGATACGCGATCTCCGCGAGTACATTAACAAAACGGCCGCAGCGGTAAAAGCGGTGAAGTCTCAGATTCACCATGCTACCAGCGCCGCACCCGAAATCGATCAGCTACTGTACAAATCTCGGAAAACGCCTTTTACGGCTCCCATCTTCAAGGTCAAGTTACTCGATCCAAGGAAACTCAAGGTGCCAACCTACGACGGGACGGCTGATCCCAAAGCACACCTACATCCCTTCTAGATTACCATGGGACGAGCCAAGCTCAAGGATCACGAAAAAGACGCAGGCTACTGTCGTCTCTTCATCGAAAACCTAGAAGGAGCGGCGCTCGAGTGGTTCGCCAAACTTAGGCGGAATTCAGTAGGCAGTTTCCGCCAACTCGCTTCTGTATTCCTCAAGCAGTACTCGATGTTTGTAAATCGGGAAAAATCCGACACTGATCTCTGGAGCTTGTCGCAGAAGGAAAACGAATCTCTTCGCGACTTCATGAGCAGATTTAAACTCGTCATAGCTAGGGTTAGCAGAATCAGCGACAAAGCCGCCATCGACGCGCTCAGGAAATCGCTCTGGTTCAAGTCCAAATTTCGGAAGTAGATAACTCTCGAAAAATCGCAGACGATCCAGGACGCGCTCCATGAAGCTACCGATTACATAACCATTGAAGAGGAGACCAAAATTCTGTCTGAAAAGCATAAGCCGACGAAAGCTTCCGCAAAAGATATCGCGTCCGAGCAAAAGCCGAAAAAGAAAAACTCTCGTAACGATAAATTCGTCCATCGCGAGTGACAGGATCTCCGAGGGGCGCACAACTACGCCGCTAACTCCGGATCGGAACAAGGGCGAACTATGGGGAACACGTGGTCAAGGAATCAAAAATATGGACTGATCCGGACTTGTTATACACTGAGGACAGTGTATGATTTAAGTCTGGGGGAGTGAAGATTACTGATGCTACTTTACCTTTTTGATCTCATTAAATGTTTTCAAAAATTGGTTTTATTGAGTCAAGAAGGTGTAGGAGGTGGGCTGTACCCACCCCTCAGGGCCCACAGGGAATTATACTCGGCCCAATAAGGGACGAATCACCAACATTGACACGGAATAGGTTAATACCCGAGTGGCGTCCGCACGAGTGAGGAACTCATCCTGCCGAGTCGAGAAAAGGCCCAACACGAAGGCCCATTAATCGGCACCAACTTAGGTCAATCTCGAGTGAGAGGGTTAAGCTATAAAAGGCAAGGAGGAGCACGAAGAGGGATCCAAAAAATAGACTCACTAGGCGGCGACTCAAATTAGGGTTTTCTTACCTTATTTACTTTGTTGTCACCGACAAGTCCGTACGTTACCTCCGGTCAAGCTCTTCGAGCACCGGAGACTCTTTGTACTCACTTCCCGAATATAAATAAAGCTCCTTTCTTTACTCATTACTACTCGTACCTTCGTAATAACCCACCGACAAGTCCAGTCACTCACCTCACTGATACACGACCGAACTCGGTTCAATCAGTTGGCGCCCACCGTGGGGCAAAACGAGGTAGTGTGACGTAACTATGAACGAAGAAGCTCCTTCTGACATACAGCCGGAAGAAACACCACCGGCTCCGAACGCTGATACCCTAATGGATTCCGTCTTGGCTCGTCTCGCTCACCAAGAAGAAGTCCAGAAGACGACAAACGAGCATATAGCAGCTATCGCCGCCGCGCTCGCAAACCTAGACGAAAACCTTTCCACAACCCGGTGATTTCTTTTAAACACGAACCCGACTCCTACTCCGGCTAACCAACCCATCTGGCCGGCTGAAACCCCGGTTAACGCTATACAGCCGGCAAACAGCCCAGATCTACAAACCGTTCGAGAAATCGCCGAGCTGAAGGTCGCACTTCAAGAAATCTATTCTCAGATCCATCACGTCACGAGTGCCATCCCTCAGATAGATAAGGTCCTCGCTACCGCTCTCCGCACACCTTTCACGCGCCGCATTGCTGATGTTCGGCTGCGCATTACGGAGAAAATCAGACTGCCTACTTTCGGCGGCAGCGACGACCCGACGGAACACATGACGGCGCTCAACATCGCTATGGGTCGAGCCAATTTCACCGATGCCGAGAGAGACGCCGTTTTTTGCCAACGCTTCGTAGAAAGCCTTGAGGGGGCCGCGTTGAATTGGTTCTCCCGACTGCCAGAGAACTCCATTGACACCTTCCGCGACCTATCGACGGCTTTCCTGAAACATTATATCATGGAAAATTCAAAGAGGTAGTTTCCAAGGTAGATGTCCCCTTCAACATTGCAGTGGATGCCCAAAAAATAAGCTTTACATCTACTCCAAGTTCCGTGAGGACCTCTACCGCAACCCAACAACATCGCTCCAAGATGGCATCGCGCGCTCAAACAACTTCATCCGAATGGAAGAAGATACCAAGGCGATGATAAGCAAGCAGCATGCGAACAAACCAACGCCGAACAAGACTGCCGACTCGAAACAGGAGCCGAGACAACACTCAGCAGACGAGAAGAAACCAAAGAAGAAGAGCTTCGTTTACATGGTAGATGAAGATGCCATCTCCGATTCAACAGTCGTAGTTCGCGCAAAAGGGTGGAACCACTACCAGCGAAAGGAAGACGGGGAATCAGGCGATACAGCCTCTGAGAAACCTGACGCCGACGAGCGCGAACCGTACTGCTCGTACCATAAGTCCAAAGCACATGAATCTAAGGACTGCAAGCAGCTCAAGGAGATATTATTTGGAAAATACTCCTGTGGCGAAATCCCAACCGACCCACCGAAACCACGTCCGAGAGGGAATAACAGCTGGAGTAAAAACAAGGATAAAAGGGGGCAAAAATCTTCCGGCAAGCCAAAGGAAGAAGAACCCCAGCCCAAGGGGGAAAAGCCCGAACCTCATGATCGCGACGAAACGCCACCCGGGGAGGAACAACCGAAGAACAGGAAGAGGATACAGGTCATACTTACCGGTCCCGAGTCCTCATCTGACGATGAAACCGAATCTCGAGATCTACGCTCACTCCTCACCGCGCGACAATTAACTCGCGAGCTAAACACCATCCCCGACCTCCGAGATTCGTTCAACTGGTCTAAAACTCGCCAAGTCACGTCCAACGCAGACGTCACCGACCTGCGGGATAAGCTGAACTCAACTAAAAGAGACCTCTGGGAAACGCTCAATCAATCGAAGCGACTCGATTTGCGCCAAAACTTGGATCAAATTAGGTCTCTAGCCAAACCGGGTCCACACTCGGGAGCACTAGGCAGACTAAAATTCATTATGGGAGGTTCACCACCCTGTGAGAACTCGGTTCGCGCCGTCAAAGCTAATCAGAGACATGCGAAGTCCTCCAGATGCTGGAACTCCCTACCTGGAGATGACCCCTCTATCACCTTCTCAGTCGAAGAGGCCATTGGTGTACACATGCCTCACAACGACCCGTTATTAATCGAAGTGGGCATCGCCGATTGCGAGGTAACTAAGGTCCTCATTGATACGGGCAGCTCCGTCGATCTCATTTTCCACAGCACTCTCGACAAGATGGGAGTCGACCTCCGCCTCATCAAGCCGTCAGCCCGTTCCCTAACAGGATTCAACAAAGCATCAGAGGAAATGCTCGGCACTATTTGCCTCCCGGTATACGCAGGAGGAGTTGCCCTGGCTGTCAAATTTTCTATCATTGGAACAAATGCTCCATATTACGTGATACTCGGAACGCCCTGGTTACAGTCAATGAAGGCGATCTCATCTACCTACCACCAATGCGTCAAATTCCCGGTTACGGACGGCCGCATCCGAATGCTTTGCGGCAATCAGGAAGCGGCTCGCGCATTGCTCGTAGCAAGTATCAAGCAAGCGACACCCCGAGTGAACTCGATCGCCAAACCGATCCACAAAATTTACCCCCAAAAAGAGGAAATCCTAGAAGTTCAGCTCGACGAATATGACCCAGGTAGAGTAGTCTGAGTCGGTGCTTATCTTCCTGGCGAAATGAAGCGCGATATCGTCGAATTTCTACAGGCCAATCAATCGACCTTCGCCTGGGAAACATCCGACATGAAAGGAATTGACCCTTCCATCACCTCGCATCAACTGAACGTTAACCCGAATTTCAAGCCCATCAGACAAAAGAGGCGAAAACTTGGACCGGAACGTTCCAAGGCGGTGAACGAGGAAGTCGAATGCTTACTCGCGGCTGGCTCGATAACGGAGGTTCGATACCCCGAGTGGCTAGAAAATCCAGTTGTTGTCAAGAAAGAGATGGTAAATGGCGGGTCTGTGTCGATTTCACCAATCTCAACAAGGCCTGCCCAAAGGACAGCTTCCCGCTCCCTCATATCGATCGTTTAGTTGAATCGACCGCCGGCAACAAGCTGCTGACGTTCATGGACGCGTTCTCAGGTTACAATCAAATATCCATGCATCCAGACGACCGAGAGTAAACCGCGTTCATCACGGATATAGGGACCTACTGCTACAAGGTCATGCCTTTCGGACTAAAGAATGCTGGAGCAACATACCAGCGCCTCGTCAACAAGATGTTCGCGCACGAACTCGGCCGAACAATGGAAGTCTATATAGACGATATGCTGGTAAAATCACTCCACGCTGCGGACCATCCGAAGCACCTTGCCGCATGTTTCAAAATGCTGAACGAGTACGGCATGAAGCTGAACCCGGCCAAATGCATGTTTGGCGATTTGATCCGCTTATTCCCCTCTTTAATTTTTTCAGAAGCTTCACCCGAGTCGGCGTACGCCCTCTTGAGCTCCGAATCGTATTTCTCCACAAGGAAATTGAAGCTACCCTTGGCCTGAAATGACCAACCAACACACGGGGAGAAAATTAAAAAAAAGGAGCAAATATACATGTATAGCAAGGCAATACCGAGAGCCGCGGGAAATACGCGTAAATAAATACACTCACCATTAGAAAATTCTGCGACGCATCCTTATAGGCGTTGGGAAAGACTAGCGGGTCCGCAGGTGGGAGACTGCGAGGGCCTCCCCTGATCTGACCGACGAGCTCAGCGCATCTAAGTCCGTTGGAGATCAGCGGAGACGCCTCGTCATACGAAAAGGAGACTTTATCGGGAAAGACAGTCTTGAATCTCCGAGTAATCAGACGATCAACCGAAGTAGACGAAGTCCCGAGGTCGGGAATCAGAGGGGCCACATTGCTTCGAGGCGTCGCGACTGAACCTGGAGTAATCCTCACCTCCTCCTTCTTCCTGGGGTTCCCTTGCGACAAGGAATTAGGTGAAGGATCCACCAAAACAGTTGGGAAACCGGGAAGAAATTCGTCGTTCACTCGGTCCACGACCGTAGTCTCCTCCACGCATGGAAGGACCCCCGACCAATCTCTCGAAGCAGGGACGTTGCCTGCCTCAGAATCAGGCCCGCCATCTGTCGACTCCCGAGCGGACTTCTCGATGGACTCCCTAGTCGACCCCTTCTTCTTTCTTCTCTTCTTCTTGGCAGGCTGGTCGGAGGCTGGTTGCACCTTAGCAACCGAAGTAGCCGGCTCGTTATTCGGTCCAGAACCAGAACCGCCGCGCCCCCGACTTCTACTCTGACCCTTCAGCAGATTTTTCGGCAGGCTCCTTTCGCCTCCTCTTTTTCTTGGCAGGGAAATCGGAAGCTATTTTCTCTCATCAACCGGGGGATCCCGAACAATTCCCCCTTCGGGCTGACCCTCGGGATCCACGAAATCAGCTGGCCCCGTTTTAGATGTGTCGCCAGCAGGGGGAGCAGTGGCATCCGCGGGATCGGATCCATCCAGGTTAAACGTGTCTAGAATGTTCATAAGCCCCGCTCCCGACTCTTCGTCATCCTCAACATCGAAGGATAAGTCAGGCACGCCTCTCATCATCCGCACTCTGTTGATGGCTTTCTGTTCCTTCCTTGAAAAAAGCACTGATCACTTCTTGTCAGTACGGTCTTCACACGGAAGTCTCGAATCCCACTCACCTGCACAAGACGTGACGGTTTAAAAAAAAAAGCTAGGTAGAGGAGGAAGGGAAAGGACAACGTAAAATTCAATGCCTTACCGTCGTCAATACGATTCAAGTAGCGACGTATGCTCGCTTCGCTTATGTCGGGCCACCTAAGATGTCCAAGTTTGACCAATGCGCGAGCGTTAGAAATAACTTGGGACGCCGGTCAAATTTGGATGTGACACTGCATGGAAACAAGAAAAGGGGTCAGGACGAGAAACCTATTTGCGAGTAAAGAATAACTATCTACCAGCTTGGAACTGGGGGAGGACCTGCGACGTGTTGAGCTCCCCCAGAAGGCGCAACAACTCGGACCCCGCCAGTTGACCTAGCATTCCGAGTCCCGCCTGTCGCTCTATCAACACGAATCCTGGTGTTTGGTCTAATCGATTGTGTTTAGGAAGCCCGATTCAGTCGCGGATCACCGAGTAACTCGGCAGCCGCATTTCCAGCACTTTCTCCCCTTAACTCCCTCTCCGAATCAACCACGAGAAGCCTCTGTGCCAAGTCGAGACTGGCTGAATCCCGCAATGCCGCTCGGTGCTCCAGCTCAAAATCCTCCAGGGGGTCACCGGTCGTTGCATCTCGCGCAATGTCTTTCCATTTCTCTTCCCAAGTTAATCGCTTTCGGGGACACATCGTGACCGGTAGTGCGTATATATCTTACAACTATCTAGAGAGAGAAAGCAGAGAGAAGGGAGAGATTAGTACCTGATTTCGTGGAGAAGAATAAGAAGAGCGAAGGCAAGAGGGATATATATATAGGGGGACGGGGCGCGAATCTCACTGCTGCATTTATTAGGTCTACGGAGACCTAGATGGGCTTTTCATTTCGAGACTGTTCGCATTCCATCCTTAATGGGCTGAGTCCTATAGGAAAAGCCCATCACTCGCGACCGTTCGCATTCTAGTTCCGTATGCCTCGAGCGATCACCGGTCATGAAATTTGAAGACCTTCGTAAGACGATGATCAATCGAACACCGAGTAAGTAACATAATCGCTCACATGCGACCGCCGAGTGACCCGCAAGAAACGCCAACCAATCGAGCACCGACTGAGCAACGCAATCACTCTCACGCGACCGCCGAGTGACCCGCAAGAAACGCCAACCAATCGAGCACCGTGTGAGCAACACAATCACTCTCACGCAACTGCCGAGTAACCCACAAGTATCAGCGATAGTGCGTAAACACCAATGGCAAAAAAAAAAAGAAAAAATAACCGAATGAAAGACTCAGCTCATAACCTTGCGTCGGCCTCATTGCCGAGTAAACTCCTCATGCAAAAAGACGTTCCCGAGGGTCTTTCGCTATGCCCCGAGTATGCTTTCCTGCAAACCCGAGCAGTTAATTTTATTAACTCACCGACCGATCGTCAATAGACAGGGGGACTTACTGTAGGAGGTGGGTTGTACCCACCCCTTAGGGCCCACAGGGAATCATACTCGGCCCAATAAGGGACGAATCACCAACATTGACACGGAATCGGTTAATATCCAAGTGGCGTCCGCACGAGTGAGGAACTCATCCTGCTGAGTCGAGAAAAGGCCCAACACGAAGGCCCATTAATCGGCACCAACTTAGCTCAAGCTCGATTGAGAGGGTTAAGCTATAAAAGGCAAGGAGGGGAGCACGAAGAGGGGATCCAAAAAATAGACTCACTAGGCGGCGACTCAGATTAGGGTTTTCTTACCTTATTTACTTTGTTGTCACCGACTAGTCCGTACGTTACCTCCGGTCAAGCTCTTCGAGCACCGGAGACTCTTTGTACTCACTTCCCGATTATAAATAAAGCTCCTTTCTTTGCTCATTACTACTCGTACCTTCGTAATAACCCACCAACGAGTCCAGTCACTCACCTCACTAATACATGACCAAACTCGGTTCAAACGGAAGGGGACAAAAAGATTTCAAAAATTTTACTTTTTATCTAACCACTCTTTAGCACCATTCTTAGAACTGTTGATTGCAGAAAGTACTATAGATGCTAAAGTGAATCACCAGTCACCTATGACAACACTTTTCATGATTGTTTGGAAGAACCAAAGCTGATTTCCAACCTAACCTGACATCTATTGCTTGTCTTGGGGCTTGGTATACAAGGGATCAGAATCCTCCTGCAAGTCTAGAAGGTAAAAGTCTTGATAATTTTGGTTTCTTTCTCTCCTTCCTTTGGCATCCCACAAAATGATAAAAGATTGAGATGATTTCCTGAGAGGGAGACGGAGATGTACATTACCCATGACCCCACTATTCTAATTCAAAGGAATGATCACACATTGTGGAAGTGAGGGAGAGGTACATTACCTATGACCCCACTATTCGCCTACACTTTGTCAAAAAGGACTACAAAAAGTAGAAAATCAAGAAGATGAACATCTGTTGTTCATTGGAATTGATATAAAAGAAAAAGAAAATTTGGGATTCAGAGAAGGGAGATATAGGGAGAAAAGAAACCCGAATGAGAATGCCTGAAACTTGTTTGAGTTGAATCCAAGTGTTCCTTGATCGATACTTCCAAGGTAAAGCCCTCACTTTTATTTTATGCATAAATGAAATCAGTAGAGGGGATAGACAGACAGGATTGCTAAGTTGATTTGCTAGATGAATTTGGTTGCTAAGCTAGGATATGGTATAATGTACTTCCGTAGTTAGTAATATGAGATGTGGCTTGCAACAAAGTCGAGGTTATGATCTTAATTTCAAATTTGATTGAGTCCCTTCTGTTTCTAAACTTCTTTCAAAGACTAACTATTGTTGATTAATTCAAGAGTTCAATCTTCTAATCTAATGAATTTATATTATTACCTTGCTGCTATGAATCACTTAGCCATGTCTGAATAGATTCACTTGTTAGATTTAGGGTTCAAATAGTTATGAGGGATTAGCCCCAACTATGGAATGTTGAGTTGTGATATTCATTATCCTGATGAACCTTAATGCTTACTCTAGAGTAGCTAACTAGAGTATGATCATGGAATGATTTAACTTGTTAAATCATCTTCCTGAAATCATCTGGTATAAGCTGAGATCCTCTAGGGACGAACGAGAGCCGGTCTATGATCTTGGTGAACACATGTTCAATTCGATCTGAAGCTATATCGATGGATACTCCTATAGAGTAATCGATCGACGGCTACTTATATCGTCTGATATCGCTATCAACCCATCGGTCGATATTGCCGGCAGTCAGATCAATGGATGAGTCTAATAGCGACATCAATTAGGATTATCTAAGAATTGAAGTTCTTTAATATCTTACAAGCAACTTTTAAAGACATCTTTAGCATTATAATCATGATTATCTGAATAGCAACCTTGAATCTAACAACTTTCTTTTATTGTTTAAAACCTAAACCAATTCTCTTGAGCAACTCACCATTGCTCACAACTGCAATTTACTTTTAAACCTTAATCAACTTAGCATAATCACTTAGGATTATATATTTTGTGTTCCTTAGTTCCTTGTGGATTCGATCCCTAAGTACTACAACTGAACCTCTTATTTGAGAGAGTAGTTCACTCCTTAGGGTAATTTGAGTGATATTAATCGTCCTTGCATTTGAAGATGGAAGCTCTAATATGGGCTATGGAAAGTATGAGGAATTTGCGTCAATACCATGTCACTTTTGCGACGGATTGTATTCAGTTGGTGAGGATGGTTTCTGCACCAGAGGAATGACCGGCGTTTGCAAATTATCTGGACAACATCAAGCTCCTCAAAGAAAGTTTCATACAGTCAGATATCATTCATATTTCCAGAACACTAAATACAAAGCCGGAAAGTCTAGCACGTAGTACCAGGAAGCAACCGTCGTATGTTGTTCATATGGATGTGGAGTTACCAGTTTGGTTTGCAGAATCTGTTTAGAGTCTGTTTATGTTGATGCCAAAAAAAAACATCAAAACATTAAAATTCAACTTCAAACATAAATACAAATGATGCAGGCCCGATTTCATGCATGTCAATTTATGCAAACCCAATTTCATGCAGGCCCAAGTTCAGAACCAATGTTTTCCATGCAGGCTGAATTTCATAGTTTTAATGAATCTTTGTTTTCACGCAGACCCGATTTCATAAAGTTGGCTCTTTGGTTTTAAAAAATACAGGTTTTCAATTACAATAAAACAATCTTATATTTTGAAATCTTGGCCTTGACTCTTTGGTTACTTTAATTTAAATTTTGGACATTAAAAAGTAGCCGTTACCGTTTGATTCAAAATGTAGTCATTGCCTTCTAAAGTAATATTACCATTACGCAGTGAAGTTGATTTCCCGGTTTTTCCCTATTTAAGGTCACTGAACAGTGATGTTAGTTATCGAAAACCTCAACTTTACCATTTCCTTCGCCTTAACAGAATACATTGACTGATCCTTACTATGCCGGCATGAAGGAAGACAAAAGAGAAGCTAATTGGTGTGAAATGGTTTGCTACGCTCACCATTGCATACCAAAACAATGTGCGTGTTGTAGTCCTATCACAGTGGCAACTGAAGAGAGATGAACCAGTTACTACAATGCAAATAATTTAAGGTGAGATTATTCGTTGCAACTCACGAGAAAGGAATCAGTCACTACGAAGTTCATAATCTTATAATGTTTTACCAACCTAACTAATCTATGTTATATTCTTTTGGATGATGGGTTTAATCAATCAAGAAATAACTATGAGAAAGTGGTTTTAGCGCAAGAGACTGTTAATGGAGTCAAAGTTGATGGGATATAGTACAACTTTGTCTGTTGACTGCTTTCTTGAACTGCTTCAAAAGTAGCCCTGGTATCGAACAATAATATAGATCCAGCAATGAGTTGCATAATATTAGTTGCTAATATTATTAGTTGCTAATATTCAAAAGTAGCCCTGGTATCGAACAATAATATAGAAAAAAGAAAAGACTGTAAACATATAAAGAAGCATTTATTATCTAGTTGATTATAGCATAAATAGCTGTGGAGGGTTGCTGGATCTTTCCTTTTAATGGGATTTATTTAATAGGCAAAGTGAATCAGTAAGAATATATATAACAACTTCTGTAGAAGTTGACTTTGTACAAAAACATCGTAATGTCATATTTTATTATTTCAAGAGAGTTCATTTATATACTATGAATTGATTATAAGTTTTTAATGATCTTTGTTCCTATGGTTTTGTTTCATTTTTTCTTCATAGATGGACATTGAAACTGAGCAAACAATAGCGCTTCTTGATACTCAACATTAATACATGGACATGAATGATGATGAGGATGTTGAATTTGATATCAATGAGGAAGAAACAGAACCAGAAGTTCAAAGTGAAACACAAGCTCCTGCATTAACACAAGCAACAACACCAGCAACGAAACCTCAGCGTAAGCGTCGGAAAACCTCACATGTTTGGAAAGATTTTGTATTAGTGGGGGTAGATGAGGATGGAAAAGAAAGGGCTAAGTATATTCACTGTGACTCAAAACTAGTGGTTAATAGTAAAACTCATGGTACAAATCATTTGAAGCGACATTTAGACGGTTGTTCTAAGGTGCCTAAGAAGTTAGATAAGCCTATGTACGATAATATGGTAGATCGTGAGATGGTTACCGAGGCTATCATTTACCATGATCTACCATTTCGGTATGTGGAGTATGAGAAGGTTAGAGCTAGAGATAAGTATTTAAATCCCGATTGTCAACCTATCTGTAGACAGACCGCTGCACTTGATGTCTATAGGAGATATGAAATAGAGAAAGAGAAGTTGAAAGGGCTGTTTGCAAAGCATCGTGGCAGGGTTTGTCTCACCGCTGATTTATGGGTATCTCGTCCTCAAAACTTGTCATATATCTGCTTAACTGTTCATTACATTGATGATAGTTGGAGATTGAACAGTAAGATCTTAGATTTCTGTGAGATGAAGTCTCCACATACCGGTGATCTCATTGCTACTAAGGTCTTTGAGTCTTTGAAGGAATGGGGCTTAGAGAAGAAGGTTTTTCTCGATGACTTTAGACAATGCCACAAACAACAACAGTATGTTGAGAACTCTCAAGAGCAAGCTTCAGAAGATAAGTGGAAGCGATGGAAGTCTGTTGTGTGATGGTAAGCACATACATGTGAGATGTTGTGCTCACATTTTGAACCTTGTAGACAAAAATGGCTTGGAGTTGGCAAATAGTCTTATACATAATATCCGAGAAAGCGTCAGATATATGAAAGCAACGCCACAAAGGAAATAAGCATTTGCAGCATGTGTAGAGAGAGTAGGAAGTACATTTGGAGCTGGTTTTCACTTGATGTTACTACTCGCTGGAACTCTACATATGGAATGCTTATGAGAGCTCTCAAATTTAAGAAAGCATTTGCTAGTTTGGAGTTGTATGATCCGAAGTATAAGACGTGTCCTTCAGAGGATGAGTGGAACCGTGGAGCAAAGATCTGTGAATTGTTAAAGCCGTTCAATGTTATTACAACCGACTTTTCAGGTTCAAAATATCCCACTTCTAATATCTACTTCACACAAGTATGGAATATACAAGTGTTGCTGAAGAAATATTCCATTTGTGATGATGAAGGGGTGAGAGAAATGGCCAGAGACATGCAAGTTAAGTTTGATAAATACTGGAAGGAATATAGTGTAATTTTGGCAATGGGAGAAGTTCTAGATCCAAGAATAAAGACTGAGATGGTTGAAGCTGCTTACAACGAATTGGATCCTTCTACTGCAAGTTTGAAGACCAAAAACTCAAGGAGAGTTTGAGTGACCTTTATAAAGAATATCAAAAATTGTCTCAAACAAGTTCTTCGGGTGTTTCACTTACGCCAACTCCACATGAGATTATCACAGAATCTCCGCTTGATAAGATGATTATGATAATGAAAGTAACTTAATAAAATTTTAGATAATCTCAATCATTCATTGTCTTGAAACTGATAATTTGATATAAATGTTCACATGATTTTTTTTTGAGTTGGAAAAGAACATTGGAGGTGGAGCTAGCGATCCAAAGACACATTTAGATATCTACTTGGAAGAGCCCAGGCTAAACAAAAGGACTAACTCAAAATTGGATGTCTTAAATTATTGGAAAGAGAACGAGCATCGGTTCGGAGATTTAGCATCCATGGCACGTGATATCCTCAGAATTCCGATCACAACAGTAGTTGCTGAGTCTGCCTTTAGTGTTGGAGGGTTTTAACCCCTTACCAAAACCGTCTTTTGCCTAAAAATTTCCAAGCTCTTCTTTGCACTAGAAATTGGTTGCGCGGTTTTGCTGAATAGCAAGGTAAAAAGTGCTTTAAAATATCATTTATGACTATCTTTTGTAACTGATTCATATTATATTTTACGCATATTCTGTAGGTACAATTGAAGACCTCTTTGATGAGAATGAAGATGTTCAAAACAAAACAAGTAGTTCAGGAGTGGAGTCTTCTTCAGCATCAAAAGCTTGAAGTGTGAATGGTTTTTTAGATTCATTTAATTCATTGTTGAACTGTCTTTAATTTGTATGATTACTAACTTGGCTAATAATCTGTGATTATGGACATGTACGGTGTAGAAGATTAAAGTTGCTTTTCATTGTGATGCACCTAATTTGAGATGGGATGGTGTGTGTGTGGATTGAGTCAAGAAAGATTAAGTTGCTTACTTTAAATTTTTAGTTGAAATATGATTTATAAACTTTGAATTTTTAGCTTAAACATAACAATGTAATGTTTACTCTTATGACTTATGATTATGGAGTTGTATTTTATTTGACATGTTTGATTGAAGAAAGATGTTATTAACTTATGATACAAACACATCATGTTCAATTTTTTTTAAAAATAATCGGTCTCAAAACGGGCTTATACAATCACATTACATTCAATTTTGTTTTTAAATAAACGGGCTCAAAACGGGCTTATAACGGGTTTAAAGTTAAACGGGCTTTACATAAACGAGTCATAAACGGGCTTGATTTAAACGGGCTCTAAACGGACATCAGATAAACAGGCTCGGACGTAAACGTGTTCGGACATAATCGGGCTTTCCCGGCCCGTTTTAACACCCCTAGGTTGGACTTGGTGGCTATGCATTGCCTCAAAAGTTTTTTTTTTTTTGGGCAACAAGATAATGCATTAGAAATCAAGTTTATGGCCTCAGTTTCATCAACAAAGAAGCAAGGCAAGATTTAGAAAGCAGATCTGCAGGCCCATTACATGATCTTGGGATGTAAATAAAGGAAACGCAGACAAAGGGAAATGACACGGAGAAAGCCAAGGAGTCGATGTCCGATAGGATGCCGTAGATATCCGTCGGTCGTTTTCTCGGTGTGATAGCTCAGACGAGCTCTTGAGAATCTGTACAGAGATAGATGTGGGTGAATTTTAGTGTCGAAGCATGGATCAAAGCATCTCGGATCGCTAGGGCCTCTGTCATGCATGGAGAGGAGACGTTGATTTGGCCTCGAAGGTATTCTAATGCCTTTTTTGTGGTCATCTTCCCTCTACAATCCAATCTTCCAATTTTGTTTTTGAACAACCAAATATTTTATAGAAAATTAGGTTTGAACCCATGTAGAAGTCATGTTACACAAAGCAAATTTAGCCACACAGTCTAAAGGCCCATTCTGCTCTCGAGGAACAAAGGAGAAAAATTAGAAATGAAAAGAAGACGAAAAGGTTTTATATCCGATAAAACTATGTGGAGATTCTTCGGTTTTGCGATTGAAACGTTAGCTCTAATGAGCCCGTGGGAGTCTGATCGAATCCAGATGTTGGTGAAGCCAAGATGAATGGTGTGAGAGAGAGTCGCACGAATCGTAAACCCTCCTCTAAAAGAGCTGATTGAACGTGAGTTTGTGATTGGAAGCCGTTGTGTGGAGGAGCTTCTGGTGATGTAAAGATCAATCCCAGTCCTAATTCCTTCGTAGTGGATTTCCAAACAGCGTCTGTATTACAGCGGATCGTCCTTGTCAAAATACTTAGGATCGGTGATTGTAGTGGTATCTTGATGATGTCGGTAGTTGACTTCAGTTCCAATTGGGCCACAGACCACTCTTGGGCGGTTGTTATGGTTTTTGTGTTGATCTCCAAAGGTGAGACGTGATTCGAACAGGACTTGGTTACGGGAACTCCAAATAACCCAGGTAACCTAGAAGAAGATATCACACATTACGTCAGTTGGTGGTAAGCACACCGATTTAGATGATTCTTTGAGGTCTGTAAGGAAAGATTGGCAGGATGTCGAGTTGAAAGGCGTACTTAGAGGGACTAGATTCCAGACCTGAGAGGTAAATATGCAATGTAAGAACATGTGATCTATTGTTTCGTCTCCTCCGCAATGGATACATGATGTGTTGTTTAAAACTCCTCTTTTGTAGATTTTCTCCTATTGGGATACCTTCATGTACTATCTTCCAGATTATGAGCTTTATCTTTAGCGAGCAAGCCACATTCCAAACTGATTTCTTTTAGTCGAGGATGATATTGCAGACGACACAAGTGGCCTATTTGGTTTGCTAGAGGCAGCATCCACGTAGCCTGACTTTGTGGAATAAACGCTTGACGCTGTTGGATACCAAATATAAGAGTCTAGGACCCCCCCCCCCCATTATGCTTAGTCTTAAGGCCAGGATATCATCAGCAACCTCAGGTAGGATTTCTCTGATCTTTGTTATACTAGGATAAGACATGCGCCTTGTGCAGGATGAGTGTATGTAATTAAAATATTAAATTTTAGTATTGACAAATTTAAAATGTACATATGATTGTTGTATATGTATTCGGAATTTTAGAATCTTAATATAATTATCAATATGTAGGATCAGAATCAATTGTAATTAGAACTGTAGATCAAAACTTAGAATTTAATGGGTCCGATTCATATAATTTTTTTCACTTTTCAGTGTTCGAGTGATGGAAAATAAATGGAGTGTCACATGGCTTAATTGTAGAGCATTATCAAGTTCCATAATGCTTTCTTAAGAAACAGTTGGTAAAATATTTTCATTTAAAATATAAATTTTCAAAACTAATTAAATATAATTTATTTATTTGTCTAATAATATCAGAAAATTATATTTTAAAAATTAGTTTTTAAATAAAAAATATTATATTATAAAAATTAAGTTAAATTTTAAATTATGCTTATGTTTAAAATAAAATTATTTTTTCATACGATATGAGATATATATATATATATAAACATAAACACCTATTAAAATAAAATTATTTATTCATATTATTTTATAATCATTGTAACTTATTATAGAAAAAAAAATTTAGACCTTGACCATAAAAATTTTATGTGAGATTTTTAACAATTTAAGTAATTTATACTCGTTTTGAAAATTTCAAAATTCAACATATATAAAAAATCTAAGTTTTTATCATATGATTAGTGTAGTTATGTAATTTATTTTAATAATAAAATTTTAAAAAATGATATAAAGTATACAGATTGTTAGCAAATTTTTATTATTTAAAATCATTAATTGTCATATATATCCTAATCACATTAGATAATTTCATAGGTTTTATTTAAGGAAATAATATATATAGGAAATTTAGTTTGATGTGTTATTAAGTTAGATATGTATTATATGAGACCAACCTACTTTGTTTTAAAACTATGCTTTATATAAGATGTTCTAGAATTCTTTTAAATAGAACTTAGAAAACTGCCACATAGGATGGAGTTTTTTTTTAATTAGTACAAACTTAAGATTGTAACTTTTTAAATGGTTCTCAATTAATATATATGGGATTCCATTTCCCAGAGCCTCTAAGAATCAAATCAGAGACAAATAGATCGTTATTTTCTTCTTGTATAGCGCCAAAGGACTGGAGAGGGGAGGTTGTAGAAATCCTAGGCTCTCCCCACACTTTGGTAGAGGTACCGCAACCAATAATCTTCCCCAGTTTTTCCACTAGTAGGTCCCTCTCTGCTAGGACTCCTCTCCATCCATGTGATTGAGTTTGCCGGCTGAACGCGGAGAATACTATCATTTTGACAGTATTTACCGATAAGAAGTCTAACAAGTAAGAAATTTGGGTTAGATAGTATTCTCCATAGCGTTTTAGCTAGCAGTGTTGTATTAAAGAGTTGTATATCCTTTAATCCCAATCCTCCTGCTCCTTTAGGTTGTGTTATCTTTTCCCACGAAACCCATGATATATTTTCTCATCATTTGAATCCCACCAGAATCGCATCATAACTGATTGAATTTTCTTACATAAGCTCACAGGTATTTGGAAACATGACATAGGGAAGGAGGGTATGGCAGACAGGACCGATTGGAGGAGGGTTAGCTTGCCTGCGGTTGATAAACACCTGGATGACCAGGAAATAGCACGTTGGTGCATCCTATCCACAATGGAAGCGAACATATCCTTTTTCCGACCTCCGAAATGTTCCGTTAAACCCAAATACTTCCCTGCGCCACCTTTCTTTTAAATATTAAGATTGTTTTTCACTCTCAGCTTAATTGCATGACGTATCTTTGTTGGGAAGGTGATGGAGGACTTTAATGTACTGATTTTTTGTATAGAGGCACCTTCGTAGGAGTGGAGAATCTTCATCAGATTGGAGCAACTTCTTTCATCTGATCTAGTGAAGAACATAGTATCATCTGCAAAAAGTAATTAGTAATTTATTCTAGGAATGTTGGTTGCCACTTTGATTCCTACCAGAGATCTTTTTTGTTGAGCTTTTGAACAAAGGCCTGACAAGACTTCACTGGGAGTACGAGATAGTGGATATGCACTACATGACCAAGGTAACCCAAACTTCGTGAAAGCCCAATCTTATAAACACTTCATTGATAAAGCTTCATTCTAACTTGTCGTATGCCTTGCTCATATTGGTATTAACAACCATTGAGCACTGTTTCTCAGCTTAAGACGTTTTGAGGTAATGGAAGATCTCGTGGGTGAGCAAAACATTGTTAGAGATGGCTCTATCAGGTATAAAAGGCCGTCTGATTTTCTGAAATAACCAATTGGAGTATAGGTTTTAATCTTAGTGATAGAATTTTTGATATCACCTTGTAGTATACGTTGCACAGAGCGATTAGCCTATAGTCTGAAACTAGTGTTGGGCTCTGTATCTTGGGAATGAGTCTAATATGTGTTGAGTTGATGGTTTAAGGTAGTTTCCTTGTTGTGAAGAATGATTGTACCTCTATAACGATTGCAGGTCTTACTGTATCCTAATTAGATTGGAAGAAGCTTGCCAGAAAACCATCGGGCTAGGGGCTATATCTGGATGAATGTAGAACATGCCTGTTTTTATCTCTGAAGCAGTAGGAATCTGAATGAGCTGGTCATTCATATCGCCAGTGATTTTTTTTTCTATCACATGATTCACGGTCGCAGTGCAGTCACTACGGGAAGAGGTAAACATTTCATTAAAGTAACTAGCAATGGAGTCCGCTATCTGTTCTTCTTCATAAACCACTTGTCCATTACTAGTTTCGAGTACTGACATCTTGTTCCTCGCTCTTCTTCCTTTTGTTAAAGCGTGAAAATAGCTGGTATTTTTGTCCCCAAGCGTGAGCCACAATTGCCGACTTCTTTGCTTCCACTACTCCTCTTTTGCTCGGTAAGTGATATCACTTAAATTACCCTAAGGAGTGACTTTACTCTTTTAAATAAGAGGTACAGCTGTAGTACTTAGGAATATAATCTACAAGGAGCTAGGGAACCAATTAAATCTAAAAAATTATGAATAATCTAAGCAAGTAAATAATAAAACAGTAAATAAAGCAGTAAACAAGATGAACAAGACAATTGTTCAGCTTGGCTGAGAGTTGTTTGATGGAAAGATGGTTGCTAGATCTTGGTTTTCTATTCAGGTATTGGAGATTATAGTCCTATAGGTGCTAAAGAGTTGTATGCATAATATTGAAGAGCTTAACCACTTAAAGCATTCGCGTTACTAAATAAGTCTATTGACTAGATTGTTATTGACTCAAAAAATAATGTCCGATCAATAACAATGTCGATCGATTATTCCATATGAATATCGATACACTTTACTCAACGTCGATCGATTTCTAATGGGAATATCGATCGATGCGGCCAGTCAAGCGTTATGCGCGAGTTAATCTATACTCACTATGGACCCCCCTAGATCAAGCATTCGCCTTCTATCTAATGGGAAGGACGCCGAGACAATGGGATCTCATCGTTGGAGGACTACCATCCATCCATTGAATTGGTAAGGCCTATTGTTGAGGACACTGTGGATGTCATCCTCCCTGACAAATCTGTACTGGAAGCAGTCGTGACTGAGGTCTGAACCTGTGACTCTTCCTTTGAATGTCCAGATCCTTGGAAGCACTTCTATGAGGTTAGAGATGGATTGTTCTTTTGGGTTTGTTCTTCTTCCGATAAGGGTTTGTAGGTTTCTTTGTATAAGTGCTGAGTTGTCGAAGCTTGAGGCTCGGATTCTTTTTTGTGTTACATCTTGTTCAGTGTGAACCATTCCCTTGCCCTTCTCTGCTGTGGAGAACTTCCTTGGAGACATAATATGAGTTTGAAGCTTAGATCGAGAACCAGGGAGTAGCATAAGCTGAGTGTTGTAGTTCCTAGATAATTGTTCAGTAGATAGAGGGCTAAGTGAAGTAGAGGAGGCCAGGAGAAACGGTGGAAAGCACCAGGTAGAGGAGTAACAGTCGACTCTGCATGAAGCTTTGGTCCTTCAGAGGAGATTAGCCATGGAGCTGATCATATAGAGGGCTAACTTGTTGCGCCGGAAGGTAGACATGTTCCAAATGGAGGAAAAGTGGCTGGGAAGACTCCTGCCTCCGGTGAGGAAGGGACGGACCGGTCGGTTTGTTGCCAAGGTAGTTTATTATCCTTTGGAGAAAACCCACAACGAGTAAAGTTTTTTGAAAAGTTGGAGAGATGGTAGAGATCTAAACTAAAAGGGGAAAGGTCAACTTNGTTGCGCCGGAAGGTAGACATGTTCCAAATGGAGGAAAAGTGGCTGGGAAGACTCCTGCCTCCGGTGAGGAAGGGACGGACCGGTCGGTTTGTTGCCAAGGTAGTTTATTATCCTTTGGAGAAAACCCACAACGAGTAAAGTTTTTTGAAAAGTTGGAGAGATGGTAGAGATCTAAACTAAAAGGGGAAAGGTCAACTTCGTTGCAATGTAAAACCCGGGAGGTAAAGACTCTACTCGGTTAGCGTGCCTGGGAGAATAAAATTCGACAAACAACAAGCAAAGCTATCAGAGAGTTTCTGTTTAGAGGATGCCTCCGTTTTCCATCAAATCAAACGATAACATTTTTTTTGTTCCAGTCCTCCACCTACCCAGACAACATCAACCCATTTAAATAGAAATTTTCTTTTTTTTTGTTAAGAACTCAAATCAAACCAAATCCCAACCACAAAGTAATCAAACCATGATAAGTTTTGGTTTATTTTCCAACTCAAGAGAAAACCACAATCTCTAAACAAAAACCTCAGCCAGTAAGTTTCGTTTAAGAAAAATTCAATAAATTTGAACTGTTTTTTTATAACTTGTATATTTGAACTATTGAAATGAAAAAATGTCAATAGAGAACCAATTAAAACTCATTTAAGCTAATGAATTTAAATTATAAATTCATAGCACAACAAAATTGTTTTAAATTTCTATTAGATTTTTATAGCACGGTTGCACGAGATTATTTGTATCTATAATTTATATTTTTCATTTAATATATTATGAACTGATGATATTTTATAAATTTTGGTTTGTGTTATGATTGGATTTTGGTTTGGTAGAGATTTTGTTGTTGATTTTGGTTTCGATTCAAAAAATATAGAAATAGTTCGGTTATTTATGAATTTGGATTTGTTTTTTTTTTTTTTTTGTTTAACTAATAAACTTAATAGTGATTCATCCCCCATCATAACATATGAGCAATGTTGTAGATTTAAGAGGAGATTTGAGTAAATTTCTAGCTTTAGATGTAAATTAAAAATGTCGACGAATGAAGTTTATACGTATAATGTTTAGATTAGGCTCTGGTTAGTTTGATGGTTTATTGAAAATATTGAAATATAACATGGGACTATATGTTATTCTAAAAAATCTCAAAAAATGTAGCCATCTAAATGGGTTAGTTAGCAAATTATATAGTTGACATGTTCTTGATAATGATTGTTAAGATTCCCATTCAAGTAAATGATTAGTGTGTCCAATATTACTTTTTATATATAAAAGAATACAACTTACGCAAAATTTTAGGAATATATTTGTATATCATTGGTAATATATAAATTGATAAATATATAAAATTTTGTATATAGTTCAGAATTTAAATATGTAATTAGAAAATATATTATCATTAAATATACGTAATTTCATTTATAGTTTAAGTGTTTTTAATTATTATTATTTGATTTGAAGATTATGTATAGTTGGTTTCCGTAAATCCATATAACTTAATTACAAAAAGGTTAAGGAATTTAGTGATTTATAATATTGTTAGCATGTTAATTCAAAAATAATGATTTTATGGAATGATATTTGGGATGTGATTTATTTCTTTGTTTTGTTATCTCTTTAATTGTGTTTGAATTATTGTTAGCTTTGGTTTACAAATCATATATATAATGAGGGAGTTTTTACCTCTCCCACAAGCAGCCACGTCATCAGGTATGTAGGCCCCACCACTGTTTTCATTCAACTTACGTGCTGTTTTTTTTAAGTCGTGTGCCGTTTTCATTTAATTGCGTGCTGTTTTTATTTTGGCTGATGTTTTGTTTTTTTCATGGGCTTTACTTTTCATAAAGCAAAACATTAGGCCCGTTAGGGTTTCTTTCCAGATTCTTCTTCGTCGACTGCAGACTTTTTGCATTCCGATTCACTGTTCTACATTCACAATCTCTTCCACTCCTCTTCTAATACTAGGGATGAAACGCCTCATCTTTAATTAACGCGTTCTGGACCCTATATATACGGTGAGTTAATCATTTGTTTTTCTACTTTTCTTCGTTCAAACCTTGCCGTTACGAATCAATAATAGTTCTCAGTTCATAGCCTATTTCTCTTGGTTTTCCGGCATCCAAATGGTTCTCAGTCTCCTCTCTTCGATTCCTCCACGTTCTTAACAAGATCTAAGGAACTTGAACGAGCACGCACCAAAAGCCCCAGCTACTTCCTTTAATGGAACAGTAACTCCGACACCCCCAATGCCGTCGTCACTCTTTCTTCTCCGGCGCGTCATCACCACGCTCGATCGTGTTCCGTCACTGGGATGTCAAACGTCAAGCGAGCTCAGCACGTCCCCGCCAAAGCCGCCGCTCAGAGACTCGCCAAGGTTAAGGCTTCACAGACCACTGACGGCGATGATAAAAGTGACGGTGGCGATGCCCTAGATCTACGCTACGGCGCTCCTCCTCTATCCTTCACAAGAAAAAATGCTTCTACTCCAACTAAACCTAGACCTTCTGCTTATGTTGCTTATGTTCTTTCTCCTCCTCCTCCTCCTCCTAAGATCGGTAGATCTTCATCTCCTGCGGTAAATCTATTAACTCAATTTACCAAAGTTTGATCATTTTCACGTTTTTATTGTTGCAATGTGAGAGATCGATTGAGACGTGATTATTGCCATTTTTGGAATGGTTGTAGTAAAAGTAAGTGTTAAGTGGAATGGCCAAGATGAGTAGATTTGGTTTCTTTGAAAATTCAGGAGAGACAAGACAATGGTCCAAATCTTATCTGAGTAGTTGGATTTAAATGGAAAGCGTATGTGTCAACGAGACCTTACCTATCACCAACCGCTTTTAAATATCAAAAGGCGATGAGTTTTCATGCAGAGAGATAGTGAGAAAAAAAGATGTGGAAGAAGAGCTTAGGAGAGTTGAGCAGCGAGGACTATGTGAAAGCTGGATTAGAGCTGTGGGTTGTACCAATCGCTTAGGAACAATGTGCATTTTGAATTTATGCTCCCTAGATATTCAACTTCAAAGAATTCTTTGAGAACACCAGAATATGTTGTATCTCCAGCTTGTACGGATATTTCAGAGTTCAACGTTCATGTAATATTTCCTTCACGGGAAACCATAAAAGCATAACCACATGTGAAATATGCAGGTGAAATCATTGCAAGTGACCTTAAACCGTGGTTTACCACAAAATCAACATGCCAAGTGGTTTTCATCGGCTTTCCAATAAGTCATACAGTTGGCAGTGCAAACATCAATCATCTGAAATGGCAAACCTAGACCCGAAACAAGTTTATCTACCTTGTCGTAAGAAGATGGATAAATATTATTTTGGGGAGATAATCTATCCCAAAATCAGCAATTTCATCCACAAAATCTTCCACCAAATTAAAATCGGATTTTATGGTCATCATTCTAGATGCAACCGATAAATGAGAATGGTCTTTTTACAACCCTCAATATTTGATGCTTAGATATATCCAACATATTAAAAATCTCCTCACTTCTAAATTTGGTTCCTCAACTCTCTCTTTGTTTTCTATAAACAAAGAGATGTTTTCACGAAATGCATCATTTACCATTTGCATTGTATCACTAGATTCTACTACCATTCTAGGTTCCTGTACACTAACGGACACTTATTCAGTAGTACTAGGCATATTTCGGTATCAACTTCACCATGAAAATACCATATTTTATAATTAGGAGTAAACCCATATTGATATAACTGTTTCCACACTCTTTCGATAGGGATGAATTCACTTTTATCGCAATGAATACATGGACAAAATGTCTTACCTTCTCTCAAAGCAATATCCTTATTTCTGGCAAATTGCATGAATTCTTTAAGACGTTCCGCAAACTGCTTTGAAATTTCTCATTTGAATCCCACTGATCGTCCTCTACGCAAATTAAAAATATGTGAAGACATTTTCAGTGTGATGTTTTCTTGACTTTCGAATATGTTTGTAGATTACATACAACTAACGCCTAGTTTTCAAACAAACGGAAAGTCATATATTGTGACCGTTTTATAACAATGCACTAACGGATAAAAACGGCTAGACCTTTTAAAATACATGACCACTTTTTGATTAGTTTCTGACCAATATCCTGCGATAATAAAGTGGTCAAAAGTTATCACAAATAACTGACATTTTTTAATCAGTTTTGTTTGTCTGTAATTTCCTACTACTTTCTGTCCACTTATTTTAATTGTCATCGAATGGTCAGTTTATGTCTGGAAACATTTTTGACCAATTTATATGGTCAAAAAGTTGGTTAAAATTCACCGCTGTTCGAAAATGCGGCCGCCTAGCTGCCTAAGCTGCCAACTAGACGTTACTCGGACAATTTTAACCTAATCGGGTAATAAAGTTGCCCACCAATTATCCGGCCCATTAAATGGATTAATCAGCCCAATTACCGCATAATCGGTCCAACTACCACATAATCCGCCGGATTTTATAGGCCTAAATATTTAACTATGAAAGCATATGTTGGGCTCTAGAGGTATCCCGAAGCCCAATTACCTTATCCTTCCTTGTAGCATATGAACTCTATATATAGAGGAAGATTTTGCCTTCCTATATAACAGATGTGGGACTTTGGGAATTTTGTACATTAATACGCCAAAATGATTAAATTACAGTCGTGGAGAATTAAACCCGGGTTGCTCGACGTAAGAACATGGGACTTAGCCAACTAGGAAACAACGGAGATTTAGTAACAATACGTATAATGTCATGTCCCCGATCCTGAGTATGATCGTTTGGACGGACCATGGTGCGAGGAGACGCATAAGTCAGGTCACGAGACCTAAAGGCAAGCATACCATGGTCTAGCAACGTGGTTAAGGGCATCAGGGAGCTGAGACTTAGCCATATAAAGAAGGAAAAGGAGTTAAACGAGTTACACGAGTAAAGGGGTAGCTCAACGGGGTTTTGGGACAGCTCGACCTAACTCGGGGAAGCTCGGGAGAGCTCAGCCCAGCTCGGTCTAGCTTCACACTCACTGGTCAGCTCACACCAGCTGAACCGTCATGTTCTCATTCCTGGAACTTGACATAAGGCTTAGATGTTTGATAGAAACAAGACAGCTTTAGTTCAGATCATGAGAAATGATCGTGGCCAAGCTCGATTAAGTGAATGATCAGAATGGAGTAAAGGAAGACTAATTCTAGGTCTGTGAATAGACTAAGGGACTTAAAAAGATTGTACAAGATGAAGATATCAAGCTGTTCGAAGTGTATCACAGCTGGGTGATGTGAGCAAGAAGCTCAACCAGTTGAAAAGAGCTCAGTTGGAGCTCAAGTAGAGTGTGCCAGGTCCCTGAGCTGGATGGACTAGCTCACTCAGCTGGGTCAGCTGGGGATCAGCTCAACTCAGCTAGACTGAGTGTACAAGTCTTGGGCAGTTGGGCCGGGTCTGGACAGTGACCAGGCCAGGTGGATGACCCATGTGTACCAATGGGCTAGTGGGCTCTTGTGGTTGGGTCAGGGACGTGTGAAACCTGTTTGGGCTTGTTTTAGACATGTCCAGAAGTTGTTTATCAGGCCCATGACATCTGGTAACTGTCTTAGGCGAATGGGTGTGATCTGGACCATTGATTAAATCAATGGACAAAATGAAACCGAAAGGATGCAATGGTTAGAAAAGTAACCACCCCTTCTTCTATAAAAGGAGGATGGTTCCGTGGGTTTGCAGGCACGCCAGGGCTTCCTCCTACACCCTGAAACACAAAGAAACACCAAGAGAAAACAGAGAGATGGTCGGATTCCCTATCCAAGATTCATGGTGGTGTGAAGGCCATAAATAGGCAGTTTTGGGGCAGATCAAGAGAGAAGTGGAGAACTACTTTCTGGTGGCTTTTGATCTGTGATGTTATCACCCAAAGCATCCTCCAGGGCCTAAGAACACACGCAAATGGTGAGCACATAAGGGAGATGACCGGAATTCATTCCTAAAGGCCAAGACAGCCTTAGGGGCAGATGTGTGTAGAAAGGCAGTTTCATTGTAGTGAAAAGGAAGTTATGAACGACCCTGTGGTGGTATGTTATCCTGAATGAACACATCCTATGCTTCCTATTCATCTTGTGAACACACGCAGAGAGTAAGGGGAGAAGAGAGAAGGCCAGAATCCTTTCTCGTTTACAAAAACAGCCTTAAAGGTAAAGGCACTGCAGAACCGGTTTTATGGGAGATCAATGGAAGGAACCATTGGTGCGACCCAGGAAGATATCTTATCACTACAGGAGGTATGTGATAAGACTTGATGGAGGCGTGCCTTGGATGATCATGGCCAGACTTGATACTGGAAGACACAAGAGCTAAGGTTAGTGTTGTTGAACCATTTAAGCCAAAGGCATGAACCCATGGGTGAATCCATGTGGTTTATGGTTTCTGGGAACTCTGGATACACCCATTTCTCTTTATATATATCTAAATATATTTCTCTCCTGATAATTAGTTTCAAGTTTGGTGATTAGAAAGACCTTCCCATGAACCGTACATAAGTGTCGGTTCAAAGGGGTTGTTTTAGGCCATATTTGGGTTTACTGATCCAAAACCACTTTTTACTGAATCAAATGGCATGAAACTTTGAGGATAGATGTTTTAGAATATTTAAGAATTATTGGAAAAGACTAGGCACGTTTTGGAGTTGATTTTCTCAAAAACCATATTTATGCCTAGGGCTGTTTTGGGTCGGATCATAGGGTTAGTGATTTTTCCTGTGAATTCTGACCTTGGATTCGTTTAGTTATATTTTTTGGGTAATTTACAAAGCTTAACATTAATTTTTGGAGCACTTTTGAGTTTGACCAAAATTGGGCAGGAACATAGCCTTAGGCTCGGAATCATGAAATTGTTAGAATATGTGCTAGGTTATCGGATTAATATGTAATTATTGTGCTTGTGTGGTCTTAGAGGATGTTTGCTTGTTGTCATACTGGTACCTGAGGGTAAGGCTGGTACTGGGTGGCGTGGACCACAAATATGGATCTAGTTGTTATTATGCAGGGAAGACTGTGTGTGATCTGATCATGAGTAAAGGGGGACGACCTGATCCATGGA
>CAKOAT010203044.1:5299-20482 GCA_932364175.1 Eruca vesicaria subsp. sativa
AAGGTAGTTCAGTGAACTGACCAAGGCATAGATTATTAGATTGGACAAGTGTTAGATTGGTTTTAGACCAATGGTTAATATAGTATAATCCGCTGCGTAGAATAGAAATGATCTAAGCTAGGAAATACTAAGATAGTCTTAAGCTAAGATCTAATTTGGCCCTCGCCTATGGGCGATATTATAAATAAAGGGCAAAAAATTTAGAGGTTCGGTCCGGAAGAGGAAGAGCGACGTGAGCCTTCGACCGCGGCCTGAGAGGCCGGGATTGGGTCTTACACCTCCCTTATCTCCTAAAACTAGGAACAATGAACAAAAGGAAGCTTAGCCGTCAACAATAGCTTACAAAACATATAAATAAGGTTTCTGGTCGTCCAAGGGCATTCTGATAATTTGTGGTAACTCCTGGGCTCAAGTCTGTCTTGAAATATACTCGGCCCGTGTTCTGGGATCTCCATCAATCGACACAAGTTGTGTTGAATCGATCGATTCTTCTTTATCTTCTCGACAGCTTCCTCTCGCGAGGTAGACTGACCACTCTTCAGTAAAACGGGAATAACCTCTACTACAGGATGCTGATTGACCTCAAACCGGTGGCATTGGAAAGATAACTCAACTCTATATCTTGTGTCAAATGATGGGTAAAATCTAACGGTTTAAAGGTCTCCAGCCATAGCTAAAAATCTGTTGCGTCTGTGCAGTTCTGCACTCAAAGGGCTCCAAAAGACACCAAAATCGCTATATTTCTCCAGAACGTACCTGAACCTGTAAATACTCTAAAAATACTTCAAAACATAATAAATATATCTTAAAAAACTTATATACCATTACTAATAATGGATAAAATCCATGGTATATCAACTCCCACAAACTTACCTTTCTTCTTGTCCTCAAGCAAAAGAAACAGGCAGTCTCTTTGAAAGAAGTTTGAAAACAGCAGGGACTCACAAAATCTTTAACTTTATTACTATCACCTCTACTATGTTGCAGCCACATCAAATAATTTCTAACCTCATAGATACTTTATATACCATATTTTAGCTTAGCAACTAAATCCATTCTACCAGCAACTTAGAAAATACTCCTTATTGATTTTTATTTGACAAAGTGTAGGCGAACAATGGGGTCATCGGTAATGTACCTACCCCTCTCTTCCACAATTTGTGATCATTCATTTGAATTAGAATAGTGGGGTCATTGGTAATGTACCTACCCCTCTGCATCTCAGGAAATCATTTCAATTTTTTTTTTTTATAAAAGAGAGGAGAGAAAGAAACCCCGAAGCAAGCAAATTAGTCATATTAGGGTTTGGAAGTCAGCTTCGGTTCCTTCAAACTTTCTAAGCAAGTGTTATCTAATGGTAGGATGATCCACTTTAGTATCTCTAGTATACTCTACTGTCAAGAAATCTAAGAATGGTGCTATAGTGTGGTTAGATAATAAGAAAAAATTTAAAACGATCATAATCCCCTTCTTGAGCATAATAAAAATAGGTTTTGAATTTTTTTTTAATAAGACTTACAATAAATAAATATCAGTAAACATCCCCTCAGACTTAAATTACACTGTCCCCAGTGTAAAACAGCCGGAGTTATGTAGGAAAAATAAATCAAAAGTACAAGGAAGAACGATAAACCTGACCAGAAACAATATTGATCGATGTGCAAATTGATGCATCGATCGTTTCATTTGATGTTATGTTGATCGACATCGACATGTTCTCGTCGGTTGATGAGAAGGGAATCTATCTCCTTGGAATTTAGACATAAAACTCAAAATAAAACAAAATATTAGTAGAACCTCCCCCAGACTTAAACCACACTATTCCGAGTGTTATATAGTCTAAGATCGGTGGAGAAATAAATCATAAGTACCAAACTGAACAAGGAAAAACGGTATACATGCTCGTTGATGGTGAGCGTCGATCAACACAGTTAAGTGGCGATCGATATTCGTGATGCTCTGTCGATCAATACGCCGGCCGGCCGCCGATCGATGCTTGTTGCAGAACTCGTTGTCCTCAGATCGAACATAAATATACATAAAAAGTAAATAAAAATAAGTAAACACACAAAATAGAAAATAATAAAAAGGTAAATAATTTTTTTCGATGAACAATAACTGCTACAGTAATGTAGCTACAGTTTTGTAGCTACAGTTTTGCTCGACAAGACTGCTACAGTGTCGATCGACGGAATTGCTACAGTGTCGATCGCTGCTACAGTGCCTTTGCTACAGTAATTTAACTGTTCACGTTTTTAAAAAAAAAAAAATCTGAAATCAACAAAAACAAAAGATTAGTAATAAACGAAAATAAAACCAAATTTAAAATAAACCTAACCGTGGGTTGCCTCCTACTCAGCGCTTATTTTAGTCATTAGCTTGACTTCGGGAGATCTGATTTAGTCTGGATGAGGATGAGAACTCGCTCCAAAACAAGTCTCAATGTCTACTCTCTGAAGCTTTATCATTCTTGTGTGAAAGCCTCCTCCATAAACTCTTCTCCTTTGTCTATCATCTCAGCAATAAGTTGTGCTTTAAGCTTTGCAAAAGGATGGGAGAAGCATTTCCTGCGCAGTCTAGATTCCTTGAAACCATCTGAGAAGTGAGGAGTGATTGATAACTGAGGATCTCCCTTGATCCTTTTCCTCTTCTTCCATTTACTCCTGTTCTTTCCCCCAGACTTGTCTGTTTCTGTTTCTGCGTGTTGAGATACCCGAAGGATATCGATCAACAATGAACTGGTTGTATCAATCGATGGTATCTGACCGGTGTCGATCGATGGTATTAGGTCTATGTCAATCGATGCTGCTTCTGTTGAACCTTTATCGCCTTTACCTCTACATCTCAATCCTCTCTGAGAAGCTTTTACGTGCTGATGATCATCCAATATCCTAATGTAAGAACCTGGGTTCACACTTTTATCTGGTGGGATAGGAATATCAGCTTCTAATACTGCACAAAGAACCACATTCTTCCTTGGAAGAACCACATTCTTCCTTAGAGACATCAATGTTTGAGGCCTCAGACTCGTACTCTCTGTTCTCAGTCGGCTCCAATTCTACTGTATACTTTGGTGTCTCGTCCATCCCAATGTGTCGATCGATATCATCAGGTGAGCGTCGATCGGCGTTCTTAGGAAGGTATCAACCGATTCCATTAGGTAGGTATCGATCGACGCAATCCTTGGACGAAGTCTCCATATCTCTTATTCCCGTCACCATCAAGCATCTTCTCCGAATTTTGATCCATGTCCTTAAGCCATTCTTCTAGCTCTAAGAAATTGTCCATAGTGATTTCTTTTCCTATATCTGAGGAAGAAGAACAGCTTGATACACCAGTGTTCTCCTGTGTCGAGTCCGTGTCTTGATGACAACTTGAATTTTCAGGAATAGGTGTCAATCGGGAACATTGGTTTCTATTGATTGATGTTGAGATCCTGCTATCGATCGTTTCTGAGGTAACATTGGCAATCGATTCAGAATTGGTGTTGTCGATCATCTCTGAGAGTGTACCGTCGATCATTCCGAGTTAGTGTTGTTGATCGATAGTGAGATTGAGTCTCCAATACCAGTATCTTCTACTCTGCTCAACTCTTCAGATCTCTGATACCTATTACACATTTCTAGAACATACTCGAAAGAGTGGCTTGTAATCTCAACTTCTCTATTTATTACCCACATAGTATAGATCTTGTCTGACATATCTCTGATCTCTTTTGCTTGAGCTGCTGTGACTTTATCAAACAATTTGTTGAGGAAGGCTGTTTTAATGTCCTCCCAACAGTTTAAGGATCTTGGCTGCAACTGATTGAACTAGATAAATGTATCTCCAGAGATAGAATAGGGAAAGATCTTGCAGAGCATGTGGTAGTCGGATATTCCATTCCGCTCACTCCTCGACACTAGATCATCTAGTTCTGCGATGTGTTACTTCGGATCTTCATGAGCAAACCTTAAAAAGAGTTATGAGCTGCCCAATCATACCATTCACTGCTAAGATTGAAGTCATTAATCTCAGCAACAGAAATGACATAAGGGATCACAACACCCTGTGTATTAATCAACTCTCTTGAGCTGTTGCGAGGTCGACCGTCTTCGTCTCTTAACATTCCATTCTCATCGACCTTAAGTATGAGCACTTCAACCTTCTCCTCAACCAAGTGGCATCTGGTGAGACTTAATGAATAGTTTTCAGATAAACAATATCCATTGACATCAGATTATCAGTGTAGATTGACGATGGAATCATGGCATTGATCGATTTCAATGAAATAGTATCGATCGATTTGAAGGTCGTATCGTCAATATCGGTTTCTTCTACTCTACTCAGTCCTCCAAATCCATATTATTCATCATCCTCTACCATATATCTCGTGTTGATCAAGGGAGTGTAGGCAGAATCGGGGTAAACAATATCGGTCGACACCGAAAGAATTGTGTCGATTGATTTCGGAAGATTAGTATCGGTCGACACGGAAAGAATTGTGTCGATCGATTTCAGGGGAACAGTATCAGTCGACACAAGATTAAATGTGTCGATCGATTTTAAGCAAATATGGATTTAGTCGTCTTGCAAAGGCAATTTTATTTCTTCACCTTTATTCAAGGTGGAATGGATTGAAACATGGATTTCAGTCCCCTGTTTATCTTTAGTTTGGTTAATTAAATTTCCTAATTTACCTACTGGTTCTATTTGGACTACTTTCTCATTAACAAGTGTGGTAAGTGAAGACTTACCTACTTTTGGTGGGGCGATGTCGATTGATTTGTGTGATTGGGCATCGATCGATGTGTGTTGTACTCTGTCGATCAATTTTTCTTTGTGAGTGACGAACGATTCTTCCCGCGTAGGCTTCCTTGAAGATCTCAGAAATCCTCTCTTCATAGTTTTCTGGTACTAAGATGTGTGTACCTGAAATAGAAGAAACTTTTTATGAGTTTTTGTAATAAATAAAATAACCTAGACTAAATCTAACTAAATAAATCTAATGGCGATCAAAGCTCCCCGGCAACGGCGCCAAATTTGATATCACTCAAATTACCCAAAGGAGTGAATTACTCTCTCAAATAAGAGGTTCAGCTGTAGTAGTTAGGGATCGAATCCACAAGGAGCTAAGGAACCTAATAGATCTAGTTAAATAATACTCTAGGTGAATGCATAAATAGTAAATACAATAAATTAGCAAAAGGGAAATATTCCAATTAAGCACAACAATTACTTAATCAGAAAAGAAAATTAAGACTTTTAAAACTAAAATGAAAAAGATGCTAGACTTCAGGTTTTTATTCAGGTTTTCAAGATTATAATTCTATAGGATGCTATCTAGTTGCTTGCGAGATACTATAGAGCATTAACTATCTTGTTGAAAAATTTACTCAAAACTAACGTTCAAATAAATAAGTCTAAAGACCAGTTGGTCTCAATTGATAGTGTCGATCGATTATCTATAGGAAAATCGACCGATACACTAAACTCATCATCGGCCGATTTTTGTTAGGAAGATCGATCGATGTCTCCAGTCAAGCAATACACACGAGTTATAAACCCACTAAAGATCTCTAAATCAAATCATGTAAATTATATTTCTAACAAATCTTAGCTTAATAGGGATGTGTTCAGGACTATCAGAATCACTTAAATGTCTCTAATCCAACCTAATAGATCCGGGATTCAATGTTTCTAGTTAGCTACTCTAGAACCATTAGCAATTACAACATCCTATTAATGAGTATCAAAACTAGCAGTCATATAGTTGGGGCTAATCCCTCTAACCTATTTACACCCTAAACCTAACAGGTGGATCTACTATAGCATAAAATTTATCACCGAAATCATAGCAAGAATATATGTAAAATACAAAAGCAATAGAATAGAATGAAAATTAAAGAAACAAGGGAATCAAAGGAATTCCATGAGGAATCTTATGGAGTTTCTCCCTTCTCTCCTAAAACTAGGAACAATGAACAAAAGAAAGCTTAGCCGTCAACAATGGCTTACAAAACAGATAAATAAGGTTTCTGGTCGTCCAAGGGCATTCTGGTAATTTGTGGTAACTCCTGGGCTCAAGTCGGTCTTGAAATATACCTGGCCCACGTTCTGAGATCTCCTTTGATCGACACAAGTGGTGTTAAATTGATCGATTGTTCTTTATCTTCTCGACAGCTTCCTCTCGCGAGGCAGACTGACCACTCTTCAGTAAAACAGACATAACCTCTGCTACAGGATGCTGATTGACCTCAAACTGGTGGCATTGGAAAGATAAATCCACTCTCTATCTTGTGTCAAAATATGGAAAAAATATCAATTTGTGAAGGTCTCTGTCCATAGATAAACATCTGATGCGCCTGTGCAGTTCTGCACTCAAAGGACTCCAAAAGACACCAAAATCACCATATTTCTCCAAAACGTATCTGAACCTGTAAGTACTCTAAATATACTCCAAAAAATAATAAATATATCTTAAAACCTTTATATACCATGACTAATAATGGGTAAAATCCATGGTATATCATATCCCATCTTTCATCCTCTCTCTAGAAGATCATACAATTGTTAACACAAACATCAATTGTATAGTATGGGGGGCCCAAATTGCGCATCAACCTTTCTGTCCCGTAATGTGAAGTGGTTGATTGGTTTCCAGCTGGTAAATATTCTGTTAATATTTGGCATACCAAATCCACACACTTTTCACTCATATTATAATCTTTCTTATTTTGCAGAACTCAAGTAGCTGAGGATAACTGCGAGTGACCTTCGTGACAACCATCATACAAAGGATTTTTTGCTCCTTCTAACTAGTCGTAGAATTTTTTTGAATGGTTGGAAACCGGATCTACAACATTTTGATAACTATCATCCTGTTGATAATTATCATAATTCAAATTATCACAAAATGCATCATTCACCATTTCCACATATCTATCTTCTACGAAATTACAAACTTCTTCAATACTACTTAAATGCATTGGATCAACATAACTCGTTCCTAACCCCGTGTCGATTTCTTCTCCATGGTTGTACCAAACATAATAATATTACATAAATCCTCTACTATATAAATGTTTCAATATTTTTTACCCCGAGAGAAATTTTTCGTTTTTGCAAATACTGCAAGGGCAAAAGAACTTACCGCCATTGCTCTGCGTTAATTCCTTATTATTTGCAAACGTCATGGATTCCTCCCCCCCCCCGTGACAAACTCTCTCCAAAATTCCCCATTTCTTCATCGATCCTCTTGTACATCCAATCACGGAAACTAGAATAGGTGTTGTAATTGCCCGTCATTTTGTTCACGGTTTTTTAATCTCGAAAATTTGTTATAATTTGTTTCTTCCACGGATGAGAATTAGAAAGGTGTCGGTTTTCTTCTATATATTAAAAATTTTGTGACTGTTTTTCTACTATTTTGCAACCTATTTTGCGACTACTACTATCAGTCATAAAAATGGGTATACCAAACTCAGCAACGATTGCCACGTGTTTTGTAACTAAATTTTGCGACTTATGACCGACGTAAATGTACCGACCTTATATGAGTAGCTAAATAGTCATAAATAACTGACCTATTTACGATGGAATTTTGTCAGTATTCAGGCGCAGTCGCTAAACGGTCAGTATTCAGTCGGTACATTTAGCGACTGCGCCTGAGTCGCAAAATTTAGTAGGGAAATCCTTGTTTTCTTGTAGAGTGAAGTGATATGATCTCCTAAACCTCGTCCACCAAGAGCTGTCTTGGCCAACCGTGACTATTTTGAGTTAGGATGAGGAAAGGATGAGGTCAAGGGTGGTTTATGTTAGAAAAGGATGAGGAAGGAGTGACTAGGCTGAAATGGACTAAGTGGTACGGACGGTACAGATGACCATACAGACCACTCAACTATTTTATGTTGGGAATCACACTTTGGCAAGATTTGGAGAAGTGCAAATTTAGGGTGTGTTGTACGGACTAGGGTTGTATGTACAACAATGGTGCCATGATGTTGAAGGTACCATGATCACTATTTACCTAACGGAAGAAAAAGGAAAGACTCCGGTTGGTTTAGACGCTTTGGGGACCAAAGACTCTCTAGGGAAGAGAGGCTTTCCCTTGTAGCCGTTGGTAGATAAGGTTCGGTCTTCTCTCCAGCTGGTGTGAGCTGTAAAGAAGAAGAGCATCCAGTCAAGATTCCAAGAGCAACACGCGTGTGTTTAATTTCGGCCTTCCAATTCAAACAAGAGGAGCCTCTCTTGTTTGAGTCCACATCCTTAGTCCTAAACTTTATTTTCTGCTTTACGAAATGTCCTTGTCTCTCTAATATATATTTGTAACCTCATCATCAATAATAAGCAAGCAGTTTTGAGTCTCTCTAATCTCTCTCTAAGTTTCTATTCAGATCTAGACTTACTATTGGGATCTAGTCTTGTTCTTGAGCTAAACTCGTCCATTTATGAATCTCTTGCTCTCTTCATTTCTTCTTTCTAATACTTAGATTACATAAAAATATCATGGTATCAGAGCCAGGTTATCCATAATCTGAGTTCGTGGTTCAGTTCTTGAGAGATTCTTATTGTGTTGTTTTCGGGAAAGTGTGTGTTGTTTGTAGTTTTTTGGGATGATCCGAGACTTGTGTGGTCTTGGAAAGGTGTGTTCTTTGAAGATTAAACTATGAAGATTTGTTCTCAAAGATCTCGGTGGTTCATACTCAAAGGTGCCTACTTTAACAAGATTTTGAAGTCAAGCTGTTTAAGATGGAGAGTGGTATGAAGATGAAGATTCCAGTTACTCTAAAAGGAGGAAATTACTTGTTGTGGTCTTGGTTGGCGAAGAATGCTGTGGGAAGTAAGGGTTTATGGAGTCATATCACGTCTGGTGCAGGTACAAATCTCATTACTCATGAAGGTGATGAAGAAAACATCACATCGAATGAAGATAAATGAGAGAAAAAAGATCTAGTAGTCTTTTCGGTTCTTCAAGGATCTCTTGACCAGACAATCTTAGAGGCTTATAGCTACTGTGCTATGGTCAAGGAGCTGTGGGAAACCTTGAAGAAGGTTTATGGAAACATCTCTAATCTTAGCAGAGTGTTTGAGGTCAAGCGTTCCATCAACAACCTCGTCCAAGAGGATACTGAGGTCACAAAGCATCTTGGGAGATTTATAGCTTTGTGGTCCAAACTAGAGATGCTTCGTCCAAGTACCCTTAATGAGGATGAGCTCATTGAGGGGCATGAGCAGGAAAAGTTCTCTGGTTTATTACTCACTTTCAACCCGACTTACAATAGCTTGATCAAGCATATCCTTAGAGTCGAGATGCTTCCCTCTCTTGAAGATGTGTGTGCTCAGATTCAAAAGGAGCAAGGCTCTATTGGTCTGTTTAGAAGAAAGGGAGACCTTTCCTTGGCAGATCAAGCCTCACAAGAAGTTCTAGGGGAAGCTCCACAAGGAAAAAAGGCGGCTTATGGAAAGTATGAGGATAGGAGGTTTAATGGAACTTGTGATCACTGCAAGAAGCATGGTCACAAGAAAATCCAATGCTGGATCCACCATCCTCATCTAAAGCCGGCTAAGTTCATGAAGGAAATAGATGGGAAGGATCACATGTGGGACGGGTCTAATGGGGCTGGTACTAGCAAGACCAACGAGAGTGAAGGTCGGGATGTTGCTGATGGCAAGTGTATGGTTGCTTACACTGGTGGTGGAGGTTCTACAAGCAACCAGAGCAATGGCAAAACTATATCAGGCGCTCCGACATTGAGGATCTTATTAAGATTCTGAAGGACAATGGTAACATCATTTCTTACTCTTTTGGTGCTTCCTTGATCACTCGTAAGTTAAAAGAATCATTTGAAATGTGTAGGACTGCTAGTATGACTCATGTTAAGATGGATAACATGGATAGGAAAAATGAATCTTATAATGATTATAAACCATCTAGTATCTTTTGCACAGTGCTGAGACTATGCCTAGACCTTTGATAATAAATTTAGGTGCTACTCATCATATGATAAGTGATAGTAGGTTGATAAAGGACATAGAACCGGCCAATGGTAAAGTTATAATTGCAAATGGTGATAAGATATGTATTAGAGGCATAGGGAAATTGAAACTGATTAATAAAGAATCAAGAGCTTTGTATATGCCTGAATTTGCCTCTAATCTTTTATCTATCAAGAAGTGTACTAAAGATTTAAATTGCAATGTTATATTCACCCCTGATGATGTGAGACTTCATGATATTGAAAGTAGCAAGATGATTGGGAAATGAGTAACCAAGGGAGACCTATATGTTCTTGAAGATTTAGCTTTTGTACTGCTTTAGTACTGCTTTTGTTTTAAATAAATGTGCTATGTGGCAAGCTAGACTAGGACATCCACATGTTAAAGCTTGGAACTTGATGTTACCAGGTGTTGTTTTTGAAAATAATGATTGTGCAGCTTGCATTTTGGGCAAGCATTGTAAAACTGTTTTCAAGAAATCTTGTACTATATATTAAAGTTTCTTTCAGTTGATTCACTCTGATGTTTTGATTGCACCTAGCTTATCTAGAGAGAACCATATATACTTTGTATCTTTCACTGATGAAAAATTGAAATACACCTGGTTAACTCTTATACCTTCAAAAGATAGGGTGATTGATACATTTAGGAACTTTCATGCTTATGTGACTAACCATTATCATGCCAAGATTAAAATGTTTAGATCAGATAATGGAAGAGAGTACACAAGCCATGCTTTCAAACACCATCTTGCTCAACATGGGATTCTTCATCAAACTAGCAGTTCCTACACTCCTCAAAATAACGGGGTTCAGAGAGTAAGAACAGATAACTAGTGGAAGTTGCTAGGTCCATGATGTTTGTTGGGGTCAAAATCGGTACGACGGAATCAATGACCAAAACTTTCCGCAAAAATAAAAATACGTTTTATAAAACACAAGAAGTTGTTTTATAAAATTCTAAGGACTTTCTGAACAAAGGAAATCTGCGGAAAACTTAGAAATTGTCATCTCGGAAAAATGAACGAAAAAATCTCTGATTACACGATTGCCCAAGTTAAGCAAAAAACCGCAAAACCCGCATCCGCCATACTACGAGCAGGTTTGACCGAACCAATTCAACGTGTGATGACCCAAACAAGCTGGTTCAGCTCGCCGCACGGCGAATTAGTGGTCACGAACCAGCTCGCCTCAAATCAGCTCGCCGTACGGCGAGCTGAACAAACGCGGTTCGGCTCGTCGTGCGTTGAGCTGACCATCCCGAGCCTCGCTCCCACACATCCTCAACGAAAGGTATACATACGTCCTTTGATTCGATCGTCCTCTGAACCATAGTTGAAACGTCTCTCGTTTCATCTCGATCCATCTTACCATTCGAGTTTTACGATTAAAAATGTAAAATTCTTCTTTTCTCGTAAGAATTCGGGAAGATCGCATAAAACGGCAACGACTAGATGGAACATCGTACATTGTCAAACTATACGATTAACTCAAGATCTTTTAAAAAAAGAATCACTAAAGACGCGTTTTCACGTAAAACCTCGAGTAAATTGTATAAAAACGATAACGGTTAAACGAAACACCGAACATTTCCAAACTATATGATTTACTCGAGAAGTTTACATAAAACGTCGTCGTATCAGGAAACAATCTTGTTTAAAGTCGTAAAACGGCTTGAAAGATCCTAAAACGCGACAAAGGCCCACTCGCGACTTTGAATAGGATCCATCCCAAAGATACAATGACGTTTACTCGCAGAAAGAAGAAAAATGTAAAGTTTGAAGATAAATAAAAGATTTCCGAGGAAAAAAGCAAAGATGGAGATAAATTGAAGATTTCCGGTAGACTCGAATCTGGGCAAAACGTAAGGACTTTTTTTTTGGGAATAAGACTCCTTTTTGCTCTTAATCTCGTTTTTTACTTCCTTTACTTATTCATATCGTGTTCTTGATTGCTTGTGTGCGGTTCTGCAGATAGCCGGGTCCTCTGGGAAATTAGGGTTTACTCTAAATTCCTAAATTTACGTAAAATCGACAGGGGTGAATTTTGGATCCCAAAGTTTGGCGCTAGAATGAGGGGGGGGGGGGGTTTGGATCTATCTTATAATCAAGCCGCAGCAAGCTCAATCGAGAAACGATGTCTGAAGAACAACAAACTCGCGTCGAAAGCGACAACGTTGACAATACACCAGCTCCAAAGGTGTCCGCGGTTAACGCTAACACTAACACCGAGACCGTCGAGAAGATGCTCGCCGACTTCAACAAGAAGTCGGAGGAGAAAGAAAAGGTCATTGGTTCACTCGAAAAACAGGTTGGAACCTTAACTGCGAAAACCAAGGCAATCCGCCCCCGCGGAACTACTAGGATCTGCAGAAGAAGGCTTGATTCGCGACTCTTATGGATCATCCTAGAACCGAGTAGGGAAATCTGCCTGAGCAAAACTCAGAAAAAGATAACCCTGACGTGACGCTGAACGAATCGGATAAATCTCCTACTCGCAGACAGGAGCTCGAAGAAGATGGTGTCAAAAGGGTTAACCTGGAAACAAGCGACCAATCCGATCCGTCGGATGAAGGCGCGTATGTCCATCCAAGGAGGAGGAAAAATCACAGCCCTCAGCCGGAATCCTCTCTCGAGCGTTCTCTTACTGAGGACGAGGAGGAGATCTACTGCGTGCAACGCACAAAAACGGCCGAGGACGATCTCGAGTTACTCGCAGCAAACGCTGACAAAGTCGGAAAACTGCTGGCGACCTAACCGAGAATCGCGATCTCCGCGACTACATTAATAAAACAGCCGCAGTGGTAAAGCGGTGAAGTCTCAAATTCACCATGCTACCAGCGCTGCGCCCGAATCTTGGAAAACACCTTTTATGGCTTGCATCACCGAGGTCCACCTACCCGATCCTGGAAAGCTTAAAGTGCCGACTTACGACGGGACGACCGATTCCGAAGCGCACCTGCAGGGCTTCCAGATCACCATGGGAACGCGGGATACTGCCGTCTCTTTGTCGAAAATCTAGAAGTAGCAGCGCTCGAGTGGTTTGCCAAGCTTAAGCGGAATTCAATCGGGAATTTCCGCCAACTTGCTTCCAAATTTCTGAAGCAATACTCGATGTTTATAAAATTGGGAAACTTCCGACGCCGACCTCTGGAGCTTATCCCAAAAGGAGGACGAACGTCTCCGCGACTTCATGAGCAAGTTCAAACATATCATGGCTAGGGTTAGCGGAATAAGCGACCGAGCCTCCATCGACGCGCTCAGAAAATTGCTCTGGTTCAAGTCGAAGTTTCGAAAGTTGATAACTCTCGAGAAACTGCAGACGATCTAGGATGCGCTCCACAAAGCTACCGATTACATAACCATCAAAGAGGAGACTAAAATCCTATCTGAACAGCATAAGCCGGCCAACTCGTCCGCAAAGGACATCACGTCCGAGCAGAAGATGAGAAAGAAAAACCCTCGTAGTGACAAATTCGTCCATCACGATGGCGGTTCTATCAACGTACCACTTAGGCATCAAGTTTCCGACCCCTACAGGAGTCGCGGCAATTTGGGGATGCCAGAGATAGTCGCGGTCGTGCTTTTTAGCTTAACATACGCTAAGGAAATTGGCGGTCGCAATTGTGAAACCAAAACGGGCGAAGTTAACACCGCCACCCACAGAAAACAACCCCAAATTAGCAACGGTCGAGAAGCAGCAAGCCTCCGAACACATCGCTTCCACCCAACCGAAGGAGACAAACTCTGACCAAGACGTCGATCCAGCGACTAAAGTGATAGAGAAGTCTGCGACAGCCGAGTAAACACACTGGCACAACCAATCAGATCTACGAGATGGCTTGATTTCTGAAAGGAATACATAGGCAGCTCGCCTAAAGACGAGTTCAGCTATCCCCCTTTCTGAAACGGGGGGGGGGGGGGGAGTGTGCGCGTATACGAGTACTCATATGCTCCCAAATTTGAAAATATTCGCTTTGTAATTGAAATTTTCGAAACTTTTTAATAAAGACAAAGTTAGAATATTATAAAATCTCTCTACTATTGAAAAGCGTAAAAACGAATTCGAAACATCCGGAAATTACTTCTGCAGTAAAACCCACTTGGTCGTTTCAGAAAAAAACTTATACACCAAATATTTCGAAAAGAACCGGCGAGATGTCGCCTAAAGTCTTAGAGAAGTATTTCACAAAATCCCTCTGCGACTATAAAATCACAAACGCTCGATGAATGGCCGCGTTGAGCATGCTAGCCGTCCTAAACAAACGCATAGACCCATTTTCCGCATACATCCGACTAGGATAAAATAACGCGCTATAAAAGAAATCCAAATTTTGGTCAGCACCTTCGGGGATGCTCGATTTCGATCAGACAAGTCGTATAAGCCAAGAACATATCGGGGACTTTATATTGATAGGAAATCACGTTAAAATTGCAACAGGAAAAAAGAAAGCTGACTAGTCATCGCATTGCCTTAATCCAAAAGTAAACCTAGGTCTTGCCCTAAACCCAGCACACTGGTCTCTAACGTCTCAAGGTATGAATTGAGATCCTAAAGGCATGTCTCTTCGCCCACATAGAAACACTCGCGAAAATTCGAAACAATCCGAGTAAACGAACCGGACGATCTACACCAAGAATTAGATGCGAGACGACAACTCGTACTCTTCCCTCTACATCTAAACGAAACACAGATTTCATACTTAAAAAATATTTTCATTAATATTTTTTCATTCAATACACACCGCCCTGCGGCAGGGATTCAAAGCCACCAACGTCCAGTCCCGATAAATACAACAACGAAATCATACTACGACAAAGAACATCATTCATCAAAATGGAAGAACCCAGATGCCGATCATTGGCCACCGTTAGCATCAAACCACGGCTGATCAACCTCGCCACTCGCATCCGGGATCTCTGTCCCAACCTCGACCAAATCTGGTGACACCGCAATAGTGTTCCACTGATCCCACATTCGCGCCTCAGGGTCGAGAAGATCGACCACCTTCTTCTCTCGTTTAGCCAAGCGCGCTTTCTGCTTGGCAAGCTCCACCTTGTACAAATAGTTCGCGTTCTGAGTAATGCGGGAACCGAGATTCACACTTGTCGATTTCCATTAAATAAGGAAACTTAGGAAAACCCTAATTTCCAAGAGGAACCGGATCTCTGCGAAAGCCAACGACAAGTAACCAAATAGATGCGGG
>CAKOAT010203044.1:20582-36667 GCA_932364175.1 Eruca vesicaria subsp. sativa
TTACAAGGAATTACAAAGGCTTTGGCCGCAGGGGCCATCAGCGAGTTACAAACATAAAACCCTAGATCTAGTCGAGTCGCAGCTCGATAACGAAAGACGGAAAAAGATAGGAAAAAAGGTTTGATTGATTTCGGACTGAACCTTATGAAAGGCTGCCTACGTACCCCTTTCGGGGATCAAGTCGAACGTAGTTCAGTTGGTAGAGCTGGACCAGAGATCGAACTGTGTGGGCGAGTTCGTCTAGTAATTGAGCGCCAGTCATAGAAACCGAACTTGTCGAGAAAAAACCTAAGTTTCTAAGTGCGGAAAATTCTAAGTCTAGAAAAGTTGTGGCCAACGCTACAAACGCTAACGCCGAGACCGTCGAAAAGATGTTCTCCTATTTTAACAAAAAATCAGAAGAGAAGGAAAAGCTTAAAACCAGAGCGATTCGCCCCCGCGGTACCACTAAGATCTGCGGAAGGAGGCTAAATTTTGCGACTCTTATGGATCGTCCCAGAAACGAGCAGGGAAACCAGACGAAGAAAGACTCCCAAAAAGATAACCCTGACGCGATGCTAAACGAATCAGAAAAATCTCCTACTCGCGAACAGGAAACCGAGGGAGACGGCATCGAAAGGGTTAATTTGGAAACTAGCGACCAAGCCGACTCGTCGGACGAGGACGCGGATATCCATCCTAGTAGGAGAAGAACTCGCAGCCCTCTGCCGGATTCTTCTCCCGAGCGTTCTCTCATAGGAGACGAAGAAGTGCTCTACTTTGCGAGATACGAAAAAACAGCCGAGGAGCAATCTTCAGTTACACGCAGAAAACGCCGACGAGGTCAGAAAACTGCTGGCGACCTAACCGAGATCCGAGATCTCCGCGACTACATCACTAAAATGGCCACAACGGTAAAAGCGGTGAAATCTCAGATTCATCACACTACCAGCGCCGCACCCAAAATCGATCGGCTGCTAATGAATCTCGGAAAACGCCCTTCATGGCTCGCATCACCGAGGTCAAGCTACCCGATCCCGGGAAACTTAAGGTTCCAACTTACGACGGCAAAACTGATCCCAAAGCGCACCTACAGACCTTCCAGATTACCATGGGACGAGCTAAGCTCAAGGATAACCAAAAAGACGCAGGCTACTGCCGTCTTTTCGTCGAAAACCTAGAAGGAGCGGCGCTCGAGTGGTTTGCCAAACTCAGGCGGAATTCGATCGGAAGTTTCTGCCGACTCGCTTCCCAATTTCTGAAGCAGTACTCGATGTTCTTCAATCCGGAAACCTCTGACGCAGATCTCTGGAGCTTGTCGCAGAAGGAGGACGAATCCCTCCGCGATTTCATGAGCAGATTCAAACTCGTCATGGCTAGGGTTAGCGGAATCAGCGACAAAGCCGCCATCGACGCGCTCAGAAAATGGCTCTAGTTCAAGTCGAAATTTCGAAACTGGATAACTCTCGAAAAACCACGGACAATCCAGGATGCGCTCCACAAGGCAACAGATTACATAACCATCGAAGAGGAGACTATAGTCCTGTCTTAAAAGCATAAGCCGACGAAAGCATCCGCAAAGGATATCGCGTGTTGGGGTCAAAATCGGTACGACTGAATCAATAGCCAAAACTCCCCGCAAAAAGATAAAAGAAATCGTTTTATAAAACTCGAGAAATCGTTTTATAAAACTCGAAGAATTGTTTTATAAAACTAGAAGAATCGTTTTATAAAACTCGAGAAATCGTTTTATAAAACTCGAGAAATCGTTTTATAAAACTCGAAGAATCGTTTTATAAAACTCGAAGAATCGTTTTATAAAACTTGAGAAATCATTTTATAAAACTCGAAGAATCGTTTTATAAAACTCGAAGAATCGTTTTATAAAACTCGAAGAATCGTTTTATAAAACTCGAGAAATCGTTTTATAAAACTCGAGGAATCGTTTTATAAAACTCGAAGAATCGTTTTATAAAACTCGAAGAATCGTTTTATAAAACTCAAAGAATCGTTTTATAAAACTCGAGAAATCGTTTTATAAACTCGAAGAATAATTTTATAAAACTCGAAGAATCGTTTTATAAAATTAGTAGAATAGTTTTATAAAACTCAAGAAATCGTTTTACGATTAACTTGGGGAATTTATTAACCGAGGAACAAACGTAGCTAAACTTTACGATTAACTTGGGGAATTTATTAAAAACGGCATCGGATCAGGAAACGATCTCGTACAAAGTCGCAAAACGGATTTATCGCAAAACGGCCCGGAAGGTCCTAAAACTCGAACAATAGGACGGATCGAGACGAAACGGGAGAGATTTCGAACGTGATTCGGAATACGATCGTGTCGAAGGACGTATTCCTTGAATCAAGGATGTGGGAGATCGAGGCTCGGGATTGTCGGCTCGACGTACGGCGAGCTAGTTCAGCTTGGCCAGGTCGCCATATGGCGAACTAGGTGATAAAAACCTGTGGGGCAAAGTCAGCATCTCTTAGTTCGCCAGCAGGCAAACTAGTTGGGAGGCTCCTAGTTCGCCTGCTGGCGAACTAGTCGTGACTAGTTCGCATTTTGCGGCGGTTTCAGTTTTTCGCGATTTTGTAAAACGATTCTCGAGTTTTATAAAACGATCTTCGAGTTTTATAAAACGATTCTCGAGTTTTATAAAACGATTCTCGAGTTTTATAAAATGATTCTCGAGTTTTATAAAACGATTGTCGAGTTTTATAAAACGATTCTTGAGTTTTATATAACGATTCTCGAGTTTTATAAGACGATTATCAAGTTTTATAAAACGATTCTCGAGTTTTATAAAACGATTCTTCGAGTTTTATAAAACGATTCTCGAGTTTTATAAAACGATTCTTCATGTTTTATAAAACGATTCTTGGGTTTTATAAAACGGTTCTCGAGTTTTATAAAACGATTCTTCGAGTTTTATAAAACGATCCTCGAGTTCTATAAAACGATTCTTCGAGTTTTATAAAACGATTCTTGAGTTTTATAAAACGATTCTCGAGTTTTATAAAACAATTCTTTGAGTTTTATAAAACGATTCTTTGAGTTTTATAAAACGATTCTCGAGTTTTATAAAATGATTTTTCGAGTTTTATTAAACGATTCTCGAGTTTTATAAAACGATTCTTTTAGTTTTATAAAACGATTCTCGAGTTTTATAAAACGATTCTTCGAGTTTTATAAAACGATTCTCGAGTTTGTAAAACGATTCTTTGAGTTTTATAAAACGATTCTTGAGTTTTATAAAACAATTCTCAAATTTTATAAAACGTTTCTTCGAGTTTTATAAAACGATTTCTTTTATATTTTCCGCGGAGACTTTTTGCCATTGATTCCGTTGTGACCAATTTTGACACCAACAAGTAAGATGTAAACCGCCAACTACGCCACGGCATTCGCGGTAATCGCCATTGGCCCTTTGCGCATCTTTAACCTCCATATACTGAGACGCAAACCATTCGCGACGAGCCATCATCTCCGCAGAAACTTCTCTCTTCCTGCTCTGTGGGCTGGACGAACCCTCGTATCGAAAAGCTCAAGGGCACAACGAGAATCGGCCATATATTCTTCCCTCACACGGGCAAGTTCCCTTAAAGCCCATTCCTGGGCACGAGAAGAGCTAGCATCGATCTCTTCCTTAAGACGAGCAGCCTCCATCCCCGCCACTTTAGCCCTATATTCAGCCTTACTAATCTCCGCATCACTTGCGCTTACCACTTTGTTCATAAAACGAAGACCCTGCAAAATAAGAGACGTTTTTTCATCAAAAAAACCGGTCACAGGTAAGACGAATATGAAAATCGGTAAAGAACAGTGGACCTTGTTGAAAAACCTCGACACCTTCGCAAACGGTGTCTCGGCCGGTGCCTCAGCCGGCTCAACCTCAGATGAGGAAAACAAGAAATCGATATAATCCTCAACATTGATATATGCGTCCAACCATTGATCTAGATCAATCAGAACATCTCTTTTCTGCGGAGATATAGATCTCTTCCTCGCTTCCGCATCATCATCCGCCTAGACTTCGACGCAATCAATCTGAGAAAAACCAGAAAAGTTTTAGGCAACGTTGCGACGAACTCTCTTCGAAGAAAAGTATCCCCAATAAATCAGACCGCCATGAAGAAGACTCCTAGCCAACGCAAGGTCTTCGAGTAACGACACAAGTGGGTTAGACGCTGCAAAGCACAAATCGGACACAAAGATTAGAACGCGGAAACAAAAAAAATAAAATAAAAATATAATGCGCAATCTAAGTACCTTTTGTCACCCATTCGGTCCTGAGTAAAGTGTTGCAAATTTGCTCCACCGACGCACTATCAATCCGAACGTAAAAGAACCAATCCTTCAACTCGTGTCCGTTCGAGGCAAGCCTGTCAATAACCAACATATCCAACAGCAGAGACAAGTAGGAAAAACCCCCGTGTGTATGCTGTGTCAGCAGCATAGCCTCGAGATAGTCTGTGCTGAGAGACATGCCACGTTCCTAACCCAGCACTAAAAGCCCGACAAGGTGCTGCAATACGGAGGGACAAAGCTGGCTGAGCGATAGTTTGAACCGATCCAAGATCTCAACGATGACTCGCGGAATAGGGAACCACAGTTGGAAATTGAGTAGAAAAGCCTCGTAACACGTAAAGTAACCCGAGGGTGGAGTCTTAGCATCTTGATCCCATTCCAGAAGGTGAAACTGCATCAAATCTGGGATCATACGAGAATTCCATAATTTCCTGAGGGAACAAGCAGTACTCGCGCTCGGACATACATCGCTCCTCCGAATCGTACCCCTCCTTGGAACCCATGAGTTAGGCAGGGGAACATCGGTAATGCGCAAAGCTTCCCGATACTCCGTGGTTTCTTACTTGGAGTAAATCTCAGAAAGACCGGCTCAGGAAGGACACGACCATCAGAAGGATCGAGATCACTCAGTTCGAAGATTGACGCATGAGCACACTCCGAAGCTTTCCATTCGGAAGACATGTAGATAAATCAAGAGAAAGAGCGATTCAAAGAAAGGTGAGAAGAGAAAAATTCTTGAACCTTAGAAAAGTTATGAGGAAAGAAATGAGTAAAGAATTTGAAAACTTACTCCACATACTTATAAGAAAAGTTTTACTATTCACCTTAGTTCCGCCTAATTCTACCAAACTTGCTGAACAAGTTCAAAACGCTTGCAAGAACTCTACGATTCTTACGAGCTGGGGGGGTCAAAATCAGTACGACTGAATCAATGACCAAAACTTTCCGCAAAAGTAAAAATACATTTTATAAAAAATTAGAAGTTGTTTAATAAAATTCTAAGGACTTTCCGAACAAAGAAAATCCGCAGAAAACTTGGAAATTGTCATCTTAGAAAAAAGAACGAAACAATATCCGATTACACGATTGCCCAAGTTAAGCGAAAAACCACAAAAACCGCATCCGCCATACTACGAGCAGGTTTGACCGAGCCAGTTCGACGTGTGATGAGCCGAACCAGCCGGTTCAGCTCACAGCACGGCAAACTGGTGTGTCTCGAACCAGCTCGCCGTACGGCAAGCTGAACCAACGCGGTTTGGTTCAATCGTGCATCGAGCTGACCATCCTGAGTCTCGCTCCCTTGCATCCTAAACACAAGGCATAAGTCATTTAATTCAATCGTGCTCTGAACCATGGTCAAAACATCTCTCGTTTCATCTCGATCCATCTTACCATTCAAGTTTTACGATAAAAATCTTAAAAGTCTTCTTTCCTTGTGAGAATTCGGGAAGATCGTATAAAACAGAAGCGATTAGACGGAACATCGTACATTCTCAAACTATACGATTAACATGAGATCTTTTATAAAAGAATCACTAAAGACATGTTTTCTCATACAACCTTGAGTAAATTGTATAAAAACGGCCACATTTAAACGAAACACCGAACATTGCCAAACTATACGATTTACTCGAGACTTTTACTTAAAACGTCGTCGTATCTGGAAACGATCTTTTTTAAAGTCGTAAAACGGCTGAATCGTAAAACGGCTCGAAAGATCCTAAAACGCGATAAAGGCTCACTCGCGACTTTGAATAGGGTCCAGCCCAAAGATACAATGACGGTTTACTCACAGAAAGAAGATAAATGTCAAGTTTGAAGATAAATAGAAGATTTCCGAGGAAAAATGGAAAGATGGAGATAAATGGAAGATTTCTGATAGACTCGAATCTGGGCGAAAAGGAAGGACTAAACCGCCAAAGGAGGGAGTATATAAGCAGATGGTCAAGGACAGAAAAATTGACATGATTTTCAGAGCTCTCACCACCAAAACTTAGCATTTAGGCAACTTTTTGTTTTTGTTATCGAGCTGCGTCTCAACTAGGGTTTTAGTCTTAGATTGCTAGAACTAGGAATCTCGCCAATAGCTCACGCAGCTAAGGCTTACTTTTGTTGTACCGTTCTTACGCGAATTCAGAATAAGACACCTTCTTGCTTGTGTGCGGTTCCGCAGATAGTCGGGTCCTCTAGGAAATTAGGGTTTTCGCTAAGTTCCTAAATTTACGTAAAATCGACAGGGGTGAATTTTAGTTCCCCAATGTTCCAAGCAAATGTCCCCAAGAGGTTCTGGAGTGATGCTGTGGCCACAGCATGTTACCTGATCAACCGGAATCCGACCAAAGCCCTAAGTGATCAAGTCCATTTTGAAATTCTAAACAAGTACTAGCCAACCCTAACTCAGATGAGAGTCTTTGGCTGTGTTGTTATGTGCTAATCCCAGAGTAGTTGAGAAACAAGCTTGAAGGTAATAGAACCAAGCATATGTTTATTGGCTATTATTCAAGCCAAAAGGGATATAAATGCTATGATCCAGTGGCTAGAAGAGTTCCAGTGTCTAGATATGTGAAATTTATTGAAGAAAGAGGGTACTATGAAGAGAAGAACCAGGACGACTTGAGGGATCTCACATCTGACAAAGCTGGTATTAAGAGTCATTTTGGAAAGACTTGGTATCAACACTACTCCGGAGACACGAAATGAGGTTCCAAGACCACAAGGCCAAGCTGGTGATAATGTAGATCCCCACCTTGATTATGAGGGGGAAAGTGAAAGAATTGATGAAGGCGGTTCTGCCTTGAGAGGTGAAGAAGAAGAAGAGCCGAGTAGTAAGATGAAATACTTCCTTGGGATTGAGATATGTAGGTCCAAAAAATTTTTGTTCATGTTAAAAAGAATATATACACCTGATCTTTTGAAAGATGCAGGTATGTTAGAAGGCAAGACAACAAAGATGCCTATGGAGGATGGTTACAATGTTCCACGTGAGGGGGAGACTGAAGATAGCAAGCCATTCAAGGACACAAAGCTTTATGGAAAGCTAGTTGGTAAGCTCATATATCTAACCATTACTTGTCCTGATATATGTTTTGCTGCGAACCAGGTGAGCCAACACATGCAAGTGCCAAAGGAGCATCATTGAGAGATGGTGAACTGGCTCTTGATGTATCTAAACGGGACGAGAGTTCTTGGTGAATAGATGGGTTGTAATGGAAGCACTGAGATAGTGGGATATTGTGATGCGGATTGGTCTGGTGACAGGGTTGATAGAAGATCAACCAAAGGCTATTGTACTTTCATTGGAGGCAACTTGGTGACATTGATGAGCAAGAAACAGAAGGTGATCTCATGTTCAAGTGCTGAAGCAGAGTATAGGGCCATGTTGAAGCTTACAAACAAGCTTGTGTGGATCAAAGGGATACTGACGCATCTTGAGATTGTCCAAGCCACTCCAATGACAATTCATTGTGATAACCAAGCAGCCATTCACATAGCCTCCAACTTGGTGTTCCATAAGAGGACCAAGCACATAGAAGTTGATTGCCACAAGGTGAGACACATGATAGTTCTTGGAGATATCTTACAATGTTACACTAGGAGTGAATATCAGTTAGCTGATATGTTAACTAAGGCATCAAGACAAAAGACATGGACTCCACCCATACCAGGTTGGGACTCATGGATCTTACTATACCCAGCTAGTCCCCTCGCCATGGGTCCTTTACTCTTTTCCTCATTAGGGTTTTATCCCAAAAAGGGTTTTCCTTAGTGAGTTTTATGATGAGGAAGGTTCTCATGGCATTCCAAGCTAAACTTGTTCCACATGGTCTAGCTTAAGGGGGAGTGTTGAGTTATGATGATTAAGGGATGAGGTCAAGGGTGGGTTATCTTAGATAAGGATGAGGAAGGAGTGACTAGTCTGAAATGCACTAAGTGGCACAGAAGGTACGGACCACTCAACCATTTAATGTTGGGAATCACACTTTGGCAAAATTTGGAGTGTGTTGCACAGACTACGGTTGAGGAATCTTCGTAGGGATGATATTGTGTCTAGATAGAGATAGAGAACACATCCAAGGAGTTTTCGAACACGAACCAGCAAAACCCCAATTTGTTGTCCACACGACAAAAGAATTTGTAAGCGATTTGGTAGAAATTGAACCGAAGAGATGAAAGAGTAAGATGAAAGAGTAAGTTTTTTGGTGTTCAGGAGCTTAGAATCTCTGATACCATGTAAGAAAAGAGAGTGATAAGCTTAAGAACAAGTGAAGAAGATGATAGAATCCGAGAGAGAGAGAGAGAGATCCTTGCGGATGAAAGAGAGAGTAAAGAAGGATTAACTTTACTTTGATTAATTCTGTGTGCAAGAATACATATTTAAAGAGAATACATGATGGTAAAGACAACAAGAATACTATAAACAAAGGATCTCTGATCCGTAGGAAAGGGACATGTCTTTAATGGTCAAGTCCTTAAGTAGAACATATGATCTTGCTTATTTGAATCATTCTTCTTGTCCCAAAATATCTCCAAAATATCTCCAACGGCTCTATAACTTTCTTAACAAATTCAACCTTTCTCTTCCTTTCCAAGTAAAGCTAAGTCGTGTCTTAATACCTTGGTATACAAGTCTTGTACGGATAGACTTGTTCCACACGGTTGTACGGACCAGACTCTTCTCTATACATCTGATTCCTTTCCTTACCTTTATTATTTGTGACTTCATGTCAATAGAATGGATACTGATGTACCTGAATGGAACCACTGGTTAAGGAGTTTGGAGGGGCTGTAATGGAAGCACTAAGGTAGTTGGGTATTGTGATGCATATTGGGCTGGAGATAGAGCTGATAGAAGATCTACAACCGGCTATTGTACATTCATTGGTGGGAATCTTGTTACCTGGAAAAGCAAGAAGCAGAAGAAGATCTCATGTTCTAGTGCTGAATCAGAGTATATGGCAATGCTGAAGCTCACAAACGAGTTAGTATGGATCCAAGGGATATTGAAGCATTTAGGGATTGAGCAAGAAGCACCTATGAAAATGCATTGTGACAATGAAAGGACCAAGCATATAGATATTGATTGCCATAAGGTGAGGAAAATAATTGTACTGGGAGTTATCTTGACATGTTATACTAGAAGTGAAGATCAGTTGGAAGATGTGTTTACCAAGGATGCGAGGCAGAAGACAATGGAGTCAATACATGCCAGGTTAGGACTCATTGATCTCACTCCTCAAACCAGCTATTCCCTTCGCCATGGGGTCTTTACTCTTTTCCTTATCAAGGTTTTATCCCAACTAGGGTTTTCTTTGGTAAGGTTTTTAATGAGGAAGATCTCATGGCATTCCAAGCTCGACTTGTTCCACTTGGTAAAGCTTGACGTGGAGTGTTGAAATGAGGAGTGTAATATATGATATTGGGGTTACAAGATAGTATGAAGAGATTGGGAGAGTTTGGTAGCAATTGGTCAATGTGCAAATATAGGGTGACCGTACAGTCCTCTACAGCTTTGTACGAACATGTATGGACCACCTTGTCTGAGACTACTTCAGATCATGTTTGAGGTTAGTTTAGGATGTGAAAATTTAGGGTGAAATGTGTACGGACAGGGCTTGTCTGTACACATGAGGTAACTTGGCATAGAAGGCATGTAGTCGAGTAGATAAGGGTGTTGAAAGCTCTAAATGAAAGGGAAGGTTTGATGGAAATCATACCATTTATGGATAAGATAAGCTCGCCAACTTGAGCTTTAGACAGGCTGGAAAGGAGAGGGCATCTGGTCTAAGATGCCTTTGGTATCAAGCATGAAAGAGATCCAGTCCATTCATTTCGAAAGAGGTGCACCACTCCTTTTTGACTCCACATGCTTGTAATAGTGACTGATACTCATCTTGATCTCTTATGTCTTTCTATTAAAGCAATTGTAACCTCTCTCTTAATAATATACACAAATTCTCAGTCTCTCTCTCTCTTGTTCATCATTGTTTTTTTAAACACTCATTCTTAGACACTTAATCTCTCATAAATCTCTCAATACCAAGTTTAATCCTCAAACATTTTACAAACCTTTTAATCTCTTACTCTCATAAGCAGAATCGATCCTTTCTTAAAAAATTTATGGTATCAGAGCCAGGTTGCTCATAACCTGTGAACATTCTTCTCGCAAATCTCTCTTTAGGAAGCTCAAGAACAAAGCTTGAAGCTTTCATGTTTCCGCAAACTCGTGAAGCTCAAGAACAAACACTTAAAGTTTCTATCATTCCAAAATGATCAGGATGGAAAAAAGCTCTAAGATGGTGGTCATTCCCGTGGTTCTAAAGGGACCAAACTACTTGCTGTGGGCTTGCCTAGTAAAGACAGCACTTGGAGGTAAAGTTTATTGGAGTCATGTCACTGATGCAACTACTCCAAAGCCGGCTAATCCAGAAGAATGAGACAAGCATATTGTTCTGGTTGATGAAGATAAGTGGAAACAAGATGATATGATGGTCCTATCTGAGAGAATGTGAATATTTAAGGAGATTTATGTGAAAAACATGAAAATAAAGAGAGAGAGACAAGAAGAATGGAGGAAATTGTTTTCCTTTCTTAAGTCAGATCTGCATACAACATTAATATAGACCTACAAGTGGTCATACAAGGACAAGAAGTAAACAATAAAGAATAGGGTCCTTAGAGGACAAATATGGCTCAACAATGGAGAGTGATAGTGATTGATCCACAATCCTCTCTCCTCCTTGCTTAACATGTGACCCAGATCTGTCTTCTAGCACCAATGGTCTCCTCCTATGTTTAATAATTTCCATGAATCTTCCGACAAGATATTTATGATCAGGTAAGTCTCTTTCCTTGCCTTAGACTCCACGGTTAGGGTTAGGGTTTATCCTTAGACTTGTACGGACCAAGTAACGTGATAAACTAGAATGTCTCCAGGAACCTCTTCTTCTTCTTGTTGTACTTAATGTCTTCATGTCAACACTCCTCCTCAAGCTTGACCATAGAAACTGGTCAAACTTTACCATAGACTTGTACGGACCAAGTAACGTGACAAACCAGAATGTCTCCAGGAACCTCTTCTTCTTGTTTTTGTACTTAATGTCTTCATGTCAACACTCCTCCTCAAGCTTGACCATAGGAACTGGTCAAGCTTGACCTCCATGAAGCATTCCCTCATTAAACACTTTAGCATAGAAAAAAACTCTTGGGATAAAAACCAAACCAAGGAAAAAGTGTGCAACCCTTCATGGAAGATCAGTGTGTTGGAAGGTCCACGAGTCCAAGTTTGGGATGTATGAACTCGCAGACCTTAGTACTTGCAACCCCAGGGAAGATATCAGCCAACTGAACTTCACTTCACTTCTAGTGTAGCATAGTAGTATAACCTTCTAATCAACAGCTTGCCTCACCTTATGACAATCCACTTCAATGTGTTTAGTCCTCTCATGGAAGACTGAGTTCCTTGCAATGTGTATAGCAGCTTGGTTAGCACAGTGCATGGTGACTGGTGTGGTAGTCTCAACCCCCATGTCTTTAAGCAGCCCTTTGATCCAAATCAACTCGTTTGTAAACTTTGTCATAGCTCTATATTCTGCCTCAGCACTTGAACATGAAACCACCTTCTGTTTCTTGCTTTTCCATGTCACTAAGTTGCCTTCAATGAAGGTACAATAACCAGTAGTTGATCTTCTATCAACCCTATCTCCTGCCAAGTCAGCATCATAGTAACCCACAATCTCAGTGATTCTATTGCACCCCATCTATACTCCTTGGCCTGGTGCTTCTTTCAACCATGTTCCAATGATGCAACTTTGGTGCTTGCATCTGCTGGCTCACTTGGTTCACCGCAAAGAAAATGTCTGGTCTTGTAATGGTTAGGTATATAAGTTTCCCAACCATCCTCCTGTAGTGTCTCACGTGCTCATAAAGTTTGTCCTCAAACTGCCCCTCTCGCATCACTTTGTAGCCTACTTCAAAGGGAGTCTTTACTATTCTTCCACCTAGCTCACCAGCCTCCTTTAACAAGTCAAGTGTGTATTCCTTTGTGATAAGAACAACCCTTCTTTAGACCTACACATCTCAATCCCTAAGAAATACTTGAGCTCTCCCAAGTCCCTGATATAAATGTTGCCTTAAGGAAAGCTTTGGTAGAGATGATTCCTCCGTTATCATCAACATATATGAGAATCACAATGATCCCTTGCTGTCTGGTGAGAATGATGAGGGTGTGATCAGCCTCAGACTTGACAAACCCTGTTCCATTGAGGGTTGTGCTTAGTTTGTGGTACTGTTGGGGTCAAAATCGGTAAGACGGAATCAACGGCCGAAACTTCCCGCAGAAATATAAAAGGAATCGTTTTGTAAAACCCGAAGAATCGTTTTATAAAACTCGAGGATCGTTTTATAAAACTCGAGGACCGTTTTATAAAATTCGAGAATCGTTTTGTAAAACCCGAGGATCATTTTATAAAACTCGAGAATCGTTTTATAAAACTCGAGGATCGTTTTATAAAATTCGAGAATCGTTTTATAAAACTCAAAGAATCGTTTTATAAAACTCGAGAATCGTTTTATAAAACTCGAGAATCGTTTTATAAAACTTGAAGAATTGTTTTATAAAACTCGATAATCATTTTTTAAAACTCGAGGATCATTTTATAAAACTCGAGAAGCCGTTTTATAAAACTCGAAGATCATTTTATTAAACTCGAGAAGCCGTTTTATAAAACTCGAAGATCGTTTTATAAAACTCAAGAGTCGTTTTATAAAACTCGAGAATCGTTTTATAAAACTCGAGGATCATTTTATAAAACTCGAGAAGCCGTTTTATAAAACTCGAAGATCGTTTTATAAAATTCGAGGATCGTTTTATAAAACTCGAGGATCGTTTTATAGAACTTGAGAAGCCGTTTTATAAAACTCGAGAAGCTGTTTTATAAAACTTGAAGATCATTTTATAAAACTCGAGAAGCCGTTTTATAAAACTCGAGAAGCCGTTTTATAAAACTCGAAGATCGTTTTATAAAACTCGAGGATCGTTTTATAAAACTCGAAGAATCTTTTTATAAAACTCGAGAATCGTTTTATAAAACTCGAAGAATCGTTTTATAAAACTCGAAGAATCGTTTTATAAAACTCGAGAATCGTTTATAAAACTCGAAGAATCATTTTATAAAACTCGAGAATCGTTTTATAAAACTCGAAGAATCGTTTTATAAAACTCGAAGAATCGTTTTACGAAACCGCAAAAACCGAAACAGCCGTAAAACGCGAACTAGTCACGACTAGTTCGCCCACGGGCGAACTAAGCCGAGCCGGCTTAGTTCGCCGATGGGCGAACTAGGAGGCACACGACTAGTTCGCCCATCGGCGAACTAAGCTGGCCCGGCTTAGTTCGCCGATGAGCGAACTAGGAGGCACTCTACTAGTTCGCCCATCGGCGAACTAAGCCGGCCCGGCTTAGTTCGCCGATGGGCGAACTAGTCCCGTCCCGGCTAGATCACCATTGGGCGAACTAAGAGGTGCTGACTTTGCCCCACTGGTTCTTTTCGCCTAGTTCGCCATATGGCGACCTAGCCAAGCTGAACTAGCTCGCCGTACGTCGAGCCGACCATCCCGAGCCTCGATCTCCCACATCCTTGATTCAAGGCATACGTCCTTCGACACGATCGTATTCCGAATCACGGTCGAAATGTATCCTGTTTCCTCTCGATCCGTCCTATTGTTCGAGTTTTACGATAAAAACCGTAAAACTCTGTTTTCCCGAAAAGAACTTGAAGAAATCGTATAAAACGGTAACGGTTAATCAAAACACCGAACGTCGCCTAAACTGTACGATCTATCCGAGATTCTTCGTTAAGATTATAAAAACGCGTTTTTAATAAAAAACGTCGAGAGAATCGTAAAAAAACAGCATCGGATCAGGAAACGGTCCCGTTAAAGTCGTAAAACGGTTTTTAACGTAAAACGGCCCGAAAGGTCCTAAAAACGATAAAAACCCATCTCGCGACGTTAACGAAATCAAACCTGAAGATACGATAACGCTTTGACGGTCTACTCGCAGACGGAAGATAAAAGGCAAGTTTGAAGATAAATAGAAGATTTCCGCAGAAAAAAGGAAGGATCGACAGATATGGAAAGTTCCCGAAATATTCGGTTTCGAGCAAAATGGAAAGACTAAAACCGCCTAAGGAGGAGTATATAAGGAGGAGGCATAGGGCAGAAGCTGAGGGACGAAATCCAGAGCTCTCATCTGAGACTTTCACAACTTTTCTAGACTTAAAATTTTCCAGAAACTTAGGCTTTTTCTCGACAAGTTCGGTTTCTATGACTGGGCTCAATTACTAGACGAAATCGCCCAGGCAGTTCGATCTCTGGTCCAGCTCTACAACATGAACTACGTTCGACTTGATCCCCGAAAGGGGTACGTAGGCAGCCTTTCATAAGGTTCAGTCCGAAATCATTCAAACCTTTTTTCCTATCTTTTTCCGTTTTTCGTCATCGAGCTGCGACTCGACTAGATCTAGGGTTTCATGTTTGTAACTTGCTGATGGCCCCTGCGACCAAAGCCTTTGTAATTCCCTGTAATGATCGCAACGCTCTTATGCGAATCGGAAATAAGATCGACTTTCTTTATAAATTCGTTTTATTATGTTTTTCATATTTTTCCGCATTTATTTGGTTACTTGTCATTGGCTTTCGCAGAGATCCGGTTCCTCTGGAAAATTAGGGTTTTCCTAAGTTTCCTTATTTAACGGAAATCGACAAGTGTGAATTTCGGTTCCCACAGTTTGGCGCTAGAAGGAGGGGGGGTCGGATTACTCTTACTCATAGCCGCAAAACGCTTGACCAAAACGATGTCTGGATGTATGAAAGAAAAGGTCGCAACACGCATAGACGCTGGTAAAACAAATCCAGCAGCGACTACTCGTACAGCCAACGCTCACGCAAACGCTGTAGTACTCAACAAAATCGAAAACCTAATCGCGACTCTTCGCCACGGGAAGAGCGACAAAACAAGCTCATGATTTCTATCTCAGATCACTAAGGCCAACGATAAAATCTATCAAACCCCATATTGTTTTTCTTATTTCCGAGTCGGACAAATCTCACGGGTTGAGCAAAAGATGTTTTCCGAGAACTTTTCGGAAAAATAAAACTTGCTCTCCTAGAAAACAGCGGAACAAACCGTAACTTACTCGCAAAATAAATCCTAGGATACTCGCGGAAAACCCTAGGCTGTTCGCGGAAAAATCCTTAGGTGACTCGCGGAAAAACCGTAGATTATTCGCGGCAAAACCCTAGGTTGTTCGCGGAAAAACCCTAGGTTACTCGCGGAAAAAGCCTTAGGTGACTCGCGGAAAAACCGTAGGTTTTTTGCGGCAAAACCCTAGGTTGTTCCCGGAAAAACCCTACGTTACTCGCGGAGAAAGCCTTAGGTGACTCGCGGAAAAACCGTAGGTTATTCGCGGCAAAACCCTAGGTTGTTCGCGGAAAAGCCGTAGATTACTCGCGGAAAAACCCTAGGTTATTCGCGACAAAACCCTAGGTTGCTCGCGGAAGAACCTTAGGCTACTCACAGAATCGGGCAATACCATCCAGCCGAAAAGACGGTGAGTTGGCCAAGCAACCTAGCTTGCCATCTTGGCGAGCTGACCGGCTTTCCACCTCGTCCCAGAGGCACTGACTTTTTCCCGAGGGTCCGCACAATCCAACTCATAGCTATGGTGAGCCGGACCGTACTCTAAACAATAATCGCACTGCTTTTCGTTTCGTCTCAATCAAAGTTTTCGTT
>CAKOAT010203044.1:37127-51415 GCA_932364175.1 Eruca vesicaria subsp. sativa
TTCTCCCCGCTCCGATACTCTCGCTGGTAATTCGTCGAAGACCGGTAGGTCAAAAGATGAAGAACGAAGAATAGACGACCCCAAATCATCGATGAAGCTAAGGTATGTCCGATTCGAAAATTTTATTAGACTTCTAATTTCTCGTAGGTAAGAAACGAAAAAGTCTTGTAAACTGCCAAGAAACCTAGAGAACTTAGAACTTAGAAGATAGTCTAGTATGCTAAGTCGTAAGCAATTTTTGTCTATCTCGATTTGTTGTTCTCTAACCATTCAGGCATAACTCGCAAACTGATCCAATCTCTCGTACAACCGAGAAACGATCTCCACGCATTCAAACGTACTCATTTCCTAAAAGAAAGAAGGAGCTAGAGATGCTGACGCCGTCTTAATACCGACTCGCTCCTAGAAGTTCTCGTAAATCAGACATACTCCAAGTCATCTCCGATCCACCATGGTCTTTAATCAGCCCGGATTGTCGATCATCCAAATCCTTCAAACGAAACTCGTCTTTCTTCTCTCGCCGAACATTTTTCCTCGCATCAAGAAAACGCTTTCTAAAATAAGCGGAAAAATGTTCGGACGATGCAACGCCTCGTCGAAATCATCCCAAAAGCAAACGACAATCTAAAAACCGTCTAAGTGCTAAAGACTGATCCAAACCGTCTTGGAAATAATCTCGAGGAATATACGGCATCTCTCGTCGCAATCATGCGGTTAGAAAATCTCTGCGAAACTTCAGAGTGAAACTCGATTATTTCCCGAAGTCATAAATATCTTCTCAAACTTGATAAAACGAGTATAAGAGTCGAAATCTTTAGGCATCAAAGCATTGATCTCATTTTCCGTCAAACCAAGTAAGTCACAGAATAATGTCAAGAACATTTGTGGCGAAAGAAAGATCGAGAACACAAAGCAGCAATAGAGAACACGTCCTCCCTTCTCGCTGACTGATCCTATTGCTGATCATGTGATTCATTCCGCCCGAGAAACCCGCTAAAACATTTTGCGACTAGATCTCGGTGAAATAACTTTTGGTAAAACTCCACGAGTGACTCCGAAAAACTATCACCGAAGAATCAAAAACTAAGCGGAAAGGTTTCTCGAAAAATCTGCGGAAACATTGTTAACCCTATGCATCGTGCCGATTTACTAAATTCATCACCCGTTACTTACGCGAGAAATCCTTCGTATAGTCAGGATCATGTCATAACGAAGTAACTGTCGAAAATGAACGTAACAGGTTGTGCGAAAAGTACATTCCTTATAGCGAAAACCAAGCTATACGATCCGGCACTGAGCGACCAATCTAAACTTTTCCTCCTCGCGACACGATCCNAATTCATCACCCGTTACTTACGCGAGAAATCCTTCGTATAGTCAGGATCATGTCATAACGAAGTAACTGTCGAAAATGAACGTAACAGGTTGTGCGAAAAGTACATTCCTTATAGCGAAAACCAAGCTATACGATCCGGCACTGAGCGACCAATCTAAACTTTTCCTCCTCGCGACACGATCCGAAAGATCTCGATCTTTAGCCATTCGGTTCACGAGCATCAGCTCTCATTCCTCCCGATTACATCCGAGAATGAGACCGCCCCGCAAACGATTCCGCACGGGCTCTGCATCGAGCTTCTTAGGATCTGTCTCCCTCGAGTAAGAAAAAAAAAAAAAACAACTTCCATACAAAGGAAAGTTTATACGAAACTTTCACCGTATAAATCAAACCTACAACGGAAAAACGTTTTCTATAAACACGGGCATACTTGGCATATCAAGCTCGACAAAAGCTACTTGGCTATTGTCCGATCGCGCTTCACTTCAATGCCAAGTTTACAAACCGACTCGACCTTTTCGATAGCACGAAAGTGTCGTGGTCTAATCCTCTACCAAATACGACCTTGGCTGTGCGGCTGAACACAACCTTCGCGCCAAGCCAATACATTCAACGGATAATGCAAACTTGTCAAAAATCGGCTAAGTTCTGTATTCTCACGATTCACTCTATTCCCAAAGCAAGTTGCCTACAAAATCCGATGTATAAGAAAACGCTCGTACCAGAGCTCCTAAAGCCGTACGAATCTTGGAAGGTCAACACTTCACAAAGCACCGTAACGAAAAACGCATCGTTCGGGGAAACAACTTACGCGACCTCTCGGTCCTAATTGCTCTAGCACAAATCGTAAAACTACCTAACATCGAAACAGGAATGTAAGTTTTAATTGCGAATATCCGCAAACGAACCAAAGTGTTCCTGCAAAGCAGGGTTAAGACAAAACCCTCGCAACACCGCACAACATCTTCGAGCCCGCAAAAGTTCCGAACACAAAACACGGCATATAAAATAAGAACCAACTTTCGGCACTGCGAGACGTCGCAGACGCCCGGAGATTAGTTTTTCGACATAAATACCTTCCTCGATAAAGTCATTCTCTTGGAAGACCTAACAGTCCGTTCGCGACTATAAAATACGCAAAACTTCTTAACATACGTATCCTTCGCGAAGGCCCAAACTACGTAAACATCTATCACTTAAAAATAGTTTGTTGCTGATCACAACGAAATCGCAACAGTCCTAAACAAACTTAAGTTATCTTGCAGAGATAGCTATCGAACACCCGACACAAGGGTAATAGCGCTATAAAAGAAATCCAAACTTTTGGTCAGCACTTCCGGGCAACTTAGAAATTGTTCTCGGTGAGATGCTCGGTTCAAACCAGACGAATCGTATAAGCCGAGAACCTATCGCGGATTCTAAATCGGTATGGAATCAGGTTAAAATCGCAACAGGCAAAACGAAAGCCGACTAGTCATCGCATAGCCTCAATCCGAAAGTAAACCTTGGTCTTGCCCTAAACCCAGCACACTGGTCGCTAACGTCTCAAGGCATGAATCGAGATCCTAAAGGCATGTCTCTTCGTCTATATCTAAACGCTCACTCGATTCACTAAACATCCTAAAACGGGCAAACGAACAAGGCGATACACTAAGGGAAAAAGGAATGCGAGACGACAACTCGCGGACCTCCCTCAATATCAACTCATAATCTTCCCGCTACATTCATACGAATAAAAACACGCTCTTAAAAACGCAAACTGATTTTTAATAAAGCCGCAAAAGCGGCAGGGACTCAGAGCCGCACACGNACACGCTCTTAAAAACGCAAACTGATTTTTAATAAAGCCGCAAAAGCGGCAGGGACTCAGAGCCGCACACGGCCAGTCCGAAAACTATAACGGCCACGCTCGGCCAGACCAAACGGCCTACGAGACTAGTCTCAAGGCCGGCAAAGGTCAAGATGCCATCGACATCAATATGCTCGATAAACATATAACTAGACCGTAAGGGTCTTGCTGGAAAAAAGGTCATACGAACCTTAACTCCGAAACGAACTACGAAAGGCTTGATCCCCTCAAAAGGGTACGTAGGCAGCCTTCACAAGGCGCAGCCCTAATCTTAAACGCTTTCCGCTCCCTGGAGAGTGGAAAGATCACTTTCAACGGACCTTTCTGACCATTAATTCTGCCTAACTTAACTAAAACTGGTTAACCACTCGCAAGAACCTTACACTAAAGGCTCAAGATTCTTACGAGCTGGGGGCTAACTGTTGGGGTCAAAATCGGTATTACGGAATCAACGGCCGAAACATCCCGCAGAAATATAAAAGGAATTGTTTTGTAAAACCCGAAGAATCGTTTCATAAAACTCGAGGATCGTTTTATAAAACTCGAGGACCGTTTTATAAAATTCGAGAATCGTTTTGTAAAACCCGAGGATCATTTTATAAAACTCGAGAATCGTTTTATAAAACTCGAGGATCGTTTTACAAAATTCGAGAATCGTTTTATAAAACTCAAAGAATCGTTTTATAAAACTGGAGAATCGTTTTATAAAACTCGAGAATCGTTTTATAAAACTCGAAGAATTGTTTTATAAAACTCGAGGATCATTTTATAAAACTCGAGAAGCCGTTTTATAAAACCCGAAGATCGTTTTATTAAACTCGAGAAGCCGTTTTATAAAACTCAAAGATCTTTTTATAAAACTCGAGGGGCGTTTTATAAAACTCGAGAATCGTTTTATAAAACTCGAGGATCATTTTATAAAACTCGAGAAGCCGTTTTATAAAACTAGAAGATCGTTTTATAAAACTCGAGGATCGTTTTATGAAACTAGAGGATCGTTTTATAGAACTCGAGAAGCCGTTTTATAAAACTCGAGAAGCTGTTTTATAAAACTCGAAGATCGTTTTATAAAACTCGAGAAGCCGTTTTATAAAACTCGAAGATCGTTTTATAAAACTCGAGAAGCCGTTTTATAAAACTCGAAGATCGTTTTATAAAACTCGAGGATCGTTTTATAAAACTCGAAGAATCGTTTTATAAAACTCGAGAATCGTTTTATAAAACTCGAAGAATCGTTTTATAAAACTCGAAGAATCGTTTTATAAAACTCGAGAATCGTTTTATAAAACTCGAAGAATCATTTTATAAAACTCGAGAATCGTTTTATAAAACTCGGAGAATCGTTTTATAAAACTCGAAGAATCGTTTTACGAAACCGCAAAAAACCGAAACAGCCGTAAAACGCGAACTAGTCACGACTTGTCCTGTCCCGGCTAGATCACCATTGGGCGAACTAAGAGGTGCTGACTTTGCCCCACTGGTTCTTTTCGCCTAGTTCGCCATATGGCGACCTAGCCAAGCTGAACTAGCTCGCCGTACGTCGAGCCGACCATCCCGAGCCTCGATCTCCCACATCCTTGATTTAAGGCATACGTCCTTCGACACGATCGTATTCCGAATCACGGTCGAAATGTCTCCCGTTTCGTCTCGATCCGTCCTATCGTTCGAGTTTTAAGATAAAAACCGTAAAACTCCGTTTTCCCGAAAAGAACTCGAAGAAATCGTATAAAACGGTAACGGTTAATCAAAACACCGAACTTCGCCTAAACTATACGATCTATCCGAGATTCTTCGTTAAGATTATAAAAACGCGTTTTTAATAAAAAACGTCAAGAGAATCGTAAAAAACGGCATCGGATCAGGAAACGGTCTCGTTAAAGTCGTAAAACGGTTTTTATCGTAAAACGGCCCGAAAGGTCCTAGAACACAATAAAAACACATCTCGCGACGTTAACGAAATCAAACCCGAAGATACGATAACGCTTTGACGGTCTACTCGCAGACGGAAGATAATAGGCAAGTTTGAAGATAAATAGAAGATTTCCGCAGAAGAAAAGGAAGGATCGACCAATATGGAAAGTTCCCGAAATATTCGGTTTTGAGCAAAATGGAAAGAATAAAACCGCCTAAGGAGGAGTATATAAGGAGGAGGCATAGGGCAGAAGCTGAGGGACGAAATCCAGAGCTCTCATCTCAGACTTTCACAACTTTTCTAGACTTAGAATTTTCCGCACTTAGAAACTTAGGCTTTTTCTCGACAAGTTCGGTTTCTATGACTGGGCTCAATTACTAGACGAACTCGCCCAGGCAGTTCGATCTCTGGTCCAGCTCTACAACCTGAACTACGTTCGACTTGATCCTCGAAAGGGGTACGTAGGCAGCCTTTCATAAGGTTCAGTCCAAAATCATTCAAACCTTTTTTCCTATCTTTTTCCGTTTTTCGTCATCGAGCTGCGACTCGACTAGATCTAGGGTTTTATGTTTGTAACTCGCTGATGGCCCCTGCGGCCAAAGCCTTTGTAATTCCCTGTAATGATCGCAACGCTCTTTATGCGAATCGGAAATAAGATCGACTTTCTTTATAAATTTGTTTTATTATGTTTTTCATATTTTTCCGCATTTATTTGGTTACTTGTCGTTGGCTTTCGCAGAGATCCGGTTCCTCTGGAAAATTAGGGTTTTCCTAAATTTCCTTATTTAACGGAAATCGACAAGTGTGAATTTCGGTTCCCACAGGTACCAGGCCCTTGGTGATTTTTTCAAGCCATAGATTGCTTTCTTCAGCCTCAATACATTCCTGATATGGTAAGGTGTTCCATACCAGGTGGTGGTCTCATGTAGAACTCATCTTCTAATTCTCCTTGTAGAAAGGCATTCTTGACATCCATTTGCCACAGATCCCATTCCAAGTTCACAGCCAATGAGAGTAAAATCCTAATGGTGTGAAGCTTGGCTACTGGTGAAAATGTGTCAAGGTAGTTTTCCCCATATACCTGAGTGTAGCCTCTTGCAACTAATCTGATCTTTTTCCTCTCTGGTTGTCCATTGGCCAAGTACTTGATAGTAAATTACAACATGCTTGGGACTGCCTTCTTGCCTTTGGGAAGCTCAGTCTCAAACCAGGTTCCATTCCGGATCATGGCACTGATCTCATCATCTACTGAGTGTCTGCATTGCTTTATATCCATTGCCTCCTCATAGGTCCTTGGAATAAACTCTTGATCTATGATGGTGTTGAAGGCTTTATGTTCTCTTGGGTAGCAAGCAAGAGAACAAGTTGCTTGAGTGGGATGAGCTACTGCTTGACTATTGAAATACACTCTTGTATTACGCTAGCTTGATGGAGGTTTCCTGAAACTTGTACTTCTCCTAAGTAACTGGACCTCTTCTACACTCTCAGCTTCAGCTTCATTTTGTTGATCTTGGCTATCATCCTGATCATGAACCTCTTGTTCTTGACCAGTTTGCGGATCCTCTTGAGCCATGCGTGGTTCTGGACCATCTTGATCCATGTGTGATTCCTCTTGGGTGTTTGAAGAATCCTCTTGATTCCCCCCGTCAGGATCAGGATGAGAAGCCTCAGCAGCCGCATCCACATTCATTTCTTGACCTGCACCAGCTTCTGGACCAGTGGTTTTGTCACTTCTTGACATGTTAATACCAAGGTTTTCCATGATCACTCTCAGATTATTTGCCCTATCCGAGGATCCTTGAGAAAAGTCCTTGAGATTTCCCAACTCTTTTCTTCATAGTAACCTCTGGATTCCACAAACTTAGAATCCCTGGAGACTAACACTCGCCTGGTCTCTGGAGCATAACATTTGTACCCCTTTTGTGTAGTGGAGTATCCTAGGAACACTGCTTTAATGCTTTTTGCTGCAAGCTTTCTATGATCTCTTGGGTGCAACACATAAGACAAACACCCAAATACCCATAAGTGATCATCAATAGAGGTTTTTCTTTTGTTTAATACCTCATAAGGTGTGAGACCTTCAAGGAATATTGTTGGGGTCCTATTGATCAGATAACATGCTGTCATCACAGCATCACTTCTCAAAATTTTTGGCATATTTGTGTAGAACATCATGCACCTGGCAACCTCCTTAGGTGTCTATTCTTCCTCTCTGCCACACCATTTTGTGGTGGTGTGTATGGGCAGCTGGTTTGATGAACTATCCCATGTTTTGCTAAGTGGTTTTTGAATGCTAGGCTTGTATATTCTCCCCCATTGTCTGACCTGAACACTTTTATCTTAACATTAAACTTATTAGTTATGTAATTATGAAAGTTGATAAATGCATCTTGCACTCTATCTTTAGTTTGAATAATAGTCAGCCAAGTATATTTTGATTTTTGATCAATAAAAGTGACAAAGTATCTATGATTCTCCCTAGAAATGCATGGTGCTGTCTAGACATCATAATGTATAAGATCAAAGCAATTTTCATAGATAGTAGATGACTTAGGGAAAACAGTCTTGCAATGTTTGCCAGGAATACAGGCTTCACAGCCATCATTTTAAAAGAAACATCAGGAAGTAAAAGGTTCAATGCACGAGCATGGGGCTGGCCAAGCCTAGCATGCCATAACACATCATAATCTAAAATATGAATAAAGCTAAAAGCAGCAGATAAATTCGGATCAGCCTTGATGTCTTCAAGTAGGTACAAGTCCTCCTTTGTAACACCTTTGCCAATCAACTTAAGAGTCTGAATATCTTGAAACACAAATCCATTAGGGATAAAAATCACATTGCAATTTAAATCAGAGGCAACTCTTTTGACAAATAAAAGATTTGAAGCAAATGTTGTAATTTAAAAGGCTTTAGTGTGTTTTTCAAACAGCTTAAGAGTTCCTACACCTTTAGTTGGTACTCTATCCCCATTAACAATCATAACATTACCTAAGCTAGGCTTATTATCACTGATTAATTTAGCATCATTGATCATGTGGTGGGATGCTGCAGAGTCTATAACCAGAGCTTAATATTGCTAGGTTCAGTACTTAAAGCATTCAGTGACGTAGCAAGAGCACTAGGTAATTTATATAAAGCATTATGGGAAAAACCAAGTGTGTTACCAGACTTCTTGTGGGCTTTGATGAGAGCATCAAGGTCTGACTTCTTGATAGGCTTATCTTGAGGGGTCCTTACAGCATTGCTACCACTGAATGTCAGTGCCTTTCTATCACCAGCATTCATGTTGCGCATAGGAGTGGATGGTTCTTCCATATCATCAGAGAAACGAGCTCTTGCATCAGCATAAAGAGTCCTGAATTTCTGAGTCTTGAGATGTGGGTGGAGGATCCAGCACTTATTCTTGCCATGACATTTCTTCTTGCAGTGATTACACACCCAAACCTTCTTATCCTCTGGTTTGTACTATCCCTTATTTTTCACGCCTTAAGCCTTATTTTCTGTTCCTTCAACTTTGTTTGCCATGATGAGCTCTCCTTTGCCTCCAAATAAACCCATAGAGCCTTGTTCCTTTTGGATTTGAGCACACAACTCGTCCAGAGATGGGAGATTGTCACTCCTTAAGATATGCTTGATTAAATGGCCATAAGTTGGACTGAGAGTAAACAGCAAGGCAAACACCTTATCTTGTTCCTTCCTCTCATTTAACACCATAGGGTCGACAGTAGATGGTCTCAGCATCTCCAGCTCTGCCCACAATGATCTGAAATTCCTAAAATGTTTAGAGAAGTCAGTGTCCTCCTGACTGAGAGTGTTGATGGCTTTCTTGACCTCAAACACTCTACTGATGTTGGATATATTACCATTCACCTTCTGAAGTGTGTCACATAGCTCCTTGGAAGCTTCACAGTAGGAGTAAGTTTCCAAGATTGAAGCTTCAAGTCTGTTCGAATCATAGACAGTACCATAAGGTCTTCCTGACCCGTCTTGCCTTCTTCATCAGCCGCGGCCAAAAATTCCTTTCCATCCTCTCCTAGGATGGTTTTATTTGAGATCTTGTCTTCAACATGTTCCCAGAGACCACTGCCTCCAAGAGCAGTCTTGACCATAGTAAATAGTTACCTTCCTTGAGGTCACTGGAATCACCACTGTTTTTGAGCTCTTCATCTTTAAATCACAAGAACACCTCAAGAATAGGAAGAACAGTTCAAGAAAAGTTTAAGAACAGTTGGAAAAGAACAAAGGATTTCGAAAATAAATAGAGTAAAAGAGTAGCTTTGCGTAACTAAGTAAGATAATAGAAGAGAAACTAGGTTTGAGGAGCAGATTTGCTTTGATACCACGAGAGAATGTGAAGATTTAAAGAGATTTATGTGAAGAACATGACAGAATAAAAAGAGAGAGAGGTGCCGAGATTTACACAGAGACAAGAAGACTGGAGGAAATGATTTTCTTTTCTTAATTCAGATATGCATACAACATAAATATAAACCTACAGGTGGTCATACAAGGACAAGAAGTAAACAATAAACAATAGGGTCCCTAGAGGACAAATATGGCTCGGAAATGGGGGAGTGATAGTAACTGCTCCATGATTCTCTCTCCTCCTTGCTTAAAATGTGACCCGGATCTGTCTTCTAGCCCCAACGGTCTCCTCCTTTGCTAAATCATTTTCATGAATCTTCCCACAAGATATTAATGATCAGGAAAGTCTCTTTCCTTGCCTTGGACTCCACGGTTAGGGTTAGGGTTTATCCTTAGACTCTTACGGACCAAGTAATTTGATGAACCAGAATGTCTCTAGGAACCTCTTCTTGTTGTTGTTGTACTTAATGTATTCATGTCAACACTATCCATCATACAAAGCTCATTGGATTCCCCTATCCTTGAAGCTTACTTGTACTGTGACAAGGTTAAAGATCTGTGGGATACTCTCAAAAATTCTATGGAAACATCTCAAACCTCAGCTGTGTGTTCAAGATCAAGCACTCCATCAACAACATGAGCCAAGAAGACATGGAGTTTACTGCTCATTTAGGAAAGTTCAGATCTTTATGGTTAGAGTTGGAGATGCTAAGGCCGGTTACCACTGACCCTGAGGCTCTAAATGAAAGGCGAGAAAATGACAAAGTCTTTGGACTTTTGCTCACTATGAATCCCTCCTACAATGATCTCATAAAACACATCTTGACGTCTGAGAAGCTACCTGACCTTGAAGATGTGTGTGCCCAAATCCAGAAGGAGCAAGGATCCGTGGGGCTCTTTGGGGGAAATTGAGATCTATCCTTGGCCAATAAAGCAGAGACTGTCCAGGCTAACAAGGCACAATTCAGGAGTGATGGCAGGAAGAATCAGCCAAATGAGGTGTGTGAACATTCCAAGAGGCAGGGACACAAGAAGCGCCAATTCTTGGTCCTTCATCCGCATCTCAAGCCCAAGTTCATGAGAGACAGAGGTACAGCCAGAGCTCACTTCACCTTCGGTCCATCCGAGCCAGGAAATGTATCTGAATGAGGCAAGGCTATGACAAGAAACGCACAAAACCTCAGTGAAGATGAATCCCTACGGAGATCTGACCTTGACCTCATCCTTAGAGCTCTCAAAGAGCACTCTGGTATGGTCTCTGGTTACTCCTTATCCGCGTACATAGAAAGCTCATGATTGTGGTATCACTCTTGCTGAATCAAACATGACAAAGACTGATAGAAATGCACCTAAACCTTTAATCATTGAATCTGGTGCATCTCCCCATATGATTAGTGATTCTAGGACGAAAAGAACATACAACCAGCCCTAGGACATGTATTGATAGCTAATGGAGACATGATAAACATAAAAGGAATTGGGAACTTGAACTTATTTGAAAAGGAATCTAATGCTTTTTATATGCTTGATTTCACATCTAATCTTCTATCGGCAAAACGTGTGACTACTGATTTGAATTGTAATGTTATCTTTAGTCCTAATGATATGAAGTTTCATGATATTGAAAGTAATAGGTTGATTGGAAAAGGGACTACTAAAGGAAACCTTTACACGCCTGAAGAGATCAAGCCTCTTTCTGATTATTATTGTTCTTTTAGTTCTGTTCCTATTAAGAATAATGAAGCATTGTGGCATGCTAGATTAGGACATCCTAATAGTAGGGCCTTGAACTTAATATTCCCTGATGTTAGTTTTTAAGACAACTGTTGTGAGGCATGTATTTTGGGTAAGCATTGTAAAACTGTTTTTGCAAAATCTGATTCTATCTAAAAGGAGTGTTTTGATTTAGTTCACTCAGATCTTTGGACTGCCCCTTGTATGTCTAGATAATATCAAAAATATTGTGACACATTCATAGATGAGAGTTCTAAATATACATGGGTCACATTGCTTAAGTCTAAATATAGAGTTTTTGAAGCATTTAAAAATTTTGAGACTTATATTGCTAACCAATGCTAAGCTTAAAACTATTAGAACAGATAATAGAGGGGAGTATACAAGCAAAAGAACACTTGAAAAAACAATGGATTAACCATCAGGCGAGTTGCCCCTACACTCCACAACATAATGGGTTGCTAAGAGTAAGAACAGGCACCTAATGGAAGTAGCAAGATGTATGATGTTTCATACAAACGTCCCTAAGAGGTTTCAGGGTGATGCTGTGGTCTCGGCTTGCTACTTGATTGATCGGATACCAACAAAGATTATTCAAGATGTGTCTCCATTTGAAGTTCAGAACAAGACCAAGCCGTCACTTGATCACTTGAGAGTCTTTGGGTGTTTGAGTTTTGTGTTGGTTCCAAGAAAAATGAGGAACAAACTTGAAGCAAAAAATACAAGGTCGATGTTTATTGGGTACTCGACCACTCAACAGGGATATACATGTTATGACCCAATAGCAAGGAGAGTTAATGTGTCAAGGGATGTGAAGTTCATTGAAACCAGAGGGTACTATGAAGAAGGGACGTGGGAAGACTTGGAAGATCTATAAAGAACTTCATCTGATAAAGGCACTAACCTACAGATCATCCTTGAACGTCTTGGGATCAAATTCACCCAGGATCGAAGTCATAGAAGACAAGCACCTCCAGCTACTGAAGATAATATATATACCATCTTGATCATGAGGAGGGTAATGAGATTCCTGAAGCTCACAGACATGAAGAGGGCTCAGGAAGTCATGATGAATATGTGGGCTACGAAAAATCTAGTCGGTCTAGTAATGAGGAACAAGAAGGACCAGATGAAGTTCAAGAAGAGGTAGAGGCTGTAACTCAACCAACCTTGAGAAGGAGTACTAGGACAAGGAAAGATCCATCTAATTGGGTCAACACCAGTGTAACAACCTGGCTCGTGGAAAATACCTGCCCCATGGCTGCCAAGTTGGCCCTGTAGGGCACCGACACAACCCCTCCATTATTAGTTCTCACTAACTCCATAATTAGGTTGTTGGTGAGACTCAAACCCAAGTCCTCACCCTTTAACAACACTCCCATAGGACAAGCTGTCACCAATTAACTTGCAGATAATTGGTGACAGCTTGTCCGGTGGGAGTGCTGTTAAAATAGGGGGACCTAGGTTTGAGTCTCACAAAAAAAACTAATTATGGATTTAGTGAGAACTCATAATGGAGGGGCTGGGGTCGGTGCCCTGCAGGGCCAGCCTAGCGGCCATGGGGCAGGTAGTTTCCATGGGGCAGGTTGTTACAATAAATAGTCGGGTTTTATGTGACAACCTGTCCACTAGAAGCTCACAGCGCTGCAGCGAATCGACCTTAACCCCTCCCATGTGAGCCCTCACTGACTCCCCCATGTAGGTTATTGATGCGCTTGGCACAACTCGAACCCAAGATCTCACCCTTTAACAACCCTTCCACTAAACAAGCTGTCACCAATTGAACTGCATATCAATTGGTCACAGCTTGTCATGTGGGAGTGCTGTTAAATGGTGGCGACCTGGGTTCGAGTCTCACCAACAACCTAATTATGGAGTTAGTGAGAACTCATAATGGAGGGGTTGGGGTTGGTGCCCTTCAGGGCCAGCTTGGCGGCCATGGGGCGGGTAGTTCCCCACAGGGCAGGTTGTTACAATAAAAAAATCTACTTTTATTGTAACAAACTTTCCCGTGGAAACTACCCGCCCCATAGCCGCCAAGCTGGCCCAGTAGGGCTCCGACCCCAACCCCTCCATTATGAGTTCTCACTAACTCCATAATCAAGTTGTTGGTGCGATTCAAACCAAGGACCTCACCCTTTAACAGCACTCCCACATGACAAGCTGTCACCAATTGAACTGCAGGTCAATTGGTGACAGCTTGTCCTAGGGGAATGGTGTTAATGGGCGAGGTCCTCAGTTCGAGTCTCACCAACAACCTAATTATGGAGTTAGTGAGAACTCATAATGGAGGGGTTGGGGTCGATGCCTTGCTGGCCCGCCTGGCGGCCATGGGGCGGGTAGTTTCCACAGGGAAGGTTGTTACATCCAGAGTCTATTATAATGCTCAAGCAAAAGCTCATCCCACACAAGCTGTGTGTTCTTTGCCGAGATTCCCATGGAGCATTGTTCCTTCATGACAAGCCATGATAGAAGTTGTGTTCCGAGTGTTGCAAAAAAATATCCAGGCACCAGAAGGAGGGGAGTTATCCAACTACGTGACAATGACACCAGAAGACTCAACCGAACCCACTAGAGCTACTCCAAGAGAAACCGAGCTCCTCAATCAACTCAACACTCTCTGAGGAGAAGTCATCGAGCTCCACGAGGCTCGAGAAACAGCCAGCGATAGCTTAGAGCTTCTCCAAGAAGTTCAAATCCTTAAAGCTAAACTCGACGAGCACACCCAACAGCTACAACAGAGTGTAGAGAAGTTAGGGTGGCTCGAAGCCGAAAACCACCTTCTCCAAGAGGAGAACCAAGATCTCGGAGAAAACAGCAACAAGCGCCAAAGGTTTCGAACCCGAGTTCGAACCATGCCCTCCCTCGATACTCATACCAATGAAGATGATGTTGGGGTCAAAATCGGTACGACGGAATCAATAGCCAAAATTCCCCGCAAACGCGTAAACGCAACAGTTTTATGAATCTCGAGAATCATTTTATAAAACTAGAGAATCGTTTTATAAAACTCGAGAATCATTTTATAAAACTCGAGAATCGTTTTATAAAACTCGAGAGATCGTTTTATAAAACTCGAAGATCGTTTT
>CAKOAT010203155.1:6601-48925 GCA_932364175.1 Eruca vesicaria subsp. sativa
TAATTCTTTTTTGGTATACGGTTAGAAACATCAAATTTTTAACACTATAATACATTGTGCCTATAAAATATTACGGTGCAATTAGTTAGTCTGTAATTTAGATCTGATGTATATAATTTGTTTTATAAACATAGCATACATATCGTGATTAATTAAACCCATTTGGTATAGTGCTCGTCGTTAGTCTAAAGGGTTAGTCAAAATTTGGTTTATATTGCACGTTCAGAATAATAACAATTAGTCTTTTTTTTTTTGACAGCAATAACAATTAGTCTAAACGGTTAGTCAAAATTTAGTTTATATTGCATGTTCAAAATAATAACAATAGGATAATGTATTGGTCTACAGACTGGTTTGATAATGGTTTACATCTTGGTTATCTATAAACTGATTTTACATTTAATAATGATTAAAAATTGGTGATGTTTACCATTCCTGTTTTGTAGGAGTTGATGGTTATATTAGTTATGATACATTATTAAGTTATGTTATTACTAATAACTGATTTCTAGGGAGGTCCATTTTAAAAAAAATCACACATGAATCAAGGTTGTGACTTCTATTTTAATATATAAGATGTGTCTTAGTTAAGTTAAGAATAATGAACGATTAAAATAAAAACTAATAGAATTCATTTAATTTAGGTAAGGATCCCACAAATTGTATTGCTATAATATAGGGTGAATATATGGCATGAGTTTATAATATATAAAGAGGAGAGAAAAAAAAAGGAAATAGTCCAAACAACTTTTATAGGTAGATTTATTTAAACTCCTTCTCTTTTAATAGTATAGATGTCAACATTTTTCAATACTACATCGAAATTTAGTAAAAACTATGGTCCGAACCTTAAACCTTATACACAATAAGCATGCTACATAACCACTTCCGGCAACAGATATATTTGTTCGTTTAACAACAGAAGTTATATATATATATATATATATATATATATATTTCTAAATTCATTTCGAAATGACTTTGTTTCTTTTTCTTTTTCTCTTGGACATGGGAGTTTGTGTAATGAATGTGGAGGTCATCCTTGTATTGTTACTCAAATATTTTTTTTTATTCTCTTTGCTTATACAGTAAAAACTCTGTAATTAATAATGTTGAACTTTAAAATTTTATTAATTTACAAAATTTCTTTATTAAGATTTGTTCATTTTAAAATATATTTATTCTAAGATAAAAGTATTTGATTTTAATGTATAGATATTAATTCTTATTTTTTTTAAAAAATTGACATTTATATTAATTATATTATATTATTTGATGTATATAATATATATATATATATATATATATTGTATAGAATTTAAATGTGATTTTAAATATAGTATTACTAAATCTCATCAAAAATATATTAAGTGTTAAGAAAATATATAGATAATTGCATTTTTAATATAAAAAATAATTATAATGATTGCCTCTTACTTATATAAAAATGTATACATATAAATTATTAATTTATAATTTTGATGGGACCATATATTTACATAGTATTTTATTATTTTATCGATTTGTCTCAATTTTTGAACCGGTCCAAGTCGGGACTGGTGAATTTATTAATTTTAAAAAATTATTAATTTATCGATTATTAATTTATAGATGTTCTACTGTAATTACGCAAGATCCCATGTCTAAGGAAAAAAAAAAAGAAAATCATTTCGAAATGAATTTAGACATATATTATTGTGTTTGTTAAGTGAACAAATATATTTGTTGGCTGAAAGGGTTACATAGCATACATATTGTGTATATGGTTCAAGATTTGAATTTTGGTGTGTACAATTTTTTTTCATTAAAAATTAGTGTCGAAATGGTGTAGTATTGATATATGTAAAAATTATACATGATCAAATACACATATACACAGTTGATGGTTATATTGCGGTTTAACTGGCGCTTAGAAAGTTGACCCGTGAATTTTTGAGTTTACGGATTAATTTGCAAAAAAAAAAATCACACTGAAATTTTTTTTTTTTTTTTTTTTCAGAAAACCCTACTAATTATTATTATTTTTCCGTTGCAAACCTTCAATTACTACGTGTAGACACGCATAATTGTTAATGAATCCTTATCTTGATTCATATTTGATAACAATTGGGCTTGAAATTAAATTAGGCTTTAAAATGCTCTTCGAAATTTCCTTGTAATGACTAATGGGCTATTCTCAATGGCCTACATATTTGAATTTGACAACTTTATTAATACACACACTTGTGTATTAAAAATCTGTCTGTCCTAATCTCATCAAGTAAATTACTAAACTAGAATCATAGAACGAGCCTGTTTGACCGACCATTGAGAAGCTACCCTTCTACGGGTTGATTCTCTCAAACTTCCAATTCGACCACTGCCCTTATCGCCTTCGAACTTTTATCCTTGTCCCCTCGCTGAATTCAAGTTCCAGCCTTCGCAACAGGTTTGTAACTTTACGTCTCTCTTACCTTCACTGTTGTGTTGATGATGCGTCGATTTCACCAATTACGGTGCATCGGCTTTGCTTTCTGTAAAATTCCGAGACTTGAATTTATCTCTGTATTCTTTTTATAGACTCTGTTAGTGAATAAATCCGGACAAGATGAAGATAGTTCGCAGGGATTTTGTTCGTAATGGACCTGGAAGCGTTAAGGTTTGATTGATTCCTTTATGTTCATGTTTGAAGAAGCCCTAAGCTTTTAATTGCAAATTCAATTGCTTTGCTGAATGTATTTTTTGTTTAATTGATGAGGGTAGATGGTGGCTGAGGACTCTGATGATCTTTGGTATGCTTATAACCTTATTGCCACTGGTGATAGTGTAATGGCTGTCACGTTTAGGTACACTCTCTTTTCACTACCTTCACCTTGTAAAATTCATTGGATTGTAAAAATTTCGTGAAATTATTTTTAGTGTTTGGTTAACCAATATAGTAGTATCATGCAAGGAGGTAGCAGTTAATGTGTTTTTGTTTTGTTTTAGAAGTTAATAACAAAGCTATGAATGTATGTTTTCCACTTATGTTCTTAATATGGTTTGATTGAGACACGTGATTGATTATGAATATTTTCTTAAAAGGTGTATACGTTGTCCACTTTTGTTTATTTTGGTATCAGAAAGGTTCAGAGAGAGGTGCCTGGTGGGGGAAGAGACTCTGAGCGTGTTAGACTGAAGCTCGAAGTACAAGTTGAGGTATGTTTTTCTATGGGATTAGTGTGCAATTTTGTTAATACTGTTCTACTCCAAAAACCTGTTTTCTTAAACAATCACGTTTAAATTCGCAATGGCAATACATGTTCTATATTGGGTTACACATTCATTTGGGTAGTACAATTGATAATGCTCACATTTATTAACTTTTTAGTTGTCTTTGGCCCTTTGGTCTTGGTAACCTTAAATGTGGTAACATTTGTCTACTGTTATCGTCTGGTTGTCTTTAATTTTCTTTATTTATTCAATTAGGAGGTGAACTATGACAAAGACGCGGCTGTTCTGCGCATACGTGGGAAGAATATCCTGGAGAATGATCACGTAAAGGTAGACTGCGATGCTGACTTTTGCCATATTGATTTTTGTTTTTGTGTGCTGAAGCCTGGTTGTATCGCAGATTGGTGCATTCCATACTCTGGAGATTGAGCTGAAACGACCTTTTGTATTGAGAAAGGTAAATTTCCTTTTTTTACTATGTATATCCTTCAGAAGTTCTGTTGTCTGTTATATTTTTACCTTGTATCCTTCAATCTAGACTGTGTAGTCCGTTTGCAAGACGATCATCTTTAGAAGCAGCGACACTGCATATTGTTTTAGATATTGGATTTGTTTTTCTACAATCTTTAAATAATTATTTTAGAATGCGTATAAGAGTCAAAGTGCCTTCAACTATTATTGTTAAACTACACGATCCCATTTAAGCAGTTTTGGAAGTAGAATCTATCTTGCTGTAGATGGATCTTGAATCTTGATGTTGTTTCTGGAGCAGCCTGCTTACTATGTTGGTGGCTGATTTGAACTTTTCACCCTTTTCTAAACTTAATTTGTAATCGGTAGTGTGTACATGGGTGAATTTTCAGGGAATATGGGACTCATTGGCTCTTGATACACTCAAGCAGGCTTCAGGTATGCTGCTCCGTTGATTCGCCCTACTAATTTTCTGAGGAAAATACTTTTGAAACTGTCACAAAACTGCAAAAGTGTCTGTTGAATGTTGGCACGTAATCCGAGATCTGTCTCCGTGTGGTCTAGTGTAGATATTGAATCTAATTCATTGGTGTACAAACTTTCATATGAAACACTCCAGAATTCTTCTTTTGTCTCCAGTTTACATATCTTCATAGGCCTGCAAATCACTATTTATTTCGGTCTCAAGTTTATTTCAGTTTTTTTTTTCTTTGCATAGATCCCGCTGCTAGTGCTGATCTAGCTGTAGTGTTAATGCAAGAAGGACTTGGACAAATCTTCCTTGTCGGCAGAAGGTACTAATTACTGTAGTTTGTGTTTTGACGGCATGTATTTTTAACTTTATCACCTGGCTAGTTTCGGTTGAAGAAGTATGAAAGGAGTCAAATAAAATCTTTGATTTCTGATCTTCTTTACGTTATTGTCTAATGATTGGCAGTGTGACAAGTAGCCGTGCACGAATAGAAACATCAATACCTAGGAAGCATGGGCCTGCTATTGCTGGTTATGAGTCTGTATGTTCCTGCACAGTTTCATTATATACATGCCCAAAACTATGGTTGATGGAAATTTCTCTGATACAATCATACATGCCTTATATTTTATTTTTTCTTCTGTAGGCTTTGAAGAAATTCTTTGAGAATGTTCTACAGGTTTGTTTTTGTTCATTGGTGTTTTCTAATAACACCAGAAAAAGCGTACCTGAGTTTCACATATTCTAAAAGTCTATTGGAATATCTCAGGCCTTTGTGAAACATGTTGACTTCAGTGTCGTTCGTTGTGCAGTGATTGCTAGTCCTGGCTTTACAAAGGTAATTTTTGCCTCTCGAGGGTAAATTCTTGTTCAAAATGCAGTTGGATAGGTTTTATACTAGTATAAAGAATATCTAACGGTTACATATTTTCCATTCATATATGACACACATGATAACCTTTTGATTGTTTCGTATCTTCAGGATCAGTTTCATCGTCACTTATTATTAGAAGCTGAAAGAAGACAGTTGAGACCTATTATTGAGAACAAATCACGGATAATTCTGGTGCACACAAACTCTGGATATAGGTAGTGTTTCTGTGAAATGTGAAATTGTTTATGTAACCTGTCAAAATGATTATATCCTAAAGGTATAATAATTATAGATGTTTAAATTCATGTAAATGGTGAGTGATGTCTTACCTCTAGCTTTTTTGTATTGTTTTGCTTGTTCACTTCTCTAAAGCCTACAAAATTTCTTTGGTTTCTAACATTATGTTTTGGTTCACAGACATAGCCTGGGAGAGGTTTTAAATGCTCCCAACGTGATGAATATGATCAAAGATACTAAAGCAGCAAAAGAGGTGATTTAGATTGTCAATTTAGCTTGTTTTCTTTTTAATATTTTTTGAATTGCTTACTCAAAATTGGTTTAGCGTCTTGGATTATTTTTGTTTGTGGTTGCTTATTTAAATTCTTCTTGAAATGTACCGTTATCATCCACTTGCTTGATGTTAATTTACCTCTTGCAGGTCAAAGCTCTCAACGATTTCTTCACCATGCTTTCAAATGTGAGGCTCTTTTGCTATGAATAGAAAGATTCTCATCCGTTTTTAAGATTATTTCAATACATCTTGAGATTCGTTTGATTTAATATAATCCAGGATCCAGCTCGAGCATGCTATGGACCAAAACATGTAGAAGTTGCACACGAACGAATGGCAGTCCAAACACTTCTCATCACGGATGAGCTTTTCAGGTTTAGTAATGGAAGGGCATACATATTGTAATTCGACTTTTGTATTCTCTTAAGAGCAAATGTGATTGACGTTATAAACGTTTGTTCAGAAACTCTGACGTGAAAACAAGGAAGAAGTATGTGGATTTGGTGGAGTCAGTGAAAGATTCAGGAGGAGAGGCTTTTATATTCTCGTCCATGCATGTTTCAGGGGAACGTGAGTGTTTGTTTGTTTTTATCTTATTTTTCTTATTAATTGTGCCAAACTCTTATACAGTGTTGATGATGAGATTGCAGAGTTGGCACAACTCACTGGGATTGCAGCTCTGCTCAGGTTCCCATTACCAGACCTCGAAGACATTGAGATGTAATAATATATCTTCGGCTATAGAAAACAATTACAAAATCATATAGCTCTCATTATAATCTTTAGTCTTTCTCTATAGCTTCAAAGTGAGATTTGTATTGTGGTTTAAGAAAGCAACTCTTACATTGATTTAAGTTCAGTTATTTGTTGCTGTTTTTCAGCGCTTTGGTTTTAGTCAAATAGGAAACGGTATACCTTGTTGAATCTTGAAACAGTAAAATACACTTTGTGGTTGTGTTTTTTTCAAAGTGAAATAATTTTAGGTTAAAGATCTGATTCTGTTTGTATACATCTGTTCACTAACACTGTGAAAGGAAAATATGAATATTGGTTCAAAAAAATGGGAAACATTTTGTTAACTTCGGATCCAAAAACTTGGTGAATTGAATAGTTGCAATATTGGGAATGTGCAGACTGACTTTAGGTATCTTCAAGGTTTACAAAGTTGGTCAAATGTGGATGAGATTCAGTTGAAGTTGGTTGCCTTCTTTATAAGAAATATTGGTTGTCAAATTTAGTTTAACACTTGTTTGGGTTAGGTTTAGGTTTCCAAATGAAGAAATCGTTAGGGAAGAGTTGGATCAAAATTAATTCAATAAAAACTGTCACATTAGTGTCTAATGTTTTAGTTGACCATATATAGAAAAGAATATATAAAAATCACGATAATTAACTAAATAACAGACTGATAAACCAAACCACAACCAAATCAAAATATCCAAACCAAACCAAAACCGTCAAGTATTCAAATAGTTCCTATATTTTTATATCTCAAATAAATGAACCGAAATCAGAACTGAATCCAAACTAAAATCTAATAAGTATTTATTACATATAAAACTGATTTATCTGATATATCCAAAACCGAATAGTTTTTATCCGAAATCGAATACGAATGCAGAAATTTAATTAAAAAATGGAATTAACACACAGAAGAGAACTAAGCTGGATTACTCAACTACCGTGAGCGTCATCCATAGAACGTGGTGTACGCGTGCAGGGATTTTAGTTTTTTTCTTTTTTTTTTTATAAATAATACTTTCATTAAATTTTAATATATGTATTTTGTAATATCGATTTAACAGTGACGGAAGTAGTGCGAGGCGCCGTCTCCTCCTCCATTTCGCTTCTCCTTATTTTCTGGGGATTTTTACAGTCAAATTAAAAACCATATCATCGCCCCGAAACTCAGATTCCTCCCCGGAATCTCATCGCTTTCCGCGAGTTTTAGATTGTTAAAAACTGCAACGACGAGAGAAAGAGCCACACGATTGAAAGTTTAACAGTCGGAGATTATGGAGCCCTAGAATGTCCATTAATCTCATGAGGTTCGCGTCCCGATTATTATTATCTCTCTCGCTCACTCGAAATTTGTTATTCTCGGGAAAATCTATTTTTCTTTTTGAGTTTTGATTGATTGCGATGTTTGTGAAAATGTGTAGCAATTAATGTGTAGTAGTAAGTTTGCTTCGTGATCAAGTCAAGTATCTCTCTCTCTTTCTCTCTTCGTATATTAACCGTTTCGGAGATTTAATTATCTCTCTCTTGGTAACGGTCACCGCAGGTTATGTTTTGGATGATAGAGACTTGCGATAATGAGTACACGAAGAAACGGCTTTTCCAAGCAGCGAGGTGAGAAAGTTTGTGGTGAAGGAGGGGTGAATTGGATTTTAATCGCAGGTGGAGCTTTGTTGAGCACTTTGTCTATACGCTTTGGGTGGAGGCTAAGGCAGTCGATTGATTCCAAACCTCAATCCAATGCCTCTCTTGGATTAAAATGTACTACTTAGCTTTAATATTCACTGTGTTGCTTTTTACATGATTTTGAATTTGAGTTTTGGTTTTCATCTTTTAATGAATGTATGTTTGTTGTGTAGGTAATGGGACGTCTGAGAGGGGAAAATCTGTAGGTTGTTGTTTGCTGCACTCCAACACGTCTTCTTGTGCGCATAATGATGAGTATTGTTGCTTCCACTCCAATTCAGGTCTCTCACTTTTTTATTTTCTTTACATATAAATTTTGTATAAGCCACTAAATAACACTATATGCTATCTCTTACTGGGTTTATTTTGACCAACATGTGAAAGTGCATGTGGGATATAGTAAAATCTTCTTGGAAGAATGTGTAGGTATTGTTACAGTGTTCTAGCTTCTATGATCTTGCCTAATGATGTCTTTGAAGTGCTAATTAGAGAACATGTAGTTGACGGCGATGTATGAGGTTGGAAACTAGGTACTCAAATTTGAAGTTGCATAGTGCTTAAAGTCAGTTTGAACCTTAATAATGCTTGGTTCTTTGTGGCATATTATCATTAATGTGCATCAGTGAAGATTCCCACAGGGGAAGCAGATTTTTTTCCGGTGACGGCTGTGTCTAGTTGCTGAATGCTAGCAATAGTCATAAAAGTTCTAGCTTCTATTATATTGCCTAGTGATGTCTTTGAATGCTAATTAGAGAACATGTATTTGATGGTTATGTATGAGGTTGGAAACCAGGGACTCCAATTTGAAGTTGCAGAGTGCTTAAGTCAGTTTTAAAGATTCATCTTCTGTTAAGTACTGATTTAACCTTAACAATACTTGGTTCTTTGTGGCATCTTATCATTAATGTGCATCAGTGAGGCTGGCACTAAGGAAGCATATTTTCTCCATTGGCAGTTGCTTGTGCTTAGTTGCTGAATGATAGCAATAGTTACAAGAGTTTCTATCATTCAACTAGTTATAAAGATTTGTCATGTTATATCCACAACTGAGTTCAGCTTTCATTTTGAAGAATATCTTAATCCCCTTCCTCTGTCCATGTATTCGAGAGGAGTTGTTAGATCTTATCAGAATATTTACTTTTCTTTTCTTTTAATAGGATCTGAACATGTGGAGGGAAAAGAGGAGCCAAACGAGCAAATGGTATCTGCATCTGACCCTTCACTGCCCCTTGTGACAGTTCCTGCTTACAGCAAAGAGAACGGGGTCATGTGGACTTCTTCTCCTGATCGCCTGGAACTTCCCCCGAAACCATACAATCACCATTCCACCTGCTCGGATTCTCCTTGCGTATCTGAAACCAGCTCAGACATCTTCAGCAAACGAGAAGTAATACAGAAGCTGAGGCAACAGCTCAAGAGGCGTGACGACATGATACTGGAAATGCAAGAACAGATTCTAGAGCTGCAAAACTCGTATAACGCACAGCGGGCACACTCTAGCCATCTCCAGGCACAGCTAGACTCGATGAACAGAGATCTGTTTGAATCAGAAAGAGAAGTTCAGAGACTGAGAAAAGCAATCGCTGATCACAGCGTGGGATGTGTAGGTAGCAATGGCAAGACATCTCCTGTTGCACCTTGGAGTAATGGGTTTATGGACAGCGAGAACAATTATGAGTCAATGGAAAAGGGATCAAAGGACGGAGAGAGGATAGAGATGTTGAGAAAGGAAGTGGAAGAGCTTAAAGAAGTGATAGATGGGAAGGAGTATCTACTTAGGAACTATAAAGAGCAGAAGATTGAGCTTTCACAGAAGGTGAAAGAGTTGCAGCAGAGATTGGACTCTCAGTTCCCAAACATATTGTAGGTCCAAAAGGTTAGAGCATTGTGCATTCTTTCTTGCTAGTTGTTGCTTCTCTTCTTTTGGTTTTGGTATTTTCAGCTTCTTAGGGAAAAATGAACCATGTACTAAGAAGAATCATCTTTGGAGTCTCTCACTCTTGAGTAAAAATTTCAGGTTCTCTTGCTTTTAGCTTTCGTTTTCGAATGTTTTGATTTTGTTTTTTTGGTTGTGTCTTGCCTCTGTATTGATGTAAAGGAAAGTAGTAGTTAAGGTTTTGCCACGAGAATACTTTGCTTTTTATGTTCCTATAAAGAGAATGAACAGTTTGAGGATTATAGCAAATTGTCAAATGTTAACTAATGGTGACAAATTGACAAGCAAATGGTGACAAGGGACTCTTTTAACCCCTTAAAACCTTGAAACACCATTTCAAGGCTAAGCAGAGTGTAATTTTGTTGATTTGTTAAAAACAGATGGTGCCAAAATATCGAAATTCATAAATAAGCATAGGATTATTTTAGTAGTGGGATAAAAATTAAAATGAAAATAAAAATAAAAATAAAAATAAAGGAATTGTCGTCGGCATGCTCATAATGAAAATTTAGTGTAAATAGTCAAATCAAAAACATTATAAAAATAGAGTAAATCACTAAATCCTAATGATGATAGTACTAATCCTTAATAAGATGATTAATAGATATGATTATTATTGTCGACAAAAAAAAGATTAATATTATATAAATTAAAAAAAAAGGAAGCGCAGGAGAAGACATTTTATCCTCTTCGTAGCCGTCTCTGAAACCATTAGTTCTGGTCTGCTGTTCCTTCCTCTCTGAGTTTTGGATGGAGATGTGAGCTTATCCTTCATCTTCATCCCAAAACGTAAAAAAAAAAAAGAGAAACTCTTTCTATATATATACATTCACATGGCTCTTTCTCTCCTCTCTCTAATTCCTCCCTCTCCCTCTCTTTCTTCCTCCTCCTCTTCTCTCTCCCCTCTTTACTCCTTATACAACCCCAAAGAAACCCTTCAAACCAACAAAACCACCATTTTCAGAAGCTCGTGGAACCTAAGAATTAAAAAGAGGCAACTTAGTCTCATGGTTTCAAGAAACAGTGGAGGAGAACTAGATGACATGGATGAAGTTCAAATCAATAGAATCGGTAACCAAGACGAAGAAGACGAGGAAATGACACAAACCCATTCTTCTTCTTCCTCCCCTGAGAGATGGGATGTTTTGGGTCTCGGCCAAGCCATGGTAATAATTGAAAAAGTCTTGATCTTGATGCTAAAAGTGTTGATCTTGATGCTAAAGATGCTTACTTTCTGATTGTTTTTAGGTAGATTTCTCTGGAGTTGTGGATGATGAGTTTCTAAAGAAACTAGACTTAGAAAAAGGAACGAGGAAGTTGATCAATCACGAGGAGAGAGGTAGAGTGTTACAAGCAATGGATGGTTGCAGTTATAAGGCTGCAGCTGGAGGTTCCTTGTCCAACACTCTTGTTGCTTTGGCGAGATTAGGTTGTCCTTCCATCACTGACCGCCCTTTGAATGTAGCTATGGCTGGTAGTATTGCTGGTGACCCTCTCGGTAGCTTTTACAGGTAACACAACACTCTCTTTGGTTAAGGTTAAGTTATGTTAGAGAAAGGTTCTTATGCAAGAGTAGTTTGATCTATGCTCATCATTGAATTTAGTAGAGTTATACTATAGATTGTATTTTTGCTTGAAACTGTGTCTTGATTTAGAGGTTTAGTTTATGTCACTGTTCTAAAAATCGGTTTAGGCGTTAAAAAAACCCTCTATAAAGAGTTTAGGTACAGTTGAACATTGTTTTTTTTTATGATTCATGTTTTTACATGGTTGGTTTAACTTACTTACAAGGGCAGTACATCTTATGTTCAACAATATGCTCAACATAATAGAGTTAAGTTATGTTAGAGACAGGCTCTTATGCAAGAGTAATTTGATCTATGGTTCGCTTATAATAGAGTTACTAGACTATAGTTTGTTATTTGTGCTTGAAACTGTGTCTTGATTTAGAGGTTTAGTTTTTATCAGTGTTTTAAAAATCGGTTTAGGCGTTCAAAAAATCCTCTATAAAACGTTTAGTTACAGCCTAGTGATTTTTTAAACATTGGTTTTTATTTAGGATTCGTCTTTTTACATGGTTTTGTAGGACTAAACTACGGCGAGCAAATGTAAATTTTCTTTCTGCTCCAATTATGGATGGAACAACAGGAACAGTGATTGTTCTCACAACTCCTGATGCTCAACGTACCATGCTTGCATATCAGGTAGTTACAATGTGTTAAAGAGTATCTCAATATTACTAAAATATAGATAACTAACTCAATTTTTTTTTTATGTACATTTTTTCAGGGAACATCTTCTGTGGTTAGTTATGATTCTTGTTTGGCTAGTTTGATATCCAAGACAAATGTCTTTGTTGTGGAAGGCTACTTGTTTGAGCTTCCTGATACTATAAGAACCATAACTAAAGCATGTGAAGAAGCTCACAGAAATGGAGCTCTTGTTGCTGTTACTGCATCAGATGTGTCTTGCATAGAAAGGCACTATGATGATTTCTGGTGAGTTTTGTTTGGCTCCTTCTGCTTTAGGCTGCGAATGTCTTAATCTTTTGATTTGTTTTGTGTTGATTCAGGGACATTGTGGGCAACTACGCAGACATTATATTTGCCAACAGTGATGAAGCAAGAGCGTTTTGTCACTTCTCAGCAGAGGAAAGCCCTATTTCAGCAACAAGGTACTTGAGCCACTTTGTCCCATTTGTTTCAGTGACCGATGGAATCAACGGGTCATACATTGGAGCCAAAGGAGAGGCTATATACATTCCTCCATCGCCTTGCGTGCCAGTTGACACGTGTGGTGCTGGAGACGCATACGCTTCAGGGATCTTATACGGTATCTTGAGAGGTGTCACTGACTTGAAAGGAATGGGAGAGTTGGCTGCTACGATTGCAGCCACTGTGGTTGGTCAACAAGGAACCAGGCTTAGGGTTCAGGACGCTGTTGAGCTGGCTCGGTCACATGACTTTCGTCTCAACAGTGTTGGAACTGATGTTGGGTCTTGATCAAGTCTCACTAGCTTTGATTGGTTCTTTCTTTCAATGTAGTAGTGCTTTTGCAATTAACTTGTAATCTCTTTTTTTTCATCTAGTGGAAAACGTTGGAATATTTGTTGTATGTAACATTTTAGTATATAGTGTCTTTTCAGTATATGTACAAAATTTTCTAACAGAGTATGAAACTGTTATGCTGGATGCATTTTAAAATTAACATTTTCTTCATGTATGATTTATATAAAATGCCATAAAATCTCTATAATATTATTTGACTATTACATTTGATTACCATTATTAAATTTATTTTCCTTTTTATTTGATAGTTTCTGTTATATTTTAGATTATTTTGTAAAATATATATGCATGAGATTCAAAATATTATCTTTAACCAGTGGCGGCAGTCCAGTGGCGTTTGAAAGAATAAACCCAATAAGGCAAACTTTGGTTCAAACCCCATTGGTCACACAGATATATGAGTTATTGCTTCCGACCCATTTGAATACCTAGAAGGGACCTATCCGTGGATTGTACCTCCCCCAGAAGTTAGGTATGTGTCTTTAATAGACCCGGGTTTAACCTTTTGCGTTACAAAAAAAGTATTATCTTTATATTCTTTTATGTAATTTTAATAAATCCATACTTTAATTTATTTTGTCTATTTGATTCTCAAAAAATGTTATACAAAATCTCAGTAAAATATATTTATAAATTTAAGAGAACAACCAACGTAAATACAAAATAAAAAATTATCAAAAATATTAATATATTTAGAGAAATAAAATATTATGGTTGAATTAAAAAAAGAGTAATTGATAGAAATACTACATGTTAATTATCACTTTTCAAAAATATCACCAATCCAAAAAAAAATACTAACATTTGAGTGTACGCTTTATTGATTATTTTTTTAAGTTTTAGTATTAAGGGATTTGATTGGGTTTATAAAATTTCTATAAATATTTTTAAGAAAATAGATTAGTGTTATTTTATCACAAATTTAGGATATCTGTGAAAATAGTCATTCATTATAATGGTAAATCTGAAAAATGGTACCAAATTTCTGGTAAAACTGAAATTCCCCCTTAAAAATAGATAAAATCTAAGATCATTATTATCGCTAAAAACCGTTCACGGTTTCTTAGGCAATTTTTTTTTCATTTTATTATATTTTTTTTCTGAAAAATTAAAAAATGAACTAATCACGGATCACTGCGTGTCGGTGAGGCCCGCGAACAGTGCAAAAAGCCCTCCACAATCGTTTCTTAATTCATAACTTTTGGGATCGGTTTTTACAAGAAAAGTGAAACCCACCACCTAAGAAATCCACTAAGGACTCCCGTTAATTATGCTCTAATATACTCAAGTGATAACTAAATCGACTAAATATAACATGTACAAAATCACATGACTAATTCACAAGTAAAATTAAATAGTCATTAAAACTCATGGATCAAACTCTATTATATTATTATTTCAATAGGTTTACATGTTACAACAAAAAATGATGTTAAAAATTCCACTTATACATGTACCCACTTATATTCTAACTTGGGAGCTTCTTAACCGTGTGTGAAGTACATGCCATCTTCTCTAGCATCCCGAAAATTGGTCTTACCATAATGAATAATCCCACCACCACTTTTGTAAGCTGTAAAACTTACATGAAACGAGAAGTTAGGACCTTGGTCTAAGTCACATTTGAACAAGGTCTACAAAATACTATCATGAAAACTAAAATCGTAGGTCTCTCCAGGGCCCAACAAATGAAAACCCAAGTCGTCATCGACTGATGTACAATGAATCTTGAGATTATTGCCCGGACGAAGAGAACTTTTGAAGTGGACACTGGTTTTTTCAAAGATTGCGTTACTAGACCCAGCAATCAATGCAATGGTAAGCAAAAAGCACGAGAGCCTATTCAATGTTTTGTTTGTTTGGTGTGTGTATGTGTGTCTGTTTGTATTTGTTTTTTTTTTGTAGCTTTGAGGCTGAACATATGTGTAAGATAGAAAATAGAACCTAGTTTACGAGGTCAACCACACGTTAGTGGTCGGGTGGTAATAAGGCGTTATAGCATCACTAAGCGAGCTGAATTCGCAATCCGCTTATGTTCAGATATCTTTAAAGTGTGGCCACCGGTGATTTAACATTCCTTTACCGGAGAATGGTTTACCATTTTTTTTAGTTTACGAGGTCATGCATGCACGCATTCAACTTTGAAAACGATTTGCTTCTTATTTTTTCGTAACGTTTTCAAACAAGGTTTTTTTTGGGTAACGTAACTATCGGAACCCCTTAAAAAACTTTTAAGAGCACAATAACTCTAAAACCTCATTTGGAGTTCTTATTATTTTTATTTTTTTTGTATACTTAAAAAAAAAAAAGAACTAAAAACTAATCAATTGTGGGCCGCCACGTGTGAGTTTTAGAAAAGGAGGAAGAGGTGAGTTTTAACAAATTGTGGGACCTACCTCTTAAGAATACATTTAGGAGGTGGGAATAAAAATGCTTTTAAAATCTTTTTTAAAAATCCTTATTTATGGGGTGACTTATATATATATATATTGAGCATATTAAAAGAAAAAAAAAACAGAGAAGAGTTTCAAGAAAATGACTAAAATAGACCTAAAAAAGTTTTTATCATAAATATAGACCTTAACAATTAAAATGACCAGAATAACACTTAAATGTTTTATTAAATATACATATATACCCTTTGGGTTAACTAATCCTATATTTTTTTGTTTAGAATTGAGGAGTGGAGTTTTTGGGATAGAGTTTCGAATTTAAAAAAATTAAAAAAACTTAAAATTTTCAAAATAAAAAAATGTTAATTTTGGTCATTTTAATTTTTGAGTTCTATTTTTGTGATAAAAACTTAAAGAGGACAATTTTAGAGAATTGCCCTTTCTAAATAGCATACATTAAGAGAAAGGGAAAACATAATTTTTCGGGAACATCTTCTCTCGTTAATTATGCTTGCTGTTTGGCTAATTTGATATCCAAGACAGATATCCAAGGCTAATTTAATAAGGACCATAACGAAAGCATGGAAGAAGCACAGAGTAATGGAGCTCTTATTGCAGTTACGGCATCAAATGTGTCGTGCATAGAAAGGCACTATGATGATTTCTTGTGAGTCGTTTTTTTTGTCCTGTTTCAATCCACTCTTTTTTTTTTTTTGCTAAGAATGCTAATATCATATTAATGATGGTTCAGATTTACAAAAAGTTAATCTAAGAGCTACTCTACCTTGGCAAAAAGAAGAAAAAAAAAGATAGAGCAATGTTATGAACCTAATAAATTAGATAATCAAACTTGACAACAAGGAATGAAATTTCTTCCTATCCCTCATTGCCATGATTGTGTTCTTCACATCTCTGTATATCCTTCTTGCAATCATCATCGGAGCAATAGGGCAGTTGTTGTGATATACATTGTTCCTGTGTTTCCAAAGATGGTATATTGTCGACTGGACTGCTAACTTCCTTAGAATGATAGGATTCTTGTGTTGCGTCTAGCTATTTTCTTTTGTACCTTTTTTTTTAAAAAATATTTTCTATTGTAACTTGGTTAGTCACAGAAGATTTGATTCTTCAAGCTGCGAATGTCTTAACCTGAAGCATCAAAACTAGAATCTCAATGTTGAATTTGTTGTTTGGGCTCCAAATTATCGTACCCTTTCTGTTGAATTAAGGATATTTTGTGAGCAACTATGCAGACAATATATCTGCCAACAGCAATAAGGCAAGGGCATTTTGTCACCTCTCCGCAGCCAAGAATGCACTCGAGAATGTTTTAAAAAATTATCATTAACAATATTTAAAAATATCTAAATTACAGTTTTCATTAACTAACCTAATTATTTGCAATTATTTTGAATATCTTTATTCTTTACAAATATTCTGAGACTGATATACTAAATGAATATCTTTTCTAACTAATATTAAATTATATTATTCTGTGAGATGAGTTTGAACGAAAATTATTCACAAGAGAATAGATTAATATTCATTATGTTGACAAATAACATAAAAAGCTAAGCGTTATAACAATTCAAGTTTCAAAAAAAAAAAACTAACACTGCACATAACCTTATTTACAACTTCACAATATGTAACCCAAAGGTTTAACGTTTTAGGTCAATTTTTTTGGATGCAAATTATAATCATTTATTTTGATGATTTTTTAAATTGATTTAAAGATAATTAAGCCTGCATAGTACATAGTGTTTCAAAAAAAAAAAGAGTAAATAGCCAATACAAACGCATGGATCAAAGTCTATTATATTTATTATCTCAGTAGTAATTACACGTTACAACAAAAATGATGAAAATTCCACTTAAACAGGTGCCCACTTATACTCTAATTTGGGAGCTTCTGTACCGTGTGTGAAGTACATGCCATCTTCTCTAGCATCCCAAAAATTGGTCTTACCAAAACGAACAAGGCCACCACCACTTTTATAAGCTGGAAAAGCTACACGAAACGAGAAATTAAGACCTTGGTCTAAGGTGCAATCGAAATAGGTCTTCAAAAAACTATCATGAAAACTAAAATCGTAGGTCTGTCCAGGGTTCAAAAAATGAACACCCAAGTCGTCACTGTCCGATATACAATGAATCTTGAGAATATTGCCCGGACGAAGAGAATTTTTGAAGTGGACACTGTTTTTTTCAAAGAGTGCGTTACTAGACCCAGCAATCAATGCAATGGTAAGCAAAAAGCACGAGAGCCTATTCATCGTTTTTTGTTTGATTAGTGTTTGTATGTGTGTGTGTTTGTATTTGTTTTTTTCTAGCTCTGAAAAAGGTTCCAATTTATAGAACCTATTTTACGAGTTAATGCACACATGCATACAAAGTTGAGTGTGATTTGATTCTTATTTAGTCGTAGTAATTAATGTTGTCAAATAAGATTTTTTTCGGTAACGTAACTATTGAAATGTAATAAATAACACCAAAAACATTGTAACATGTGAACTATGATAATGTGCCTGTACTAAAACTGACTTTTAGAACTATTATAGGAATATTCTTAAATTACTATAACAGTTTCAACATATGTCATTGATTAGTTTAAGAAACAAATATGTCATTGATTATTTTCTCCATTTAAACAATTTTTTTTTTTGAAACATAAACAATATTTATTATTATAAAGTAACTATAATATACAAAAAAATCCCCATCTGAAATTATCTAATACGATTTAATATATATATATATATAAATTAATAATACTGAATAATAAATATTGTAACAATTTTGTATATGAGCACAAATCCGGAGAACTGGCCGGCTTTCGCTACAGAGATCGAGCTACTTCAGAGACTACATGAGGGCTTCGAGGATGTGCGGCTATTTCATATTCCTCGGAGTTTGAACGGTAGAGCAGATGCCCTAGGCAAAGAAGCAAGAAGGAAAGGAGTTGCTTTTTCCCATATAGATCAGACCAGGCCAGACGGATGTGCTCTTAGGAGGATCGACTCGTTTGTCCACCACTTGATCTAAATCGAATGGGAGTACGGACAAAAAACAAAAAAAACAATTTTGTTTCCTCTATTATATTTTTTTATTTATACTATTGAATTTAATAAAAAATCACATTAATCATATAAAAAATTCTCTTATATATTATAGTTTAATTTTAAAAATTGATTACAAATATTAAAACACTAATATTGAAAATTTTCTGGTCAATGGTTTAAAACTTTTATAGTAATAAGATACATATGATCATATATATATTATATATTAGTATGAAGATTCATTTAATAATTTTTTAAAATATATATTTTTAATATCTTACGCATTAGATATTTATACTTTATAAATTTAAAACATTAAAAAGATCTAATGTAAATTGTTTTTTAATAACACAACAAAAACTATTTTTATACAAGGATGATTATAAAATAAATGAAATTATGATTTAAATTTATAATAATGATAAGAACTATAAAAAATCTAAATATATATTTAAAATAAAAAAACTATAATTCCTATATATATTGTTTTGTTATCCGGAAAATATATTTTAATATACAAAAATTCAAAAACGGAAAGCATATAAATAAATATTCATAAAGTAAAGTTTTTAATTTTATATAATTGAAAATAGAAAATTAAAAAAGTATAAGACGTAATAATTTTCAAATTAAAAGAATATAATAATATAATATAATGATATATACTTGTGAGTTATTTTTTTGCCTCTGAACCCACACGTTAAATTAAATTTATTTTTATATTTTATATAATTAAACCTTAAACATGAATTAATCATATAAAATAAAAGATGATTCAAAAAGAAAGAAAAGACGTGTTTGAAAAAAATAAATTTAAATATATTGTTTTATTATCCAAACTAATATTATTCTTTCTGTAAGATCAATTTTTGAATGTATATTTATCGATTCATTTTTTCCAAATCGAAAGATAAATTTTTATATTTTTATCAATTAAGAAGAAAGGAAATAGACTTTAGATTTTTCAAAGTTTAAAAGAAAAAAGTATATATATTTTTTTAGTTTCTGAATAACTTTATCATGTAAAATGGTTTAATGTTTAAGGTCAAATTTTATGGATGCAAATAATCATTTATTTTGATGATTTTTTAAATTGATTTAAAGATAATTAAGCCCGCATAGTACATAGTGTTTCAAAAAAAAAAAGAGTAAATAGCCAATACAAACGCATGGATCAAAGTCTATTATATTTATTATCTCAGTAGTAATTACACGTTACAACAAAAATGATGAAAATTCCACTTAAACAGGTGCCCACTTATACTCTAATTTGGGAGCTTCTGTACCGTGTGTGAAGTACATGCCATCTTCTCTAGCATCCCAAAAATTGGTCTTACCAAAACGAACAAGGCCACCACCACTTTTATAAGCTGTAAAAGCTACACGAAACGAGAAATTANCTCTAGCATCCCAAAAATTGGTCTTACCAAAACGAACAAGGCCACCACCACTTTTATAAGCTGTAAAAGCTACACGAAACGAGAAATTAAGACCCTGGTCTAAGGTGCAATCGAAATAGGTCTTCAAAAAACTATCATGAAAACTAAAATCGTAGGTCTGTCCAGGGTTCAAAAAATGAACACCCAAGTCGTCACTGTCTGATATACAATGAATCTTGAGAATATTTCCCGGACGAAGAGAATTTTTGAAGTGGACACTGTTTTTTTCAAAGAGTGCGTTACTAGACCCAGCAATCAATGCAATGGTAAGCAAAAAGCACAAGAGCCTATTCATCGTTTTTTGTTTGATTAGTGTTTGTATGTGTGTGTGTTTGTATTTGTTTTTTTCTAGCTCTGAAAAAGGTTCCAATTTATAGAACCTATTTTACGAGTTCATGCACACATGCATTCAAGTTTGAATGTGATTTGATTCTTATTTAGTCGTAGTAATTAATGTTGTCAAATAAGATTTTTTCGGTAACGTAACTATTGAAATGTAATAAATAACACCAAAAACATTGTAACATGTGAACTATGATAATGTGCCTGTACTAAAACTGACTTTTAGAACTATTATAGGAGTATTCTTAAATTACTATTACAGTTTCAACATATGTCATTGATTAGTTTAAGAAAAAATATGTCATTGATTATTTTCTCCATTTAAACAATTTTTATTATTATAAAGTAATTATAATATACAAAAAATCCTCATCTGAAACTATCTAATACGATTTAATATATATATATATATATATATATATATATATATATATATAAATTAATAATACTGAATAATAAATATTTGTAATAATTTTGTATATGAGCACAAATCCGGAGAACTGGCCGGCTTTCGCTACAGAGATCGAGCTACTTCAGAGACTACATGAGGGCTTCGAGGATGTGCGGCTATCTCATATTCCTCGGAGTTTGAACGGTAAAGCATATGCCCTAGGCAAAGAAGCAAGAAGGAAAGGAGTTGCTTTTTCCCATATAGATCAGACCAGGCCAGACGGATGTGCTCTTAGGAGGATCGACTCGTTTGTCCACCACTTGATCTAAATCGAATGGGTGTGCGGCCAAAAAACAAAAAAACAATTTTGTTTCCTCTATTATATTTTTTTTGATTTATACTATTGAATTTAATAAAAAATCACATTAATCATATAAAAAATTCTCATATATATTATTTTTTAATTTTAAAAATTGATTACAAATATTAAAACACTAATATTGAAAATTTTCTGGTCAATGGTTTAAAACTTTTATAGTAACAAGATACATATGATCATATATATTATATATTAGTATAAAGATTCATTTAATAATTTTTTAAAATATATATTTTTAATATCTTACGCATTAGATATTTAAACTTTATAAATTTAAAAAATTAAAAAGATCTAATGTAAAATATTTTTCTAATAACACAACATAAACTATTTTTATACAAGGATGATTATCAAATCAATGAAATTATGATTTAAATTAATAATAATGATAAGAACTATAAACAATCTAAATATATATTTAAAATAAAACACTATAATTCCTATATATATTGTTTTGTTATCCGGAAAATATATTTTAATATACAAAAATTCAAAAACAGAAAGCATATAAATAAATATTCATAAAGTAAAATTTTTAATTTTTATATAATTAAAAATAGAAAATTTAAAAAGTATAAGACGTAATTATTTTCAAATTAAAAGAATATAATAATATAATATAATGATATATACTTGTGAGTTATTTTTTCCTCTGAACCCACACGTTAAATCAAATTTATTTTTATATTTTATATAATTAAACCTTAAACATGAATTAATCATATAAAATAAAAGATCATTCAAAAAGAAAGAAAAGACGTGTTTGAAAAAAATAAATTTAAATATATTGTTTTATTATCCAAACTAATATTAATCAATGAAATTATGATTTAAATTAATAATAATGATAAGAACTTCTGAGTTATTTTTTTGCCTCTGAACAAAGTTAAATTAAATTTATTTTTATATTTTATATAATTAAACTTTAAACATGAATTAATCCTAATAAAATAAAAGATCATTCAAAAAGAAAGAAAAGACGTGTTTGAAAAAAAAATTAAATATATTTTTTTATTATCCAAACTAATATTATTCTTTCTGTAAAATCAATTGTTGAATGTATTTTTATCGATTCATTTTCCCAAATCGAAAGATAAATTTTTATATTTTTATCAATTAAGAAGAAAGGAAATAGACTTTAGATTTTTCAAAGTTTAAAAGAAAAAAAAATAAATATTTTTTTTTAATTTGTGAATAACTTTATTATGTAAAATGGTTTAATGTTTTAGGTCAAATTTTATGGATGCAAATAATCATTTATTTTGATGATTTTTTAAATTGATTTAAAGATAATTAAGCCCGCATAGTACATAGTGTTTCAAAAAAAAAAAGAGTAAATAGCCAATACAAACGCATGGATCAAAGTCTATTATATTTATTATCTCAGTAGTAATTACACGTTACAACAAAAATGGTGAAAATTCCACTTAAACAGGTGCCCACTTATACTCTAATTTGGGAGCTTCTGTACCGTGTGTGAAGTACATGCCATCTTCTCTAGCATCCCAAAAATTGGTCTTACCAAAACGAAGAAGGCCACCACCACTTTTATAAGCTGTAAAAGCTACACGAAACGAGAAATTAAGACCCTGGTCTAAGGTGCAATCGAAATAGGTCTTCAAAAAACTATCATGAAAACTAAAATCGTAGGTCTGTCCAGGGCTCAAAAAATGAACACCCAAGTCGTCACTGTCCGATATACAATGAATCTTGAGAATATTTCCCGGACGAAGAGAATTTTTGAAGTGGACACTGTTTTTTTCAAAGAGTGCGTTACTAGACCCAACAATCAATGCAATGGTAAGCAAAAAGCACGAGAGCCTATTCATCGTTTTTTGTTTGATTAGTGTTTGTATGTGTGTGTGTTTGTATTTGTTTTTTTCTAGCTCTGAAAAAGGTTCCAATTTATAGAACCTATTTTACGAGTTCATGCACACATGCATTCAAGTTTGAGTGTGATTTGATTCTTATTTAGTCGTAGTAATTAATGTTGTCAAATAAGATTTTTTCGGTAATGTAACTATTGAAATGTAATAAATAACACCAAAAACATTGTAACATGTGAACTATGATAATGTGCCTGTACTAAAACCGACATTTAGAACTATTATAGGAATATTCTTAAATTACTATAACAGTTTCAACATATGTCATTGATTAGTTTAAGAAAAAATATGTCATTGATTATTTTCTCCATTTAAACAATTTTTTTTTTTGAAACACAAACAATTTTTATTATTATAAAGTAACTATAATATACAAAAAAATCCTCATCTGAAATTAGCTAATACGATTTAATATATATAAATTAATAATACTGAATAATAAATATTTGTAACAATTTTGTATATGGGCACAAATACGGATAACTGGCCAGCTTTCACTACAGAGATCGAGCTACTTCAGAGACTACAGGAGGGCTTCGAGGATGTGCGGCTATCTCATATTCCTCGGAGTTTGAACGGTAGAGCAAATGCCCTAGCAAAAGAAGCAAGAAGGAAAGGAGTTGCTTTTTCCCATATAGATTAGACCAGGCCAGACGGAGGTGCTCTTAGGAGGATCGATTCGTTTGTCCACCACTTGATCTAAATCGAATGGGTGTGCGGACAAAAAAAAAAACAATTTTGTATCCTCTATTATATTTTTTTTATATATACTATTGAATTTAATAAAAAATCACATTAATCATATAAAACATTCTCATATATATTATATTTTAATTTTAAAAATTGATTACAAATATTAAAACACTAATATTGAAAATTTTCTGGTCAATGGTTTAAAACTTTTATAGTAACAAGATACATATGATCAAATATATTATATATTAGTATGAAGATTCATTTAAAATTTTTTTAAAATATATATTTTTAATATCTTACGCATTAGATATTTATCCTTTATAAATTTAAAACATTAAAAAGATCTAATGTAAAATATTTTTTTAATAACTCAACATAAACTATTTTTATACAAGGATGATTATCAAATCAATGAAATTATGATTTAAATAAATAATAATGATAAGAACTATAAACAATCTAAATATATATTTAAAATAACAAAACTATAATTCCTATATATATTGTTTTGTTATCCGGAAAACATATTTTAATATACAAAAATTCAAAAACAGAAAGCATATAAATAAATATTCATAAAGTAAAATTTTTTAATTTTATATAATTGAAAATAGAAATTAAAAAAGTAAAAGACGTAATTATTTTCAAATTAAAAGAATATAATAATATAATATAATGATATATACTTGTGAGTTATTTTTTGCCTCTGAACCCACACGTTAAATTAAATTTATTTTTATATTTTATATAATTAAACCTTAAACATGAATTAATCATAATAAAATAAAAGATCATTGAAAAAGAAAGAAAAGACGTGTTTGAAAAAAATAAATATAAATATATTGTTTTATTATCCAAACTAATATTATTCTTTCTGTAAGATCAATTTTTGAATGTATATTTATCGATTTATTTTTTCCAAATCGAAAGATAAATTTTTATATTTTTATCAATTAAGAAGAAAGGAAATAGACTTTAGATTTTTCAAAGTTTAAAAGAAAAAAGTATATATTTTTAAAAAAATTTGTGAATAACTTTATCATGTAAAATGGTTTAATGTTTTAGGTCATATTTTATGGATGCAAATAAACATTTATTTTGATGATTTTTTAAATTGATTTAATGATAATTAAGCCCGATAGTGTTTCCAAAAAAAAAAGAGTAAATAGCCAATACAAACGCATGGATCAAAGTCTATTATATTTATTATCTTAGTAGTAATTACACGTTACAACAAAAATGATGAAAATTCCACTTAAACAGGTGCCCACTTATACTCTAATTTGGGAGCTTCTGTACCGTGTGTGAAGTACATGCCATCTTCTCTAGCATCCCAAAAATTGGTCTTACCAAAACGAACAAGGCCACCACCACTTTTATAAGCTGTAAAAGCTACACGAAACGAGAAATTANCTCTAGCATCCCAAAAATTGGTCTTACCAAAACGAACAAGGCCACCACCACTTTTATAAGCTGTAAAAGCTACACGAAACGAGAAATTAAGACCCTGGTCTAAGGTGCAATCGAAATAGGTCTTCAAAAAACTATCATGAAAACTAAAATCGTAGGTCTGTCCAGGGTTCAAAAAATGAACACCCAAGTCGTCACTGTCCGATATACAATGAATCTTGAGAATATTGCCCGGACGAAGAGAATTTTTGAAGTGGACACTGTTTTTTTCAAAGAGTGCGTTACTAGACCCAGCAATCAATGCAATGGTAAGCAAAAAGCACGAGAGCCTATTCATCGTTTTTTGTTTGATTAGTGTTTGTATGTGTGTGTGTGTTTGTATTTGTTTTTTTCTAGCTCTGAAAAAGGTTCCAATTTATAGAACCTATTTTACGAGTTCATGCACACATGCATTCAAGTTTGAGTGTGATTTGATTCTTATTTAGTCGTAGTAATTAATGTTGTCAAATAAGATTTTTTTCGGTAACGTAACTATTGAAATGTAATAAATAACACCAAAACATTGTAACATGTGAACTATGATAATGTGCCTGTACTAAAACTGACTTTAGAACTATTATAGGAATATTCTTAAATTACTATAACAGTTTCAACATATGTCATTGATTAGTTTAAGAAAAAATATTTCATTGATTATTTTCTCCATTTAAACAATTTTTATTATTATAAAGAAACTATAATATACAAAAAAATCCTCATCTGAAATTATCTAATACAATTTAATATATATATTTTAATTAATAATACTGAATAATAAATATTTGTAACAATTTTGTATCCTCTGTTATATTTTTCTATACTATTGAATTTAATAAAAAATCACATTAATCATATAAAAAATTCTCATATATATTATATTTTAATTTTAAAAATTGATTACAAATATTAAAACACTAATATTGAAAATTTCTGGTCAATGGTTTAAAACTTTTATAGTAACAAGATACATATGATCATATATATTATATATTAGTATGAAGATTCATTTAATAATTTTTTAAAATATATATTTTTAACATCTTACGCATTAGATATTTATCCCTTATAAATTTAAAACATTAAAAAGATCTAATGTAAAATATTTGTTTAATAACACAACATAAACTATTTTTATACAAGGATGATTATCAAATCAATGAAATTATGTTTTAAATAAATAATAATGATAAGAACTATAAACAATCTAAATATATATTTAAAATAAAAAAACTATAATTCCTATATATATTGTTTTGTTATCCGGAAAATATATTTTAATATACAAAATTCAGAAACAGAAAGCATATAAATAAATATTCATAAAGTAAAATTTTTAATTTTATATAATTGAAATAGAAAAAAATATAAGACGTAATTATTTTCAAATTAAAAGAATATAATAATATAATATAATGATATATACTTGTGAGTTATTTTTTGCCTCTGAACCCACACGTTAAATTAAATTTATTTTTATATTTTATATAATTAAACCTTAAACATGAATTAATCATAATAAAATAAAAGATCATTCAAAAAGAAAGAAAAGACGTGTTTGAAAAAAATAAATTTAAATATATTGTTTTATTATCCAAACTAATATTATTCTTTCTGTAAGATCAATTTTTGAATGTATATTTATCGATTCATTTTTTCCAAATCGAAAGATAAATTTTTATATTTTTATCAATTAAGAAGAAAGGAAATAGACTTTAGATTTTTCAAAGTTTAAAATAAAAAAGTATATATTTTTTTAATTTGTGAATAACTTTATCATGTAAAATGGTTTAATGTTTTAGGTCAAATTTTATCATGTACCGTGTGTGAAGTACATGCCATCTTCTCTAGCATCCCAAAAATTGGTCTTACCAAAACGAACAAGGCCACCACCACTTTTATAAGCTGTAAAAGCTACACGAAACGAGAAATTAATACCCTGGTCTAAGGTGCAATCGAAATAGGTCTTCAAAAAACTATCATGAAAATTAAATCGTAGGTCTATCCAGGGTTCAAAAAATGAACACCCAAATCGTCATTGTCCGATATACAATGAATCTTGAGAATATTGGCCGGACGAAGATAATTTTTGAACCGGACGAAGAGAATTCTTGAGAATATACAATGAATCTTGAGATATATATTATATATTAGTATGAAGATTCATTTAATAATTTTTTAATTTTTTAAAACATATGTTTTTAATATCTTACGCCTTAAACTGTATAACATTTATATATTCATCAATATGTTAATTTAAAAGTTTTAGAGATATAGATCATACTTAAATTATTAAATACATTATTTATATAATTTTAAACGTAATTAAATCATTATATATTTACATATCTTTGTTATTACAAAATATATTAAGAAATTATTTATCTAACAAATATTTTATAAAATATTTTATTTTGTGTTCGACGTATATTATTACCTAGTAATTAATATTATTAATAAAATGTGTGTCAAGTTTGAATGTATTCGACAGCACAAAAGCATAAGATTAACTGGGACAATTTCCCATCTAGTGAAAACCACTAAACCAAACGATGTGGTTTTATACTTATACTTGTAAACTGATTTCAACAATATGCTCAACATAAGGCAGTTGCAAATATGCATACGTTCCAGCTAAAGAATGTAATCAGAACCGGCCATGGATACAAACTAATCAAACATAGACCTGAGTTTTTAAATCCTAGTATTAAAATTTGTTGAAGAGAGATTCTCAAGCACCAATCTTATTTTCGTAACATGTAATTTATTATCATTCTTTATATATAAAATATGGAAGTAAAATTTATTAAGTTTCGACGACGTACGTATACAAAAGCAATCGTTGAATAAATTTTTGAAACTTGGGTGAAAATAAAGTCTGTGAGAAAATTAAAAGGAGAAAAAGGTTTATCTTCCCATACCATGTTGGGAGATGTATATACTAGAAGCAGGCCGTGCCTGATAATTTTGGGTCCTTAAGCATATAAATTTTTTTTGGCCCATGACAGTAAATTTTTGGAAAATTATAACGTGTACATACAGCTTTTAACCTACATGCATATGAAACTATTTACTAATAGAGCTGAAGGCGTTTTTGTGTTGAATGTTGGCCCCTAAATTAATAAATTAATTTTGGCTCCAAACACATGCTTAACTATCTTCTAGTCAGGCGCACGGCCCTGACTAGAAGGCTCTTAAAAATGATCAGGTTACATTTGACACAGAGAAACCAGTTCACTAACCACGATTTTCTCTTCAGAGTCGCATTATCAAGCCATAATAGCCAGCCAAATCAAGAATTATATAATTCATGTGCCTGAGAGAAAACAGAAAGCCATCTCTTCCAGCTTTCAAAATATGAGACGATCTCCATTTCAGCGGCTGGAATATGATATCATTTTGCAAATAGAAAACATATATGAACATCAATTCCATGTAATTGTTTTTAACACATGATTTTGGTCATGTGACTCATTGATTTGTTATCCGGTTCGGTTGTAGTATTTCTGTATCCAGTAAATTTCATTGTGTCCCTAATCCAGACAGAGAGTTACGGTGGGGCATAAAGCTGTCCTCCTATTAAATAGGACGTGCACAGATATTTTGATGGTGTCATGAGCAATGAATCTAAAAAAAATACGTACCTGAAATAGCTTTACTCCATATACGATCTCCTATAAATCTCTTTACAGGCCTCTCCTCTCATCTATCTTTTTGTTTTGCTCCACAGCTCTTCCCATTGTAATATTTTATTTTCAAACTAATCCTTTCAATAAAAAAAAAAATGGGAGCCTGTGCGAGCACACCTAAGGAATCTGACATCGTTGAAGGCTCTGCACCAACTGAAAATGTTGTAGTTGAGTCCAAGGATGTCACGACCGAGACAGATACAACATTAACTGAGGTTTTTTTAATCACATTTGATTATTTCTTTTGTCCTTTATTGAACAAACTATTGTTGCTAATATATTTGATTCACAGGAGAAGAAGGAAGAGTCTAGTGAAGAGGCAAAGAAAGAAGGTGAGACAAAAGAGGACTCCTCTGAGGAAACCAAGGCCGAGCCAACTCCAGAAGCTGCAGAAGCTGAGAAGGCAGATGAGAAAGCTCCTACTGAGACTGAGACACAAACACAAGAGACCGCACCTGCTAAAGCCGATGAGGCGCCTCTTGTGATTCTTTGATTTTTTTATTTCTAAATATCAAGATCATGTGTGTGTGTGTTTGCAAGTGTTCTTCACCTTATAATTCCTATGTTCATCTCTGTTAATGTCATTTAAATATTTTCTTAAGAGTTTCTTTCCATTATAAAACTAAAGGAAAAATACAAAGAGATAAATAGAGAAATAGGCAAAGAGACAATGAGAAAAACTGAAAAAGCAGAGAACTAAGATGTGTTTTTGCAAAGGCAAAAATAGCAAATCAAAGTCTTTAATGGTGTCATTTACCCAAAATTTCTCTAAGAGAATCAGGGGCACCGCATGATGATGATGGCTCAAGCATTTTCGTCTGTGCAAAGCTTGTTGATCAGTTCCACAACATCATCAGATGAGTCAAGGAAATAGCTGGCCTTTGTGTGCGTTGTCCCAATAGCTACAGAGAAGTAGTTCTCTTCTTTTACGTCAACAACTGTCGATGATACCTTCTTGGGGCAGCCACTGCCATGATAAGGAGAAGACTTGGTTTTATCGGTTAACTCGGGCTCGAAGAAGGTATAAACATCTTCATCCTGTAACATGACCCTTGTATCAAAATCTATGGATATATATAGTTTTGTTTTATGATAGGTATAACCAATATTTAGTTACATAAGAAGCTTACTTTCCCCAAGAAGTTACCAATGCATAAGACATAATCAATTGGTGTAGTTATCGACGTATTCTGTAGTACTATTTCTCCGAGGATATGCTCCATTGCACTTCCCTAAGATAAGAGAGCAGAGAGAACAAAGGATAGATTATAGAAAAATGTGATTCTTTTTTGGTAAATGATGATATACAAACAAATGAAAACAATAGTATTAGTTACCTTTGTTACACCAACCGTGTGGACTTCAACAGAGTAGCGTCCTTGGACAACATCCACTGATGCATTAGAGATTGGTCCTGCCCACAAGTGTTGCAACATATCTCTTGCTTGAGCTCTTCCAAATTCAGCATCTACAAATAAATAAAGATCAAGTAGTTGTCTTCAGTATTTATCCTGAGTAGAAGTTAAGAAAAACTTATATGTATAAAATAAACCACCTGCATATTGGTAATTCCATACAACCGAAGTCTCGCTTGTTTGGAAGTAGGATCCTGGAGTTCTTTCAGTGAAGTACTTGAAAACTTGCTGTAGAAAAAAGCAACCACAAAAGAATCAAAACATATTATAGTAGAATAATCAGACTTGAATTCTAAAATATATTTTTATATACCAACCTTAACACCATCAATCCATTCCAAGTTCATGTTTTCTGGCATCTTGGTCACCCACTCCCCAGCTGCATGCCTTAGAAACATTCCGTTTTCTGCGGCTAACCACATATCATGCTCTCCAAAGTTCTGTTTTCAAGATACTAAGTAAGTCCACAATGAGAAAGCAAGTAAGTAAATTTTGAAAAGAAGAGGGAAAATATTTACTTGGTCCAATATGCTTTTATCACTTCTGCTCAGGACAACTACTGTTGTTTTTGGATCACTGCATAATGTTTTGAGTCTTTCTTTGAGCTGTGGTTGAAGCTCAAGATTTATTCCTTCGTCTCTTCTCTCTTGGCTTTTGTTCGGCTTAGTGAGCGTTCCATAAAAGCCCTAAACAACATTTTGTACATATAAAGATAAGTGACCACAAGAATATGCCATTTACAAGACAATCTTGATACATATAACACTTACAAAAATTAGCAGCCTATTCTCAGACTTCGAATATCGTTGAACCACATCATGTTGTGGAAGTTCATATGGGACTTTTCCAGTTCCTAGCTCCGGTTTACTTGTAACCTCATTTAGTTTACTAACCAAATCAAAAGAAAGTGTATGAGTTATGTATAAGAACAATAGTTGAGATGAGATTTTAAGAGAATTAATGTTGTGATTTGTCACATACTTCATGAAATCATCTGCCCACTGTTGAGTAGAGTGAGTTTTCACATACTGAAAATTGATTTGATGTTTTCTCTCCTTTTCTTCAGGTGACATTCTTAGAGCTTCTCCAATGGCATTAGAAACTTCTTTAATGTTCCAAGGATTCACAAGAAGAGCTCCAGCACCAAGTGACTGACCAGCACCTGCAAACTGTGAAATCATACAAATATATATTATTTTTGAATGTTAATTGTTGGTATATTAGATTCTTAAATACATTTCAGACCAGAAAAAAAAAAGAAGACAATTCGTATACATAACATCAGAGCTATCAAAATTAAGTTACCTCGCTTAGAACGAGGACTCCTTTTTCCGCATTTTGGCAGGCAACAAACTCAGAACTCACAAGGTTCATTCCATCTCTCAAAGATGTTACAAGTAATACATCTGAAGAAGTAAAGAAAGAAGTAATATATCAAGATGAATGTCATATGAGTTTTTTTATCTTAGGGGTGTGTTAGGAATACAACATTGACAAAAGAAGCTCATAAACTTTTACATTATCGAATCAAATTAGAATATATGTAACGAGATCATCAAAAGTAACTCTAAAATTACCTGTGATGGCGTAAAGTGCGCATAGTTGATGAAAGTGAATAGAACAATCCTAACAAAGAAAGATGAAATATTAATCAGAAACTATAAGATATGACTTGTGATGAGGATTAAAAAGAGAAGATAACAAACCAGGTGAATGATTGGAACTGAAGAGATAGAACCAAAACGACCATTAATTCGTCCAACAAGTCCATGACATTGGTCTTTTATCTTTTGATCTGTTTATATAACACAAACACAATCTCATGAATTGATCGATGCATATTAACTAAAGAAATAGAAGAGATAGAAAGAAACTTACATTCACCAATACCATTTCTTGTTGGCACTGCAATCTGAAGTAACAAAACTTTACCACGCATATCTTCATTTTCCTCTAGAAATTTCTCAAATGCTTGATATTTATGTGGAATTCCTTTGATCGTGTCGAGACGATCAACACCTAATATCAGCTGTCAACAAACATTATAATATTAAATCATTGTTCTTTTTAAGCATCAAGTATTATATATTATTATAAAAGTATCAATCTACCTTTCTGCCCCCAAAATCTGATTTAAACTTCTTCATGTATTCTGTGACCTCCGAGAGTTTACTTGTGTTTATGAACCTCTCAGGTTCTATCCCAATGGGAAACTAAAATCCAAATATAAGAATAACGAACAATACAAAAGATATTAAATCTTAGCAAATCATCAACCTTAAGAGATTATTAAGATAGATCCTTACAACAGCTACACGAGTGGCTTTGTCTTGATTCACAATTACTTCAGACGTTGCTTCGGCTCCAAGTATACACATGCATGCATTCACAAAATGTCTTGCAAAATCATAGGTATGAAAACTGAAAAACAAACAAAAAAATAGAGAGATGAAAAAGAATAAAAGGTTAGAGTAAGGCATAAGCTTACTTTTCAAATTCACAAATAGTTACTATACTGTTAAAAATAAAAGATATTTACCCGACTAAATCAGCAGTAAGAACTGAGCGAAGCAGTTCAGATCTTGAAGGCAATGTTTTATACATATCAGGGGAAGGGAATGGTGTATGGAGAAACCATCCAACTTTCATCTTATTGTTGTATTCTTTCAGGTATTGAGGAAGGAGCATAACATGATAATCATGGCACCAAACCACATCTCCTTCTTGATAGTGCTCTTTTACCACATCAAAGAAAATCCGATTTGCTTTTTTGTATGCATCATACTGTGACTGGTATGTAATAGTTGCATCATTACGATATTCGGGTGGAGTTCCTAAATAGTGAAAAATTGGCCATAGAATATTGTTGCAATAGCCATTATAGTACTGATCACAAACTTCTTCTAGAAACACCGGGATACAGCCCTACAAATCAAAGTCAAGACGTTAATATTAAGAAAAATTTCCTATGATAACATTTTTTCATAAAAAAACTCAATGAGAAAAATGATCAAAAGAAGTTCTTTTAGAGGGTAAATATACATAAACACTTATAAAATAGTTTATGTTTAAGTTTAAATTTCAAAGACAGTTTTTTAAAAATAAAAATAAATTTATTTTACAAAAATTTTGAATTTGGAAACATATAAATCAAAACTATATTATTATTTTATGTTTTTCATTTTTCTTTTCTTTTTTTTTATTTTATTTTTATTTTTTATTTGCCAATTTTTATTTTTATCTATAAGGTAAGAGTAGAAATTTTTTTTTAACTCTTTAATGAAACTTCTTTTGATCATTTTCTTCTTTGATATAATATTTGTGATAAAAACTTAAACATAAACTATTTTAGAGAATTGCCTTAATTTTAATGATCAACTAAGACACAAATAAGGTTTTAATAAACAAACTAAGACATGAATAAGGTCTTTGTGATATACACTTAAACATAAACTATTTTAGAGTATTTTTACGTTTTCTTTTTACAATAATATATATAGATGATTTAATATATGAGATTTCAAAATCTATATGTACCTTTTCAGCTAGAGCAATGGAGAGTGCCTTTTTTCCAACCGCATCATAAACATCTACTCCAGGCCAACCAATCCATTTGGTCTCAAACTCTTTCAACCCTTTAAGAGATGTAACACCATTAATTAATGTAATATAAAAATCGCTATATAGTGTTGTTAATTCATTAATTGAAATTATCAAAGTTGTATCCTAGTATCTACTTACCTAGAAGAGCACTAACTAGACCACCAGGACTCATGGTGAAAGACCATGCTTCTTCTCCAGTTCTGTTTGCAGTAACTGGAAGAGCCATTGACACTACCAGCAGTCGTGGCCTCACCATTTTCTTTCTCTCTATTGATATTCGTTCTGAAGATGAATTTAAAAGTTATGAGAAGATGGTCTCGTCTTTCTTATTATTTATAGGGGCCTATATAATGCACTAAAGTTATTTTTGTTGTGGTAAACATGTTTTCCAGCAATTATCTCTATATTATGTAGTTATGTGACATGTGGCGTTTTGAAATAAAAAATAACTTTGAGATCAATTTTAGATTTATTATGTTTTCCAGAAAAGTCATGAAATCCAAATTATACTTATCAGATTCAGTTAAAATTATGAATCACATGTTAGACAAATTGGGCATAAAATCTTCAACTCATTAATATATGGCCAAGTACAGAGATCTAGACATTAAAACGTATTTTGAACTGCTAATGTATTTTAGCTAGATTTTTTTAAAGATATTTATTTTTGGTATATTTTTTTGTCAATTTTATCTTTTGGATTCCTTTCTTTGTATGCAATGCAATAACATCTTTTAAAAAAAGAAAGAAAATCTGATATCTTTTATTATTACAACTTACAAGAATGTAGAACATGACTATTAAAATAATCATTAATTTGGTATTTATATTTTTAGACATCTATCTATATATAAAGTAAGTTTTACTCTCTCCTTAAACTTCCACCTTATTATACTAGATTCTATAAATTTGACACATCATCTTCTTTTTTGTAAATGAATAAATTATCTTTTAATTTTCATCTGCTTCATATTTATATTCCGTAGTTTTTAATGTAACCAAGACTTTGACATCATTTTCCATCATAAATAAAAATTTAGTAAAAATACATAATATAACTAAAAAATATTTATGTAATTATTTTTTCACGTTTCGTCAAATCCATATTAATGGAAAAAAATAGAAGGAAATTTGATGACAAAAAAAAAATAATTTCACAATTTTTTTTTTCATTTTTAACTACCAATTTTAGGCTTAGACTAAAAATGATGGAAAACACAACTAATTATTAATAAATAATCAAAAAAAAAAGAAATTAAAAAAATAAATATGTTTGTGGAACAAAAACTAACAAGATATAAGAAAATAAAACAATTTATATTTAATGAAAAACATAATATAAACTGAGATTGGTAAATGGGGTGAGAAAAAAATATTACTAATATTGTTAAATCTATTCTATTAAAATAGAGTTATTCTTTTTATATATTGATACAAGTTGTCATTTAAATTTGGATTTTCCTAGAGTGTTACAAATAATACAAGTTATATAGTTGATTGAACCGCATTACTTAAATTAAACCGGTGGTTATTTTTTTTTTTTTTTGAACAAAACCGGTGGTTATTTATGAAATAGAGTTTTGGGCTTACTTTTGTTTTTATGACATTTAATTGATTGGTTTTTGGGTTTAGTATTAAATAAAAACTCCAAAAAACATTAAATAAACTTTCCACCTTAATGGATCAAAAATCAATTACCTTTTTCAAGCCCAAAAATATTTAATATTTTCAACAAAACAAAATTATCTATTATTAATCACTTATTTAAATCATGTACTTTAAAACATGTTAATTTTTTTAGCCCAAAAATATTTAATATTTTCAACAAAACAAAATTATCTATTATTAATCACTTATTTAAATCATGTACTTTAAAACATGTTAATATTTTTTATTTTAAATTACAATAACTCTATCTTGATAAATTTTAATGGTAACTTTTAAATAATTTATTGTTTTATTTTTCTTAAATAATTTACAGATTTAAAAAAAAATGTAAAGCAAAACCAAAAACCAAATTTAAAAACTAAAATCCAAAACCAAAAGCTGAAAACGCAAGTTATATTTTTTGCTTTTTTATTTAGAAAATAAACTATTTCAAAATTTTTAGAAAATTATTTTTTCATCTTTTCAGTTTTAAATTACATATTCGATTAATTGAGATTTGTTTGTAGGTAATATCAGTTCAAACTAACTCAGCGGGTCTAAAAATTAAAAACCCAGACCAAAAACTAAAAATCAAAAATAGAAACTTAAAAACTAAAAACCAAAAACCAAAATTTAAAACAAAATCTAAAAATAAGAACTGAAACTAAAAACTAATGAAAAACAACTATCACCACAAATTTTGGTAAACTAATTTTATACCAAAACATTCTTTAAATTAAGACAAAACCCAATTATATAAATTTTTAATCATAAAAAATTTCTTCACTTTTCAAGCGCGGATCAAAATCTAGTACTCTCTTACGCAAGTACAACTTTTCACGACAACTTGCTTATATAGTTACAGTTTATACAGAAAGTGATGTATGTCATAACACTACATCCTCATCCTGATGACTGATTTTCCCTGCAAAGTTTTGGAAGATGTCATTTCTGAAAGCCTCAACGATCTCTTTAGCTTAATTATCTTCTTAATCATATGCATCAATCTACTTTAGACTTGTTTAATTTCAAGGAACTCAAAAGAAAGCAAAACGAAACTTAGGCTGGATGAGAAGTAACCAGAGCTAGGCTAGTGCTGGTAATGCATCCATCAGCAACAGATTGAGCACTACTGTTGTAATTCCCATTTAAAGAAAGTAGCTATGTGTGTGTTCATGTCTATGGTTCCTCTCTTTACTAATAACATAGCCGCCATTTTTTTCCTCATTGAGATCAACATATGAATTTCTCTCTTTCTCTCTGACACTATTTTATATCTATGATTCGTTGTTAGTCATATCCTCAAAACGATCATTAAGTTACTGAGATTAGTATTAAATTAAGGAGATTAGTGTGAAAATCCGATTCTCGCCACAGTTCTATAGCATTTTTTTTGGTCTGCAGTTCTATAGCTTAACGCGCAATATACTCGTACCACTTTTCTATTTTTCGATGAAATAATAAAATTTCAAGACGTCGGTAGCTACAAAGAAGAGAAAACTCTTGTATTAATGCAGAAACAGATTGATACGATATTTAATTTGAAAACACGTAGAGGCCAATTAGTCGACATATCTCTCTCCCTATCATAAAGACAAAACGTTCACTTTCCGTAGCCCTATTCCCATTTTCCTCATTTCATCTTTAACAACCTTTCATCGCTATATATTCATTATTATGGTCACACACCCCATTTATCTCATAACCTCACTTCTTTGGAAACCATGGCGTTTCTAACAACCAATAGCCTTTCTCTCTTCTTCTTCTGCACGGTACTCCTCTCTTTCTCCACCATCTCCGAGGCGCGGAGGTTTGAAGTCGGAGGTAGCGGCGCGTGGGTTCCAAATCCGCCGGAAGATTACGGATCTTGGGCTGGAAAAAGTCGTTTCCTAGTACACGACACACTTTGTAAGTATATATAACCTCTCTTTTCTCACTAGTCATGTAATATTGTGATTACATTTTGGTTTAATTTTTTTTCTTGCAGATTTTAGCTATGCTAAGGGAATGGATTCGGTGTTAGAGGTGAACAAGGCTGATTACGACGGATGTAATACCAAGAATCCGATCAAGAAAGTGGATGATGGAGCTTCTGAGATCTCACTTGAACGTTCTGGTCCGTTTTACTTCATCAGTGGTAATGAAGATAACTGTAAGAAGGGACAGAAATTAACTGTTGTTGTCTTGTCTGTTAGAGCTCCGGCTCCTCCTCAAGCCCCAGCTCCGGGAGCAATGCCACCTAAGTCTTCTTCCCATGTTTCTCCGGCCACTTCTCCGCCAGCGCCTACACCACCTAAATCTTCCTCCCCTGTTTCTCCGGCGACTTCTCCACCAGCACATACACCACCTAAATCTTCTGCTCCTGTGACTTCTCCTCCGGGGGCAATGCCACCTAAGTCTTCTACCCCTGTTTCTCCGGCGACTTCTCCACCGGCACCTGCACCAATTAAACCATATTTCCCTTTTTCTCCGTCCTCTGCTCCGGTGACTTCTCCACCGGGGGCAATGGCACCTAAATCCTCATCCCCTGTTTCTCCGGCGACTTCTCCGCCGGCACACACACCACCTAAATCCTCTTCCCCTCTTTCTCCGTCTTCTTCTCCGGTGACTTCTCCGCCCGGTTCAATGCCACCTAAATCATCCTCCCCTGTTTCTCCGGCGACTTCTCCACCGGCACCTATGCCACCTAAATCCTCATCCCCTGTTTCTCCGTCTTCTTCTCCGGTGACTTCTCCGCCGGGCTCAATGGCTCCCAAATCTTCCTCCTTTGTTTCTCCGGCGACTTCTCCACCTGCACCTATGCCACCTAAATCTTCTACCCCTGTTTCTCCTTCCTCTGCTCCGGTTACTTCTCCGCCGGGCTCAATGGCACCTAAATCTTCCTCCCCTGGTTCTCCGGCGACTTCTCCACCAGGTTCAATGGCACCTAAATCATATTCCCCTGTTTCTCCATCCTCATCTCCGATGACTTCTCCGCCGGGATCAATGTCACCTAAATCCTCTTCCTCTGCTTCTCCGTCATCTTCTCCGGTAACTTCTCCGCCAGCACCTCCGTCACCTAAATCATCTTCTCCGTCCTCTGCTCCAGGTTCTTCACCCCCGGGATCAATGTCACCTAAATCATATTCCCCTGTTTCTCCGTCATCTGCCCCGGTAACTTCTCCGCCAGCACCTATGGCACCTAAATCATCTGCTCCGGGTTCTTCACCGCTGGGATCAATGGCGCCAAAATCTTCTTCCGCCGGATCCCCATCTTCAGCTCCGGGAGAATCTCCTTCCTCTGTTTCTTACTCTCCCTCAGATTCTCCGTCAGCATACTCGCCGTCGATGATGGGTCCCTCCGGAGATGCTCCGTCAGGTTCGACGATGGGTCCCTCCGGAGATGCTCCGTCAGGTTCAGCGATGGGACCCTCCGGAGATGCTCCGTCAGCCTCCGGTGATATCACTACGCCGGCGGAAGCTCCAGGTTCTGTTAAGGACTCTGCAAATGGTATGGCTGTTGTGTCGGTAACTACAGTTTTAAGTGTGGTTATAACCATGTTTATGTCCGCTTAAGAACACACTTGGAGGCTTGTTACTTTTTCATTTTTTGTTAATTGTTTTTGGATTCCATCGTAATTATATGTATGTATTATTGAGTATAGTTGGATAACTTGGATTGTTGTTTTTGTTATAATAAATAAGAGAGTCACACACTATTGTGCTAAACATGATAACTCTGTTTAAAAGTATTCACACACTATTGTGCTAAACATGGTAACTCTGTTTAAAAGTATGATTAATACACATCACGTTCACATTTGACTGCTGTATAAGGTTAGAGTCTTAGAGATAAAGGGGATTATCTTTAGCCCCGGTTGGTACTAGCATTTTTTCTAAGGCTGTCAAGAACAAAGTGGTAGACTGCAGTTAGTTTAAATTTAACTAGTGTAGGACTTAAACAAAGTAGTAAAGAAAGTTTTGAGTTAAACAAAGTACTAAAGTTAAATCATATATGGTGATGATTGTTTGAAATAGTTTTTGGTTTTAGTTTTTGGTTTTTAGATTTTGGTTTTAGATTTTAGTTTTGGTTTCTAGTTTTTAAGTTTTCGGTATTGGTTTTCAGCTTTTGGTTTTAGTTTTGGTTTTTAATTTTTAGATTTAGATTTTTGATTTGTTTTTTCTGTAGTTTTTAATTTTTCAAAAAATAATCAATGCATTATTTAAAATAATACACAAAACAGCAATAAAAATTAGAAATTTCCATTAAATTGATAAAAAAATTAATAATGATGGTTTAAAGTGTCATACTAATAAATCAGAAAATATCTATAAATTATAAGAAAATGCTTACAATTTTAAAATAATTATATAATTTCTTATATATAATATATTTATTTTAACACTTGAATGGCTATTTTCAAAATTTATATAATATTAATCATTTTTATATTTTTATAATTTTTAGTGTCTTATAATTCTTAAAATTATTCAATAATTTTATGTATAAGTATTAATAACTAATGGTGAACAACTATTATATATATATATATCAAAACATATTTACAGATATAACACAGAAATAATTATTTTACATTTTTGTTTAAATGATATTTTATCTACAAAAACTTGTATGCAAAAATTATTTTTATGCAATACTATTTATTTACTTATTAATTAAATAATTATAGTATTTGACTATTTTCTATAAAATAGAAATAAAATTCTTTTTTTTAGTAAAAGCTCACAAAAGTTGGTTTTTGGTTTTTCTTCACAAATTGGTTGAAATTTGGAAAAATTAGTTTCCCTAAAATTAAGGAATCCATTTTTAAAAAAAAAAAACTTGATTGGCAAATCAAATAGTTTTTACAAAAACCAAAACTTGATTGGATAAAAAAATGGTTTTTACAAAAACAAAAACCAAAAACTAAAGCAAAAACCAGAAACAATCATCACCTATATGTTCTTAATTATTTAGAGTTACATGGATAGATATTCGGTTGGATCGTACCAAGCTTTGTAATCGCATTAAAGGCTAATTGTAATTTAATTCACTTACCTACAAAAGCCCACGTAAGAGAAACGGCATAAGGACTTTTCTCGTTTCTTTATGTCATATCATCAATGCAAGAAAGTTCTTTTTATTTTTCCACTTATTTTTGCTCGATGACTTTGACAAAAAATACTTACAAGTCTTGCTATATTTTCATTATTTTTTTTTGGTAAAATATATTTTCATTATTCTTGTATCTTTTGTGGTATTTTCAATGGTCATTACTTTACAAAATTGAATTTGCTTATTTCTTCTCTCTGTCGGCAGTAGAAACCTATAAACTATGGACCTACACTGATGTGCATCTTAGATTTGTCAATGGGTTCGGAGCGTTTAGTGTGTTTTGAACGTATATGAATAGCTTTAAAATTATTTCATCACACAAAAATTGTCTTCCAGATAATTAACAAATAACCGAAACTAGTTAGCTTCACAGTTAGTTCGCAATCTTAAATTGATGATTGCAAAATAACCAAAAGTAAGTTTACAGTAAGCTCAGTTATCTGAACAGAACCAAAGTAGAGTTATTGTGATTGAGACCAAAGCATTTAAAGACGATAGCTAAGTTTCCAAGGCCATTAGAAGTAACACGTTACAACTAGCCATTGTATAATCGCAAGTGTAGCCCCCACGATGATGTATGTATACGCGTATCGAACGCTACGACTCGGCCAAGTGTTATTAAAGGACACAGTGACCAATGATACGCAATATCAGTGTCTCGGACCCACCAATCACCAAGTTCACTCTCAAACATTTTTCGATACATGGAGCACAAAGATCAAACAAAAGTCATATGTTTACAAAATTGTCCAGATTTTTTTTTTAAGAAAAAAAATTCATTTAATCTATTAAAAACACACACATAACCTTTAGATAAAGAAGCGATTCCACAAATAAATTATTTTTTGGATATTCAAATGGTCTAAAAGCATTAGATCCATTTCTGCATAGACATATGTGAAACTAATAATCGTGTATTAGAGGAAACTCGATTACTGATCTGCACCAAATAGGACACCATGTTTTATTCGCCGATGACACCATGTTCTTCCGTAAAACGAATCCAACTAGCTGCGCTGCACTTACTTCGATTCTGCAGAGATATGAGATGGCATCAGGATAGGTCATAAACCGCACCAAATCTGCTATAACTTTTTCTTCAAAAACCCCTACGGAAGCAAAGAATAGAGTCAAAAGAGAACTTGCGATTAGTACTGAAGGAGGCACCGGGAAGTACTTAGGCATACCCGAGCACTTTGGAAGAAAGAAAGAGATATATTTGCAAGTATTGGACATAATTTGTCAACGGTCACATAGTTGGACTTCTCGATACCTCTCGGGAGCTGGGAAAATGGTCTTCTTGAAATTTGTTCTCCCTGCAATGCCCTCTTACGCGACGACGTGCTTCAAGCTCCCCAAGTCTCTTTGCAAACAAATCCAGTCAGTATTGACACATTTCTGGTGGGACTTGAAACCGAATATCCGTAAGATGTGTTGGGTCTCATGGGATAACTTCACACTTCCTAAGAACGCAGGAGGTCTCGGCTTCAGGGAAATTGAGGTCTTCAATGACGCTCTACTGGCAAAAATCCCTTGGAGACTCTTCAAAAACCCTTCATCCCTGCTGGGACAGGTTCTCCTAAATAAGTACTGCAGGGTCGAAGGTTAACTTGACTGCTCAATACCTGGTAATGCATCCCATGGTTGGAGAGGAATCATGGCAGGAAGAGAGATCATTAAGAAAGGTGTAGGATGTGTGAGATTTAGAGAAATATTGAGAGATTAGATGAAGAACATGAAGAACATGAGAGAGAGAGAGAAATTCGAAATTAAGAGAGAGAGTAAGAGGAAATCTGTTTCCTTGCATTTCTGGTACATGTTACATGGTTTATTTAAAGAGAAACAAAGGGAACAACTTGCTGAGATTAATGGTAAACAAATAAGAAGAGGACA